>JAFMOD010001197.1:90115-132242 GCA_019802435.1 Corydoras maculifer
GTGGGAGGAAACCGGAGAACCCGGAGGAAACCCACACGGACACGGGGAGATTGGCAATTCAAAAACCAAAACCACCTCTCTCTCCTAATCAGCTCCCCACCCCCACCACCCACCCCACCCTCACTCCTATAAACATGCCGGCTGCATCGTGACGCCGACCCCGCCCAGAAATGAAAGACATAAAGGAAACGCACCTCCTCAGGCCAGAGCATCCCCGGAGCACGTACAGCATCGTTACCTGAAAACCATTCCTCATCTTCTAACGTATATAAACAACCCTGCTTTAACTGGACCTCCCGACGGTCACTCTGACAGGACAACGCTGTAATGACTCCCACCGAACGGCGCCTAACAAACGGCGGCCTGCGCTATATTATTTACCGATTGATTAAAGTAACTGTGACTGTGTGAGCAGCGTTGCATCATTAGAACAGCAATTTAAAAACACGGGACGCAGCCATCCCTCTTTTTCGTGACACACATTATGCAAAATAGACTGTATGAATACATTATGCTTAATGCACACTACTGTATCTGTTGCCATGTTCATCCATCCATTATCTTCCGCTTTATCCTCTATTAGGGTCGTGGGGGGGGGGGGGTTCCCCATGCCCATCCAGGGGAGAACGTCTCGGGCGCTGGGCAGATAGACCCAGGACAGGGCGCCAATCTATCACTGTTCACACACTCACACACAGACACACTCTATATGGGGCAATTTGGAGAACCCAATTGATCCATGTTTTTGGACTGTGGGAGGAAACCAGAGAACACGGAGGAAACCCATGTGGACACGTGGAAATTGGGGATCCGGACCGGGAATGTCTAGGTCTGAGAGGAGAACATGCCAAACCACTAAACCACCATGCCGCCCTCCTTCGAAACATCCATCCATCTTCCGCTTTACCCTCTATTAGGGTCATGGGATGGGGGGGGGTTCCCCATGCCCATCCAGGGGAGAACATTTAGGGCGCTGGGCAGATAGACCCAGGACAGGACGCCAATATATCACTGGGCACACTCACTCACACACACACACTATACTATATATGGGGCAATTTGGAGAACTCAATTGACTTGATCCATGTTTTTGGACTGTGGGAGGAAACCGGAGAACCCGGAGGAAACCCCCGCGGACACGGGGAGGATATGCAAACTTCACCCAGATGGGGAACGTGCCAACCACTAAGCCACCGTGCCGCCTGCCAGGTTCATATCATGGTAAAAAAAAAAAAAGAGGAACGTCACATTTGGAGCTTAACCCTCAGAACAAAGAACAGACAACCAGGACATGTAGATCTGTCCTCGTCTCTATGTCTCGGTTGTACAGATCTCTTCGTAGTCGCTAAAAACCTAACGAGCCCACACCGTGATCTACAGCTCCACTCAGCGCTGTGAATAATTGACGATCCGCATGCTCGCCGTTTAACGGGTGTTTAATAAAGGCGCGTTTCTCAGACGCCGACCCAACGGCATGCCTTCATCCCCGAGCTCCCATACGCTGAAGTTTGCACGGTGCGTGGTTTCGCGGCGGCGCACACCAACATTAACGTCCAGGTCGGAAAATAATCTGTTTTTGCAGATTACAGTCATGCAGCGGGGGAAGAGTTTTACACTAAAAAAAAAAACAACAACAACATGTAAATTCATGCAGGATTTATGCCAAACGTGCACTTAGTAGGTTAAATGTTGCAAGAGGAAGTGTAGAATAAAGCAATAAGCCGGTATAAGACATGTGTTAATGTGCTTAGCATCATGACTAAAAAAATTCCCTCCGCAGTAATGAAATCAAACTGTGACACGGACCCATGAGAGGCTTATGGGTTTGTAAAATAGCGGGAAATTTGACAAAATACACCCATTTTTAGTTCGTAAAAGTATTAAATTTGAAGTGTGTTGGTGAACAAATGGTTTTCTATGGCATTAAATTAAAAATAACAGTGTAACGAGTCGGATAATTGTTCGTTTATGAACTTATAAGGTGAATATTCAGTATATAGGGCCGTAGACAATGCGTGAGGTGGGTGGGCGGATCCTCGCTGTAAAGCTTCTCTACGTATATTTGGGATGTGGAGTGACCGATGCTGCAGAGAGAGGAGGGAAGATATTATTTAAACATTTTAAGCCCTCTGTAATCACCAGTAATTACACAGTTATTGGGAAAGGGCTTTGGTTTTGGGGACCATGTGCAGCCATATGGGGCAGGCGTAGGATTGGGGTTAAGGAACCAGCCTTGTGAGCTGAAAGTCCCCGGTTAGATTCTTAGTTCCACCAAGTACAACGATTGAAGTGTCCTTGGGCACCTAACCTCAATTGTTGGTCCCACCAAGTACAATGCCTGAAGTGGCATTGGGAATGGCACCTAACCCCAAATGGTGGTCCCACCAAGTACAACGACTGAAGTGCCTTGGGAAAGGCAACTACCCCCAATTGGTGGTCCCACCAAGTACTATGCCTGAAGCGCCTTGGACATGGCAACTATCCCCAATTGCTGGTCCCACCAAGTACAACGACTGAAGTGCCTTGGGCAAGGCACCTACCCCCAAATACTGGTCCAATCAAGTATGATGCCTGAAGTGCCTTGAGCAAGGCACCTAACCTCAATTGTTGGTCAAACCAAATACAAAGCCTGAAGTACCATTGGGAATGGCAACTATCCCCAATTGCTGGTCCCACCAAGTACCACGACTGAAGTGCCTTGGGCAAGGCAACTATCCCCAATTGCTTGTCCCCGCAAGTACTATGGCTAGAGTGTCCTTGGGCAAGGCACCTAACCTCAATTGGTGGTTCCACCAAGTACTCCAACTGAAGAGCCTTGGGCAAGGCACCTCACCCTAAATGCTGGTCCAACCAAGTGCAATGTCTGAAGTACCCTTGTTCAAGGCACCTAACCTCAATTGAGATGAGTTGCTAGCCTGATACAAACAACACAAATGGGCTTCATTGGAGTAAACCCAACCACCGTATAGCAATCCGACGTTTCCAAAATCAACACCTCTTTAAACGCTGAACCGCCCACACTCTGCTCAAGGTGGCGACCCTGAGCCTTGCTTCCTACTCACTGTTAAAAGCTTCAGGTGCGCAATATGGGCTCATCGTCTCACGTTACGTCGGAGGTAATCGCCGGGGCAGATCAGCCTCTCTATAAACATTCTGAGACGTCGCATTAAACGCCGACGGTTTGGGCGCCAGTTTTCCTGCCGGAGCTTCCATTTCAAAGCTTTGCCTTTAAAGTAGAACGCGGAATAAGTCTCCGAAAACGAGGCTCCGAACTAAAGAACTCGGTCGACTTTCCAACCGAAACGATTGACATCCAACCGAATTTAGCATCACGTCTGGATTTACTCGGCTCTGCGTCCATCCGTCTGCTTTGCAGTTCATATTCAACCAAGAAGTAGAAGGTAGGACCGCCTGTCAGAGCTTTAAATTATAACATTTAAAGCGTAGGGTTTTAAAATTCCTGCACGGCTTTGAAGGAGCTCATTTCAACATTTGAATTCGGAAAACACGGGTTGAATTCAAAGGAACCCGGCGATTTACTACATCAGGTATCATCAAAGCCCGAGACACCCGCCGGGGTCAGGTTTACACGTCTGCGGATCAGGAGTTCAGACCGGTGGCCCGTCTGTTGCCATGGATAACGCCTCTTATGATTCATTTAATTCTTCTTGGCGTCGAGCTGTTTGATATTCTCTCTTCTCCCACACATCTCCCTTTTGTTTCCGTCGTTATTAATCGTCGGGTTTGGAAACATTAGCCGCTTTAAAGCTCTTTGATTTCCACGTCTCACAGGGGGCATTGTTTCAGACAGAAAGGAAATCATAAAAATCATAAGCATCCTCCAAATATACACAAAAAAAGAAAGGATTGTTGGTATCCACGTCATTCTCAGAGCCATTTGTTTTTGGTTTTTTTTCGAGGTCACCGTCACGTTACCGTCCGGTCAGAATTAGAGGGCTGTCAGAGCGGCCTCACCGTTCTATTGTCCTCTACATGCTGACGGACAGCTGGCATTTACAAAGAGATTTTATATCCAGCCATTACAGCAGATCCGGTCTGTATAGCGGGTCAGGACATCACGTCTCTGTAAATCTCTACGACGTGACAAAATAGACACGAGCTGCGATCAGAGCTTTTAATTCACGGCTGCATTACGAGAAACATACCTACACTTTTAATAATAATAAAAAAAAATTGGTATTTTTATTGTAAAACCATCCGGATTGCATGTTGGCCAACACGCTCAATTAAGGAATTATCATGCGTTACGGTTCTACACTGGCGTCATGTATTCGAAGTACTTCGTTTTAGAGAAATTAGCAATCATTTCCTCAGATTCCTCTTCCACTTGAACGCTTACGTAAGTTTATTCATCGCAGAGGAACCACGAACACAACCTGTTACTCGTGTAGCTATTTATAAACATGTATGTTGTACATCCATCCATCATCTTCCGCTTTATCCTCTACTAGGGGCGCCCATCCAGGGGAGAACGTTTCGGGCGTTGGGCTGATACACCCAGCACAGGACGCCAATCTATCACTGGGCACACACTCACTCACTCACACAGACACACTCTATATGGGGCAATTTGGAGAACTCAATTGACCTTGATCCATGTTTTTGGACTGTGGGAGGAAAGCGGAGAAACCGGAGGAGACCCACGTGGACACAGGGAGGACATGGAAACTCCACCCAGATGGGGATAAAAGAAATTGGACCAATCAAGTCTGCAGAAGGTGGCGGCACGGTGGCTTAGTGGTTTAGCACGTTCACCTCTCAGCGCTAGGGATTCCCGGGTTCGAATCCCTATTTGGGTGGAGCGTGTGGGTTTCCTCCGGGTTCTCCGGTTTCCTCCCACATTCCAAAAACATGGATCAAGTCAATTGAGTTCTCCAAATTGCCCCATATAGAGTGTGTCTGTGTGAGTGAGTGTGTGCCCAGCGATGGATTGGCGCCCTGTCCTGGGTCTATCTGGTCAGTGTCCGAGACGTTCTCCCCTGGATGGGCATGGGGAACCTAATAGAGGATAAGCGGAAGATAATGAATGAATGAATGTCTGCAGAAGACCTGCAAAATGTACTGAGCCAGCTAATTAAATATTTCCTGCTATGGAGTAACCACGGCAACGCCGACACAGCCCCCTGCACCCAGGCGTCGTTGTTCATGTTCCGACCTCATCAGAGCGACGCCATCGGGTGGCGCTTAATCTGAATAAACCCCCAAACTGATGCTACTCTGATGAAGATGAAATAAACTGCCCAACTTTCTTTTCCCAGCACACACACACATAGCATCCACACACACACACACACACACACAGCATCCACAGCTGTCCTGTTGAATAGTTACCGAGTGAACCTATTACTTCTAATAATAAAGTTAGTGAAAAATTCTATATAATAGAGTAATGCAATATATATATATATATATATATATATATATATATATATATATATATATATATATATATATATATATATATATATACACACACACACTATACCCACACACATATACATACACACATATATATATATATATATATATATATATATATATATATATATACATATACACACACATATACATACATATATATATGTATGAGTGTAATAGAGAACTCATTAAAGCAAACATGTGACAGATTCCTATAAGCCTCACAAGTTGGGATCCATTTGGTTCGTTCCTGTTAGAACATCAATCACATGATTCCAAAGCCAAACTGAAGCAGGAAACTCTCAGAGACGGATCTTGTCCCGGCTTTGTGTTAAAGAAAAGGAAAATCTTCAGGCGGTAATCGGTTCAGCACATGTTCACAAATCCAAAGCAAGATGGCTATTGGAGAAATCGGCTCCGGCTCGACGTCCAGACGTTCAGGAACATCTGCTGCGGAGTCGCAACCTCTAATCTCAGCTAATTAGTCAAATCTAAAGAGAGGATGTGAAGGGAGGAGCCGAGAGGAAGTCGACGCTGGAAGACAGATTTTCAGAAGGATAAGCACTTAAGTCTGACGGAGAGAAAGTGAAATGAAATTGGACTGCGGTGGGAGTCCGGGGAACGCAGCGCGATTAAGACGCCCACGTGGGCAGAGACGTATAAATCAGTTCCTATAGCGGGTTACTGTAGAGAGTTTGATATTTAGGACCTTCACTTCATTGATGGAGATGTGGATGATTCTCATACTGCAGTGGCACCGGTATGATGGCGGTGGTGAAAACTCCTGATTGACGCTGCTGGATTTATTCATTCATTCATTATCACCCGCTTTATCCTCTATTAGGGTCGCGGGGGGGGGGGGTTCCCCATGCCCATCCAGGGGAGAACGTTTCGGGTGCTGGGCAGATACACTCAGGACAGGGCGCCAATCTATGGCTGGGCACACACTCACACACAGACACACTCTATATGGGGCAATTTGGAGAACTCAATTGACTTGATCCATGTTTTTGGACTGTGGGAGGAAACCAGAGAACCCGGAGGAAACCCACGCGGACACGGGGAGAACATGGAAACTCCACCCAGATGGGGATTCGAACCGGGAATCCCTAGTGCTGAGAGGAGAACATGCTAAACCACTATGCCACCGTGCCGCCGCTGCTGGATTTAAAAAAAACAATTAACAATCTAACAATTAAAAAGATCCAGACTTCAGCATCCTGAGAGGTTTTGATGCATCAACAGCAAAAACTCATGAACCTACACAACTGACTGAACCCTACAACATCCTTTACATCCATTATCTCCCTCTTTATCCTCTATTAGGGTCGCGGGGGGGGGGGGGTTCCCCATGCCCATCCAGGGGAGAACGTTTCGGACACTGGGCCTGGGATACACCCAGGAAAGGGGGGCAATCTATCGCTGGGCACACACTCACTCTATATGAGGCAATTTGTAGAACTTAATTGACCTTGATCCATGTTTTTGGACTGTGGGAGGAAACCAGAGAACCCGGCCCCCCCCCCCCCCCCCCCCCCCCCCCCCCCCCCCCCCCCCCCCCCCCCCCCCCCCCCCCCCCCCCCCCCCCCCCCCCCCCCCCCCCCCCCCCCCCCCCCCCGGAGGAAACCCACGCGGACACGGGGACAACATGGAAACTCCACCCAGATGGGGATTCAAACCGGGAATCCCTAACGCCTGAGAGAACGTGCCAACCACTAAGCCACCGTGCCACCCAAAACTACATGATGATATTTAATATGTAGAGAAGATAAATAATGAGGTTTAATAAAGCAATACGGTAAAAGAGGGCGTGGCATTATTGTGAATAAATCCCATAAAGAGGTGTTATTAGTCCCGACGTGCAGCAGAGTACAGTTCCACCTCTTTACGTGATTTATTTTAAATAATACACAACCTCGAGTGTCTTATTGCTTTCATAAAACACTTACAAACACCCTATAATGAAAATCGAAAGCAAAATCGTTATTAATCTGCTCTACTACGTTGTGATCTAGTCCGGTTTTTAAAGAGAACGCCTATCGCTAAGTAACGGGATTCCGGTTTCTGTGACAATCAAACACTGCCCACTAGTGGCCAAACTACAGAACAGTTTATAAAAACAGCACAACAGGTTCAGGGCTGATCGATGTTTATATTAATCTGTATTTTATGTATTTAATAAAATATGTATCACGCATTGATACGAATGTGTTATTGTTAATAATGTCACGGCTCAGCCAATCAGATTTAAGCTCCGGAACTACTCGTGTTTTAATAAGTGCATGTAAACTTTATGTAAACTTGTAACTTTATCTCTAAAAATGTGAGTTTACGGAGTTAGCACATGAGGAAACAACCTTCTGATGCTCCGGATAAAGAAGTGCATTGCTTTTATCAACAACCCCCGAAAAAAACCCCACGGGAAATTAAGGAGAACCCACAGTTGTCGGAGAACCTTCGCAGTAGATTTAGGTGGTGCAGGCTGCTCTGGATTCAAGGCAGCGAACAAACGCCATCTATTATCCACCACCTACCATCATCCTGACAAAGAGCATCACTCAATAATTCGTCTCTCTGTTCTCCTCTCACGGTCCGGTGTTCTCACCGTGTGGAACACCGCGGAACACACGGGGATGCAATGAAATAGAACCGGGAAAAAAAAAAACACTAATAAAAATATTCTGAGCATCCTGTCCGTCTCAAACCTCCCACCCCACCACCCCCCTCCACCCGATGCTGACTGCTCAACCCCCCCGTTCTTTCAGCCGCTGTGTTTTTCTCGTCCTGTTGTTGTTCTATAAAAGCATGGTGCTGCTGGAACTGAGGAACATCCGTCACCGCGTGCCAAAGCAATTAGATCGGACTGCCTCGGCTCGTCCGAACAAAACGAGGAGGCCGCGAGTCGAGACCCCGAAAATTATTAACGAGGACAGAAAGCCACGGCGGCGTGCGCAATTTAAAAAAAAAAAAAATCACGGATTTTATTATAAATAATATAATACATCATGGGGCGGCACGGGGGCTTAGTGGTTAGCACATTCGCCTCTCAGCGCTAGGGATTCCCGGTTCGAATCCCCATCTGGGTGGAGTTTCCATGTTCTCCCCGTGTCTGCGTGGGTTTCCTCCGGGTTCTCCGGTTTCCTCCCACAGTCTAAAAACATGGATCAAGTTAATTGAATTCTCCAAATTGCCCCCTATAGAGTGTGTGTGAGTGAGTGAGTGTGTGCCCAGCGATAGATTGGCGCCCTGTCCTGGGTCTATCTGCCCAGCGCCCGAGTGTTCTCCCCTGGATGGGCATGGGGAACCCCACCGCGACCCTAATAGAGGATAAGCGGGAGATAATGAATGAATGAATAATACATCATTTACACCGTGGGCTGAGTGATCGGCACGTTCTCCTCTCAGCGCTAGGGATTCCCAATCTGGGTTCCACGTCCTCCCTGTGTCCACGTGGGTTTCCTCCGGGTTCTCCGGTTTCCTCCCACAGTCCAAAAACATGGATCAAGTCAATTGAGTTCTCCAAATTGCCCCATATAGAGTGTGTGTGTGTGTGTGTGAGTGAGTGTCCAGCGATGGATTGGCATCTTGTCCTGGGTGTATCTGCCCAGCGCCCGAGAAGTTCTTCCCTGGACGGGCATGGGGACCCCCCCAGAGAAGATATATATATATATATATATATATACGGTATCTTTAGTATCTTACAGAACAGAAAAGTGTTTATAATAATGAATGATAAATCAAAGTACTCTAATCCTTAATTTATCCTCGTCTGTGACGATGTTAAGGTTATTTTCATGGCACCATAAACATTTTACTCTCCAGCGACTGAATTTTTTTTTTGTTTTTTTAAAGACTGGCCTCCAAAACAAAGAGACATTACGAACTCATCAGATCCCCAGTGAAGCAGGCAGCTGGGTAATTACCATGTGGTTAAAAGCCTTTAAGAACATTTATTCCACTTAACACACGTCGTTTATGGAATACGTTCAAAGCGCATCACTGAAATCCCCGCAGGTGCGTCGCATTATGAAGCCATTTCGCAAAATACACCCATTTGCAAAAAGTACGGGATTTTTAAAATGTTCGGGAAACGGGTTCGGATATCGGATTTAAAAAATGGTACCGATTTTAAACGAAAGGCCCTCACGGTTTCTATTTTAGGAAATCCTATAGGTGCGATTGGGGTGCAGGCCAGTCGACCGTGGACTTTGCACTTGGTTAGAACATAAAAAGAACACCTTCCTAAATGTCCTCACAACGAATGGTTCTGATAAAGTACATCAAAAGCAAATAAATTGCTGACTCAAAGGATTTGAATGGCGCGTCTATGGGCTTTAAGGGATGGAGATGTAAGACACTAGAACCACTGCGCACTAAATCTGCGCCGCCACTCGAGCAGGACAAGTTTTCTAGTAAACCACGGTCCTCACAAGGTTTATTTTGGGCAATTTGTTCCTCACACTTTCAGGATTTTAAGCTTAAAACTCTATAAAGCTGCTTTATGTTTGTAATGTTTACTATAGTAAAAACTTATGTACGCCAATAAATAAACGTAAAGCTTATCGTAAGAGTCCACCCAGTTTGGGATTCTAACCTGGATCAGCAGCGCTCAGAGGAGAACATGCCAACCACCCCCGCCACACTCACACACGCAACCATAGTACAGACTTACTATTATGTTGTTATGAAAAAAAGTTAAGTTTGATGCAGTTTGGTTCTCGTTATTAAATACTGGCAAGGCAGCGGTTGCTGGGATCTGTAGTGTTTTGTGTCATCAGTGCTTCATATTCGCCGGACCATTAATAACAATAAAGCAATGTGAAATTATATCGTGGGCCGGATGTAATTATATTGGGGGCCGGATACGGCCCGTGGGCCTCGAGTTTGTATTTTAAGCCTAAAACTCTGTAATGCTGCTTTATGTTTGTAATGTACTATTGTAAAAACTCATGTACGCCAATAAATAAACGTAAAGCTTATTTTGAGGAGGTCGTTCCAATAGATCTGTCCATTTAGGGCATGTCCAAACCTCCAAAATGTCCAACAAAAAGGACAAAAGAACCGAACGTGGTTGATGTACCCAAGCGCTTTTCATCAAGTTCAGTTCAGAACAATGAGCGGGTCTCAGTTACGCGAGATTTGCATGTCCTCCCTGTGTCCGCATGGGTTTCCTCTGGGTTCTCCGGTTTTCTCCCACAGTCCAAAAACATGGATCAAGGTCAATTGAGTTCTCCAAATTGCCCCATATAGAGTGTGAGTGTGTGCCCAGCGATAGATTGGCATCCTGTCCTGGGTCTGTCTGCCCAGCGCCCGAGACGTTCTCCCCTGGATGGGCATGGGGAACCCCCCCCCACGACCCTAATAGAGGATAAAGCGGGAGATAATGGATGGATGGATGGACTCAATCCATCAGACGACCTTTACTAAAGCTGCCGTGACTCTGTCCAGGTTCAGCAAAGGTTGCTTAGACACAATGTTTCAGCACACACACACACACACACACACACACACACACACAAGATGATGCTCGTAAGCAAACACAACATCAGCATCCTTTCCTCTCCCTGTGTATATAAGCCAAAACAGAGGCATTGCTGACCAATGGGACGGAAACCCGAAAAGGCTTAATCTTATTATTAATATTTTCTTACACACATATATATATGTGTGTGTGTGTGTGTGTGTGTGTGTGTGTGTATAATCACACAAACTTCAAGCCATCGCATCACATGCTCTATTCAGCTCAGCACGATGCAGAAACCCGAAAAAAAAAAAAAAAGAAAATCCACACCACCTGCCCCATTTGTCCCGTCCGCAGACTCCATGTCCGTCAGTGCACCCCTCGCTGATGTACGTCTTACATCCCGGAAACGGGAATCAATCCTCCCGAGCAGCTTTAACAGATTTATTTCAGGTCCAGGCTTGTGAATGTGACCCCCTCCCCCCCCCGTCCTCTCCACCCCCACACTCCATCCTATGTCAGCCCTGAGCTCTCTCACTGAGTTCGAAGCGTGAAAACGCAAACGTGCAAAATATAAAGCCTTTCATATAAAAGCTGACCCTGACGTCGGACCAGCGACCAGACGGGAAGTTCAGAATGACACCAATACAATAAAAAACAAGCTAAATATTTAAAAAACTTTTTATTTTTTAATAAAACCACCCCTGTATCGTGTTAAATGAATTTATCCTAAATGAATTCTGCTTGTAGGGCGGCACGGTGGCTTAGAGGTTTGGCATGTTCTCCTCTCAGCGCTGGGGATTCCTGCTTCGAATCCCAATCTGGGGGGAGTTTGCATGTTCACCCCGTGTCCACGTGGGTTTCCTCCCGATCAATTGAATTCCCCAAATTGCCCCATATAAAGTGTGTTTGTGTGAGTGCGTATGTGCACAGTGATAGATTGCCCCCCTGTCCTGGGTGTATCTGCCCAGCGCCCGAAACGTTCTCCCCTGGATGGGCATGGGGAACAATAACAGGCCAATGTATATCAGTAAAATGATCCGGCGGGAGCGATATTATGACGTTACAGCAAAGCATTCTGGATGGGGAGAACATGCAAACTCCACCCAGATCGGGATTCTAACCTGGATCAGCAGCGCTCAGAGGAGAACATGCCAACCACCCCTGCCACACTCACACACACGCAACCCTAGTAAAGAATTAAGCGGTGAATAATGAAACAAAGTTTGGTTCTCGTTATTAAATACTGGCAAGGCAGCGGCTGCATTGCATTATGGGATCTGTAGTGTTTTGTGTCATCAGTGCTTCATAATCACCGGACCATTAATAACAATAACAATAGAGCAATGTGAAATTATATCGTGGGCCGGATGTAATTATATTGGGGGCCGGATATGGCCCGCGGGCCAATGATCTATAAGATTTCCTTAGATTAGATAACTTTAAAAATTTCCATCCTCGTTTTGATTGCATCTTGCTGGAAACCTCTGTACGTCATTAACACAACAGTTTGCTGTATTAATGAGCGTTCACAAACGAATGGTGCTACGGTTCTCAGGAGTGCGTCTTCTTAGTCCCTCCTGCTACTTTTCTGAGAAATGATTAGTTGTTGGAACCATTAAAAGCTTAATATCAGAGGATAATATCCGAAGGCCGCTCCTAATCGACAAACAATCTCCCACCACTCTTTTAATATCCCTACCGCGATGTAATATAAGGCTCCCCCGGTGGCCCACGTCAGGAGTCTTAACCGGTACCTCTGTCCAGGCTCAGAGACAGAACCGGCTTTATCTGCCGGATTGATGGATGGATTGGGGATTTCGTACCACCGTCACCGTCACTTCCACTAACCGTTCAGAGATGCTGGAGATGTGTAAAGGGAAAAGCAGACATCCAACGTTTCTGTGCGGCCTTGCGGTTGGCCAGGTGAAAGGAAGCAGTCGGCTTTATGTTTACACACTGACCCGCAATACCACCACATGCTGCCATTACACTTTAGATCAAGTTTAAGCCTCAAGTTCAGGTTTTGTACGATTGTAAAAGATATCTCTACATCAATTAATAAACTTAAACCTCATGGTTACAATAATTCTGTCTGTATAGTCCATGTCCAAACCTCCAAAATGTCCAAAAACACTAAAAACCAAGAGGATTTTCATATTTAATTTAATTTGCTAATTCAATATTATATGGGGCAATTTGGAGCATTCACTTTACCTTATGGGTGGCTTAGTGGTTGGCATGTTCTCCTTTCAGCAACAAGGGCTCCTGGTTGGAATCCCAAGTTTTTTATGTCCTCCCTGTGTCCGTGTGGGTTTCCTCCGGGTTCTCCGGTTTCCTCCCACAGTCCAAACACATGGATCAAGGTCAACTGAATGCTCCAAATCGCCCCATATAGAGTGAGTGTGTGTCCAGCGACAGATTGGCGCCCTGTCCTGGGTGTATCTGCCCAGCGCCCGAAACATTCTCCCCTGTATGGGTATGGGGAACCCCCCCTGCGCGACCCTAATATAGGATAAAACGGAACATAATGAATGAATGTATGTTTCGAAGGAGGGTGGCACAGTGGTTTAGTGGTTAGCATGTTCTCCTCTCAGCGCTGGGGATTCCCGGTTCGAATCCCAATCTGGGTGGAGTTTCCATGTTCTCCCCGTGTCCACGTGGGTTTCCTCCAGGTTCTCCAGTTTCCTCCCACAGCCCAAAAAACATGGATCAAGGTCAATGGAATTCTCCAAATTGCCCCATATAGAGTGTGTGTGTGTGTGTGTGAGTGTGTGTCCAGCGACGGATTGGCGTCCTGTCCTGGGTGAATCTGCCCAGCGCCCGAGACGTTCTCCCCTGGATGGGGATGGGCATGGGGGAACCCCCCCCGCCCCCCCTCCCCCCCCCACGACCCTAATATAGGATAAAGCAGGAGATAATGAATGGATGGACTTTACCTTATGGGGATTCCTGGGAGAACTTCCCAAACTCTTAATTGGACGGATATTAATTGGACGACGTCTAAGCAACGAAGGACTGAAAGTCAACAAGCCTTTTTATCACGCAAACAGCACTTTATAAAGAAATGTTTTTATGAAAATCTGAGTGCTGGTCTGTCAGAATACCGTACGGGAGAAATAAAAATAAATACAACTTCAAAGTGCCTTCCGAAGTCCTTGAGAGTTGGCGTTTGAAAACGGAACGTCGGTGGGAGGTTCGTTTCTTCTTGGAAACCTGACGCCTCTCGATTGCGTGAGCGGGTAAAGAGGCCGACGTAAAGGCTTTTTAATCATCTCTAAAGGCCCGGCTGAACGCGTGACCTTATCAGACGCCCTGCGTGTATTCCTCCTCTGCTGAGCCGCCACCCAGTCCACCGTTTCTTCGGTGTTTGATTCGCTGGAATAAAAAAATCAAAGGCTGAACTCCAATTGAAAGTCTTTAACCTTAAACCAGAGTGGAAATGTGTTACCGGCGAACGTTACCATAAGCTTTCAGATCAATGGGGGGTGTCTTTTTTCACCTTCAGTGGAGATTCAGAGTGTTCCATCATCACACTATAAAGATAATGTTGCCTCGTTACAGCATGATCAATGTCTGTACGCCGATCGGCCACGGGCCCCTCGCCTACACGCCAGCTATTTCATACACACTTATCTTTTATTTCATGGTCTCAGTTCCAATGACCGCAAAGTCGGACTTCCACGGCTTCGTTCTGTAGTCCATCTGTTTGTGGACTATTCAGGACCCCAACAGAACCAACAGTTTTTATACTAGTTAATATCTAGCTTTCAAAAACATATCTTTTTAGGTCAGCTTTTTCAAATTCTTAATTGAATTATATATATTTATTATTCTAAGAGATGAGTAAGTGCCTTGTGTTTCTTGAAAGGCACGTATAAATAAAATTCTATTATTATTATTATTATTATTATTATTATTATTATTATTATTTCTTTAGGTCGGCTTTTTCAAATTCTTAATCTAATATACATTACAATTTTTTTTAATTATTATTATTCTAAGAGATGTTATTCCTGTACGCCTGCTTTTTAATTTTTATTCTTATATTGTGAGTGGCTTGTGTTTCTTGATAGGCGGGTATACATAAAATTCCATTATTATTATTATTATTAATATTATATAATCATTTTTTATTATAAAATTCTATTATTAATATCTCTTTAGATCGGCTTTTTCAAATTCTTATTTTAATACATGTATTTTATTTTATTTATTTTGTTTTTTTTTATTCTATAAGATGTTGTTCCTGTACTCCTGCTTTTTCATTTTTATATATATTTTTTTTTTCTTATATTGGAAGTGCCTTGTGTTTCTTGAAAGGTGTGTATAGATAAAACTCTATTATTAATATTATTATTATTATATAATATAATTATTATAGTTTCAATTAAACCCCAGCAGCTCTGCAGCATTAAGGCTGGTTTTATTAAAAGTCAAATTAAAATATTAAATTCAGAATCAAATATAAAATATGGTGGCTTAGTGGTTGGCATGTTCTCCTCTCGGAGCTGGGAATCTGGGTTCGAATCCCGATCTGGCTGGGTTTCCTCTGGGTTCACCGGTTTCCTCCCACAGGCCAAAAACCTAAATCGAACGTTTGAAATTGCCCCACATGCTTTAGAGTGTGTGTTTGGCGCCCTGTACTTGTGATGTCACTCACAATAATTCCTTTCAAACAAATTAGGACCCAACCAACCAACACACGACGTCCATCTCCTAGTCAATTATGGTAACGGATGGATCCTTGAGGTTCCCCTCATGATTAAAGCGGGTACATGCATCTTCCACGGCAGACACTTTGCCCCACGCTGTAGCCCTTTGATCAATCGGGACTAAAGTAAGCTTCCAGCCTCGTAGGTGCTGCATCGCTGATACAGCTCCAAATTGCACGCTAAATATTTTAACAGGCTCAAGAACCGAAGAATCTCGAAAGGCTCGTCAGAAATAAAAGCAAACATTTCGCACAGATTTTCCGGCTCCTTCCCTCCACCCCTCCCTCCACCCTCCACCCCTCCCTCCCTCCGAGTGGTTTCAATGGCCATCATTTTGCTTATTCTGCCCCCTTTCCCCCAGTCTTCCTTCCTTTCCTCCCGCCCACCGTATTCACCCATTCAATTGGTGTGCCGGCATCGGGGGCCAAGCAGCTGGTCAGACTGAAGATAGATCCTGACTGAGCTCCGAACGAGGACGGGGGGGGGGGGGATCAACGGGAAGTTCGAGGAGCGAGAGAAAAGAAATATGATGTAGGAGACAGATGAAACGAGAGTCGGCACGGCGAGAACAGAAATGAAAGACTAACGGTCATCAATCAAGCCCGTGGTCATCGTTCTCCCGTTCACCGCGGGGGCCACGGAAGGAAGCCACCCGTCTCTCCTCACCCTTCATTCTTGTTTTGATTCGGCACCGAGCATTCGGACAGAAACGCCAGCGCAGGGGTGATTTATTGCTTTAGAGAGAGTACCTGTACATAAAGACCTGATCCTTCAAAACCAATGCTCTCTGCACCGACCACCAGCATCTCTCGGCTTTCACAGCATCTTATGGAAAAATCTGAATCTTCCCAACTTCTGTCCGTAAGGCAGAATCACGAAGCAGTTTTAAGAAACTACCGAAGACGCATCTTTTTAATAAATACCTGGGGTGCAGCATGAAATAACAATCAGGTTTGATGATTTCAAGGTATAGTTGATGTTCTTCATAACTTATGACTTGTAATGTTCTCATTTATGAAGTTAAAGGTGTCTGCTAATGTAATTCACATTTAGTCGTTCAGCCAACGCTTTTATCCAAAGCGACTTACAAATGAGAACATCACAGTCAGAAGGTCTGCAGAAAACCAACTCCACTGTAAATTCATCAAACCTGATTGTTATTTGATGCTTTTTATTTTATTATTTTATTTTTACAGCAGGTTTTTGTTAAAGAGATGCGTCTTCAGTCGTTTCTTAAAGCTGCTCAGTGATTCTGCCTTATGGACAGAGTTGGGAAGATCGTACTATCATGTTGCCGTGGAGTGAGAATCAGCGCCTCGGTGAGGTGGAACCACCAGGGGGCGATCATCTCCGGAGCGAAGTGAACGAGTCGGAGTGTATTTTGAAAAGATAGAGTGAAGGTCGGAGGGGCCAGATCCAAACCGAACGCCTTTCATTCAACTAGTACAAGTCAGTTCTCCAAATTGCCCCATATAGAGTGTGTGTGTGTCTGTGTGAGTGTGTGTGTGTCCAGCAATAATTTGGCGTCCCGTCCTGGGTCTATCTGCCCAACGCCTGAGACTGCCCCCCCCCCCCACCGCACCCCAAATATAGAATAAAGTGGAAGATAATGGATGAACGGATGTTTCGAAGGAGGGCGGCACGGTGATTTAGTGGTTCGAATCCCCAATCTGGGTGGAGTTTGCGTGTTCTCCCCGTGACCGCGTGGGTTTCCTCCGGGTTCTCCGGTTTCCTCCCACAGTCCAAAAACATGGATCAAGTCAATTGAGTTCTCCAAATTGCCCCATATAGAGTGTGTGTGTTTGAGTGAGTGTGTGTCCAGCGATAATTTGGCGTCCTGTCCTGGGTCTATCTGCCCAGCACCCCAAACGTCCTCCGCTGGATGGACATGGCGAACCCCCCCTGTGACCCTAATAGAGGATAAAGGGGAAGATATTGAATGGTTGTTTGCCATAAACATTTCCATGGCAACTCATTTGCACAGATTTTAAATATGAAGGCGTGTCCTCTCGGCTTTGCGCGCTTATCCTTCATAAACGCCGCCATTGTCCCTCGCTCTTGCTCAGCCGACTCGGAGGTCAACGGTGCGGGATTCCGGACCGGCTCGGTGTTAAAGCTGCAATAGCGCTGCCTCTCTGAAGACATTGTGAAGGAAAATGTCAGCGCATCGGCACGGCTGGCTCGCCCGCCTCCGAGGTGAGGCGCCATTAAAGGGTTCGCTTTTAATAAAACCTCATACTCTACTGTCTGCACAACCAAAGCTTTCTCTTTTTTTTCTTTTGGAAGGGAGAATGTACACGACCCAGTTACAGAACGTCGGTCTCATGGGTCGAAGTAAAGATTTAACCTTTACACAGAACGCATCGTCGTAAAGTCTCCAAACCCCCGTGCTTCATAATACATCACTGTGATCACACTCCGTACAAGACACGGTCACTTTTATTTCAATATTACACTCATTTCATTCATTCATTATCTTCCGCTTATCCTCTATTAGGGTCGCGGGGGGGTTCCCCATGCCCATCCAGGGGAGAACGTCTCGGGCGCTGGGCAGATAGACCCAGGACAGGGTGCCAATCCATCACTGGGCACACACTCACTCACACAGACACACTCTAAACGGGGCAATTTTTGAGAATTCAATTAACTTGATCCATGTTTTTGGACTGTGGGAGGAAACCGGAGAACCCGGAGGAAACCCACGCAGACACGGGGAGAACATGGAAACTCCACCCAGATGGGGATTCGAACCGGGAATCCCTAGCGCTGAGAGGAGAACGTGCTAACCACTAAGCCACCAATATTACACTTTCATTATAATTTCATTCTAATGAAAATGATAAGGACAATAAAAGCGATTCTGATTCTGATCAACTCACTTTAATAAACAGCAGTGCAAACTGTCAGGAATTTTAAATTGCTTGCACATAATAAGAGTCCCAAAATGGCCAAAAGTTTGTATTCAAACAAAGGACTCTTATGTGTTCTTGCCGCCATTGGGAAGTGGGGTGGGGCAAGCTAGATTCGAACCAAAACCCTGGGCTTGGATTGGCGGATTTAAAACCTAGGGCGGTATTTTTTGATTGGCTTAGGCAGTTAGGGGCGGGAACTAGACTTAACGGATATATACACAGGTAAGCACTGCGGGGCGCTCTCTCTCACTCAGACCCGGAGGCGTTCACGGCACCTGAACCGCTGGCCAGCGTGAGTTACTAACGGTCTTCATGAAGTTTTTTTTATTCTCAATAGATAAGTTGAGACCATTTTGCATCGGCTCGTCCAACAAAACGCAGACGGCATCCGTGTTTATATCTTCAGCACGGTGGTTGGGGCACGTTCTAGAATCCTGACCAATAAGTCACCCCCTGCACTTTCTATCCACATTCTATCATACAACACAAAGATAACAGTGCAGTCGATGCCCCGGCCGACCGTGAGTGGCAACATGAATCCTGTCAACCCCGATCACCCCGAGCCTCATTACTCTTCCCTTTAATAATCCCTTGTGTTATTTGGCACCATGGCCGACTCCGTGCCCGTTCCGCTTTCAGTGGAGCTATTTGAACCAGGAACAGTTTCAGCCCCGACAACCTGCACTGCAGTGATTATGCAGCATTGGCTTCCTCCATCGGCTGACCGAACAACTAACGCTTTAAATGACTCGCAAACCACAAGCACGCCGGAGATTTGTTCCACACTGGAGACCATGCCCATATCACACTTCACCTGCTCTGCACAGCTACTGTACTCCTGTGTGTTCTGTTTTCACACCCGAAGCAATTGAACAGAGGGAAGGAAAAAAAAAATATATATATATATATATACACACACACACATCAGACCTTATTTGCTTCTTTAAATGAAGCACTCATGGAACAGTACTAGACTTCTAATCCCAGAGTTGTAGTTCCATCCAAAAAGCCCATGATAGAACCTTAAACGCTGTCATCACAGGATTTAGGGAGGCTTTTCCCCCTCCGGTCTGCCCAACCGGCTTATTGTGGATTTGGCAGCTGAATTTTTTATTTATTTTTTTACTTTAATACACATTTTACTTTCTACACATTCCATTTTGAAGATCAAACTCCGAGGTATTAAGTGTGTGTTTGATATAAAAAAAAAAGAGCAAAAAAGCAGCATTGGGTGGTCGGCGGTGCCAAGGTTGGATAAGGAACCTTTTTATTTCAGGTTCCTTCTCTCCGGAGGTGGCAAAGCAATTACAGCCAAGAACAGAATTATCCTAATAGCCATTGTTTCGGTGTTTGGATGCTCTTTGCAGCCGACTGGTGCGAGTTCAGGGGTGCTGGGAAAAGAGGCCGGATGGGCTGGCTTTGTGCCGCCGTGATGAGGGATATTGGCCCGTAATTGCCTGGTCTTACTGTTAATTAAGGTTCAGCGGGAGATAAGCAGGCTTCAGCTCCCTCACCGTCTCGCAGAGCGTGGGCGAAGAAAGAGAATACAGATAATAAAAGACTTCCAGTCAAGCCCAGTTGGCGACTGGAGTACAAGCGCTTTTCCAAAAGTACGGGATGAAGAGAATTCTAAATGAGGTCTTGTGTGAGAGGACTCCGGCGCCCCCCCTGGCTGCACCTTCAATCAAACTCACAAAGAGAGGTGGACACGGACCTTAATGAATAATTACGCCGACGTTCCCCATCAAATAGTTCTACTTAACAAACAAGACCGTAAACTCGGTCAGCGGGGTTTGCTCGGGGTTGCTCGGGAACACACCTGACCTCCGAATGTAAAAACAGGCGCTTATAACGATGTTCACAAATTAAAGAATTAATAAACAACAGATCTGAGAGCGTGACGTCATATCGGCGCCCTCTACCGGTCACTGGTAGTATTATGGGCACCACCAAACTGGACATCAGCGCCCTAAATTGGGTTCTTTTTCTGATATTATTTTTAGTCATTTGTCTAGCTATGATGCAGCCGTGTGCGTCTTGTCACATGACCCTTACATGTTTGAAAGCCCTTCCGTGCGAGTTACGGCTTCCAACATAATTCCGTATTATTCTTCTGTATGTCATCATGGCGATGTTGAGGCGCATCTCTGACGATTAATTAATTGCAATATTTTGAAATCGTGATTAGTTGCAAACACGATTAATTGTCTCATCCTTACGTGTGTGTATATATATATATATATATATATATATATATATATATATATATATATATATATATATATATATATATATATATATATATATGAAATATACTTTTTATATTACCATTTTTATTATAACACTGCAATATTTAATAAAAAAAATATATTTTATTATTATTTCTCTTTTTTGTACCTTATATTTAAATTAAAAAATAAAATAGTTTAGTAGTTTAGTGTTGGAGCGTTTTATGTTGCATTAATGTCGCATCTTCACCCGGTGTCTTCTGCATTAAACACAACTTTTGCACCACCTCACCGTTTATAACATTTGCTCAAATTAAACAAAACCTCAGGCCGCTTTAAAACAAATGAACAAATCGGCAAAGACACGGTTAGAAAACGGGCATTTACAGTGAAATAACAGTCTTAATGGGGCATATAAAATAGCGTGGGACTTTAATGTTTACCTTTCTGTAATGTCGGAGGAGATAATTGTGTTAATAAGACTGACGTCCATTTTGTGTGCGTGTTAATAAATCTCCACCTCGTGTAAATCAACACCCACCGGTCTCTCTAAAGGTCACACATACGTGTGGATATGTGATTGAGCATCGGGATTATAAGTGATCACAGCATTAGTTTGTTGTTAGTCATCTCACACACACACACACAGTGGGTTTGCATGTTTTGATATGCCCTATAGGAGTACAGGAACCCATCCCCACCCCCCGGTTCTGCTTCTCTTTTTCCCCACAGTGTGAGTGGTAGTCATTGGTGCACTGATCTCCAGTGGATCTAATGTCCTCCATCAATCACTCAGCTCATGCCTGACACACCAGCAGCCCTCTGCGCAGATATGCTGTGTGTGATGGTGTGTGTGATGGTGTGTGTGTATGCCCAATAACTTAATTTTACATTAGTGTGTAACTGAGCATGTGAGGCGGTGAACAGTTACATACGCAAATGCAAATGTGCTTTGAACATAGAGGCTCAAATGCAGACGTACAAACACTGCTCCTGAAATCTGACTAAAATGCAATAGTGTACGACGTGGTGCATGCATGACCTGGTGCGTCACACTGCGTGGTCCGGTGCATGACCTGGTGCATGTGCCTGGTGCGTGGTGTGGTGTGTGGCCTGGTGTGTGGTCTAATTTATGGCCTGGTGCATGGCCCTTGTGCATGACCCAGTGTGTGACATTGTGCAAGCATGACCTATAATGCGTGACCAGGTGCATGACCCTTGTGCATGGCCTGGTGCATTATGCGTGGCCTGGTGCATGGCCCTGTTGTGTGACCCTTGTGCATGACCTGGGGCTTTGCCCTTGTGCATGGCCCTGGGGTATTGCCCTTGTGCGTGGCCTGGTGCATGACCCAGTGCATGACCTGGGGCATTGCCCTTGTGCATGGCCCTGGTGCATGACCTAGTGCATTGCCCTTATGTGTGGCCTGGTGCATGACCCATTGCATGGCCTTGTGCGTGGCCTGGTGCAAGGCCCTGGTGCATAACCTGGTGCATTGCCCTTGTGTGTGGCCCGGTGCATGACTTGGTGCATGGCCCTGGTGCATTGCCAAGATTTTATTCAAACACCATAGGTCTAAAGAGTAAAATAAAATAACCATTGCAATTGAATATAATAAAAGTACAAGTCCAAATCTACACTATGTTTATGTCTCCATATCATTAAAACGGTCGAGCAATCAAATAATAAACAGTCTTGCAGAGTGGAGCTCCGTGCGTCTATGGTATTGTGGTTTCTACCTAAAAACAAGACGTAAAAGCAAAATCCATGGGGAAACAATTTCCCTTTTTCAATGCCACCAATTAGTTCCCACTGAGAAACGTCACTGCCGTCAGACAGATGACTTCCCACCATCAAGAAGGTCTTCACAGGAGATGGCTCATTTAGGGTCAGATGATTGCTGCCTCTCTGGACTCCCAGCTGCTTGACCACCAACTCGAATCTGCTGAAATCACTACAGAGGATCAAAGAGCAAAGCCATTCCCTTCCCTTAAAAAGAATCCGTCTCCATCTTCTCATCAATCCCAGCTGTCCGTCCCCTTTCCCCATGCCCATCCAGGGGAGAACTTTTCGGGCGCTGGGCAGATACACCCAGGACAGGACCCCCAGGATCGCCAGGCACCAATCTGAGTTAGGATTGTAATTCCACTGTCTAACAGTGGGGGGAGGTCTGGAGTCAGAATGATGAGGTTGAAACACAAGAATGAATACGATAAAGAAGGTACGATTATCATCTAAGAAATAATCACGATTATAACAATTAATACGTGATAATTAACTTTACCAATAAATTGCCAAAAATCAGAGGAATAATAAACGATTAATGTCTATTATTTATTTAATGTAAACATAAAAAACACGTTATGAAACAAAAGTAATGAATATTAACACAAATATTTAATTATTTTGTAAAAAGGTGCACCTTTCCGGCTTCCGAGATATTCCGTATTACTCTTCTGAATGTTGTCATGGCGATGTTGAGGGCACCATTAATCTTGTACGATTAATTAATTGCAATATTTTGAAACCGCGATTAATTGCAAACACGATTCATCGTCTCATCCCTATGTATATACATCATATATATTTGTATATTACCATTTTTATTATAACACTGCAATATTTTTTTTATTTTATTTTACTATAATTTAGCTTTTTTTACTTCATATTTAAATTTTTAAAAAATGTCATTCTACCACTTGGGGTGAACTGAGTCCGTGAAACGCAATTTCGTTTACATCCCATGTACAAAATGTTATGTCAATGACAGTAAAGTCTCCGTGAATCGAGGTCCTGATGTGGTATTTGTTCCTCGTGATATACCGTTAGTGTTTTTCGTGTTTTTCTTCTAACGACCGAAATCCAGACTCTTATACCGCAATAAATTTCCACAGAAAGGAAGAGAAATCGAACAATAAAAACAAAACCACACGCAAAGAGACCCTTTTCTTTTTGCATTTAAATATGAAAGGCACTCTTATCATTACGATACATAAGGATCAGGGTAATTCTGGTTGTGTAATGCGTATATACGGTGGAACGAGATTAATAATGCAGTAAGGAGCCGAGCGTTTAATGGTTGCCATGTGCATGGTTGCCGTCCCCAGCTGCTTTAATCCCTCTCCTCCATTACTATACTTGTTTACTCTTTCTTCTGTTCGTCGGTAAGTGTTTGGCTATATTATTGTATCCCCTGGATTTCCAGTTAACAAGGCTTCTCGGGGTGTTCTCCAGCCAAATCCCCTCATTTTATTCGCCACCACAGCGGCGGTCATGTGAAGCGGGGACCGGGCGTAATTGAAGGCTGTTCTTCGCCTCCACCCTGTGTGCACGTGGGTGTGGATGTGAATAATGTTGTCAGCTTGTGTGCAGCCGGAGTGACGGATGAGGACCCTCTCAGGTAAGCGGCTGGTGGGTGGATGTGTAGTGGTGGGGGTGAGGCTTTTTTTTGTTTTTTCTCTGACCTGAGTGTCAGTCACGATGTCTAACTGACGTCCCTTTGTCTTTTCTGGCAACGAAGCAGCTGTCTGAGGTGGACATAATGACCTGGCAGATTCCCCATGACAAAAAGTTAAAACATCCTACGACTGAGCAAAAAAAAAAAAGCAAAAAAAAGCAAAGACACCGACTTTTAGGCATTTAATTAAAAATTCTCCAATATAGTAATCGCAATGTTATATATTGACAACCAATACACGGTTATTTAGTAAACGTCTAAATCTGATTGGCTGAGACGCTTGTCCAGTCATGACATTATTAACAGTAACACACCCCTCCGATCGCTTCACATTCGAATCAATGCGTGATATTCAATACATTATTTTCCATCTATCCATTATCTTCAACTTCATCCCATATAAGGGTCGCGGGGGGGGGGGGTTCCCCATGCCCATCCAGGGAAGAACGTTTTGGGCGCTGGGAAGATACACCCAGGACAGGGTGCCAATCTATCGCCCACTCACACAGACAGACACACTCTATATGGGGCAATCTGGAGGAACACAATTGACCTTGATCCATGTTTTTGCACTGAGGGAGGTAACCGGAGAACCCGGAGGAATCCCACGTGGACAGAGGGAGAACATGCAAACTCCACCCAGATTGTGAGTCTGAGAGGAGAACATGCTAACCACTAAGCCACCGTGCCCAATACATTATTTTATTTTAACTAAACCCATTACGGCTGTGTTTATTAACGGTGTTCTGTAATTTGGCCACTAGATGGCAGTGCGTGATCTTTTAACCGAAATCCTGTTATTCAGCGATCAGCGTTCACGTAAGAGCAGATTATTAACAATTTAATTTTCAATAAACGCATTTATGAATCAAACCTTTTTTTATTATCGTGTGTTTGTAAGCGTCTATATTAACGCTATAAGACGCTCGAGGTTGTGTATTATTGTGAATAAATCACGGGAACGAGGTTGAGCCGTACAATAACGCCACACCCTCTCGCATCGTATTGAACGAATGAAATAAGAATGAACTTTCTGTTTGTTTATTGTTTAAATAATCATTTAAGTAATTAATCGCGGCGCCCATCAGAACGGGAAGCATGCGTTTTACTCGCGCGGCTTTTCTTTCTGCTGAAAACCATTTAAACGGATAGCACACACTTTGAAATCCCGCCTTCAGACGAGTCTATCGCAGCCGAGGAATCAAACGAACCTGCACTTATCCGGCAGATAGAACGCCGAGCGCCGGGGAAAAGGCCGTGATGGCTCTGAAAATTGCAGAGCTGTCGGCGTGGCACACCCCGCCTCAGCCAATAAATAAATGTAAATATATACCGCGCGTTGGTGCGGAGGCGTTCCACGGCGAGGAAACCAATCCTATTTACCTTCCAAAAGTCAGAACAAGAACGGCGGAACGGTCCATGAGTCCCGAGACTTTCACCCGCCGAGGTCGCGCCGTTCGGAGCACCGTTAACGGCCCTTTTAACGGGATTCGAACGCGTCCTGTAGAAGGTTGCGATTAGACTATTTTCGTACCTGCGAGTTGCCGCGCCGTCAGCGGGGAAACACAACGGGGCTATGAGGGGATAAAGAACGGCGGGTTCTGGGAAACCATTATCCCGTTACGTTCTGGCGAGACGTGCTTAATGGAACCTAATAGACCAATTACCCACCGGAAATGAAAGAGTTTCGGTAGTTTGAACGGGCGTCGCTCTGCAGCGCAACCAGGCTCTCAAAACACGTCCCTTTTGGGTTTGCCGTTACCGAACTCGCACACCCCTCTCTGAAGTCGTGTAAAATTGGGAACGGATGTCCCCTCGCTCCCCATTGGAGGACGCTGGTCCTTCTAATTTGCATGCAGTCGCATTTTTATGGTGCGATTTTTATTATGCGTTTTGGTGGCTTTTAAATGCCCCGGTGGGCAACTCTCTCTCTCTCTGACTCTCAGGTCACGGTAGGCAAGGTCGTTTTTGTGGAGTGTTGGTATGTTCTCCATCTTCTTTCTGCACTGCAAATGTAATCGGGATCATGAGCTCGTCATCCGGAGCACCGTGGCAACGACAAGCTCTGGATTTCTATTGGTTGCGGCCTCGATACACCGATTTAGTTTCCAATTTTTGAAAATAGACGCCCGATCCCACATCGATATGATTGATTACGGAGCGAGACGATGGCTTAGTGGTTTGGCATGTTCTCCTCTCAGTGCTAGGGATTCCCGGTTCGAATCCTAATCTGGGTGGAGTTTCCGTGTCCTCCCTGTGTCTGCGTGGGTTTCCTCTGGGTTCACCCGTTTTCTCCCACAGTCCAAAAACATGGATTAAATGTGAAGTGGTTGCTCTAAATTGCCCCATATAGTGTGTATATGTGTGTCTGTGTGAGTGAGTGTCCCCAGAGATAGATTGGCACCCTGCATAGTGCCCGAAACGTTCTCCACTTGATGGGCATGGGGAACGTCCACCCCTCCCCCCCCATGATGAGTCACCCACTGAGTCTCGCTCCCTCCAAGGTCTTGCACTGTGGCTTTCTCTTTGAAGCCGCTTTGTGACGATGTACTGTTCTAAACATCCACCCATCCATCCATCATCTTCCACTTTATCATCTATTAGGGTCACTGGGGGGGGGGGGTGTTCCCCATGTCCATCCAGGTGAGAACGTTTCGGACGCTGGGCAGATACACCCAGGACAGGACGCCAATCTATCACAGGACACACACACTCAATTGACCTTCATCCATGTTTTTCAGACTGTGGGAGGAAAGCGGAGAACCTGTGGAAACCCACTCCGACATGGGGAGAACATGGAAACTCCACCCAGATTGGGATACAAAACGGGACTCCCCAGTGCTGAGAGGAGAACATGCCAAACCACTAAGCCTCCGTGCCGCCACCGCGTTGTAAACAGGGACCTATAAATGAATAAGCTTTGTGTGATCTCAACGTACGACTCTCACAACGACAGAAATATTTAAGATATCGCGTCCCGCGGCAAAGACAACGCCATCTGCAGGCAAAACTGCGCAGAGTCAACGTTTACGAAGCTGAACTCCAGAATGCAGCGCAGACGGCAAACATGTTGTGACACATCTGCAGCGCATGTCAAGCACCACTCTGCATGCTGGGTCTTCTGAAGTACATTCAGCACATTGAAAGTGTGTGTGTGTGAGAGAGAGAGAGAGAGAGAGAGAGAGAGAGAGAGAGAGAGTGTGTGTTTAATGGCTGATAACCTTCACTCACACATTTTCTAATCTTTGTTGGATTGCCACTGTGCAGACCGTGTGGTGGTTGCCATGGCGACGGCCGCACGACATCCAGCGGGTGAGCGCCGGCCGGCGGGCCGCGGAGTTAAAAACGGCACCGCAGTCTTTCCCCTTTAACCTCGTATTTAAAGCCAGGACGATATGCAGCGCTTTGATTAAAGCGTGGAGAACAACAGAGACGTGTCCTCCGATCATCAGACGGTAACGATTACGAACGTCCAATCAGAGAAGATGAAATCCAACATCCCGCGCTCTTGTTTTGGTTAATTAACGGGTTTTATGATCTTATTTATGCGCCGGCTTAGTGGCCGGCATGTTCGCCTCTCGGGCGCTGGGGATCCAGGTTCGAATCTCAATATAGTTTGCATGGGTCAGTTCTGCAGTGACACTGATGCGCTGAGGGGGGTGTTAGTGCAGCAGTGCTGCTGTAGTTTCATTTAAACACCTCGGTGACACTAAACCGGGATAGGACTAAAACAGCGACGAAATAACCCCCGCTCTGTGGTTGAACCATCCTGAGCGTTAGAACAGAGAACACAGTTTGTACTGCAGAACACAGATGGACTACAGAATGGAACCGTACAACTACAAAGAACTACAAAGTTCAAAGAAACAAGAACGTGGACAAAAAGTGGGCGTGGCCTAACATGACTTAGAACTGTAAGCAACAAACTGGAGCTACTGAATATAAAAATAAAGACACAAGGAGAACATGCAAACTCCATGCAGAACGTTCCGAATGTTGTTGTACTGCCTTCCTGGGATAATCAACACACACACACACACACACACACACACACACACACACACACACACACACACATCCAGGTTAGTGTGGCATCTCGATCACGATGTCCTGATGTCTTATAATCTAAAAGCTCCATTCATTCATACATTATCTTCCATTATCTATCACTGGACACACACTCACTCACTCACACACACTCTATATGGGGCAATTTGGAGAACTCAATTGACCTTGAACCATGTTTTTGGACTGTGGGAGGAAATTGGACATGCGGACATGGGGAGGACATGGGGAGGACATGGAAACTCCACCCAGATAGGGATTCGAACCGGGAACCCCCAGCGCTGAGAGGAGAACATGCTAAACCACTAAGCCACCGTGCCACCGATCTAAAAGCTCCATAATGAAGTAAATAGTGCAGGTCGTGTAATTACAGAAGATCAAAACACTCAATGCTGTTCTTAATTATTGATTTGTTTGGCTAACGAGGTAAGATTTTATTTAAAATCATCATCTTCATCATAATCATCATCATCATCATCATCAGCGTCCATGTGTCATGCAGAAGATGAAGACACTCTTAAAGGCCGGAAAGCGCTTTCTGTGTTCTGCTTTCCTCCGACGGGGCGTCTGAAAAGCTCCTGATCAGTCAGACTCGTTATCTAACGAGCCGGTTCAGGACTCAGACTCCGATTAAGGCCTTGGCGGTGCTGATACGAGGATCTTTAATAATCTCACGCCTGCATCGGTGTCTGTGGGCGTGCACTGAGTGTATGTCTCTAATAACTCCACATTTAAAAGCACACAGCATACGGAGCGTAAGATGAGAGAGCCGCATGCAGGAATGGCCCTCGACATCACCACGCATTATTTGGGGCGTCGTCATGCCGACGGCGACGACGAGGTGACATGTGACTCGAAGGAACTTTCTTTTCTTACAAAAAAATAAATAATAATATATAATATTTATTATACATCCATCCATCATCTTCTGTTTTATCCTCTATTAGGGTCGCCGGGGGGGGGGGGGGTGTTCCCCATGCCCATCCAGGGGAGAACGTCTCGGGCGCTGGGCAGATAGACCCAGGACAGGATGCCAATCTATCACTGGAAACACACTCGCTCACACAGACACACTCTATATGGGGCAATTTGGAGAACTCAATTGACCTTGATCCATGTTTTTGGACTGTGGGAGGAAACCGGCGAACCCGGAGGAAGCCCACGCGGACACGGGGACATGAAAACTCCACCCAGATTGGGATTTGAAACCAGGAGGAGAACGTGCTAAACCACTAAGCCAACTAATTTATTATACATAAATCTTTTAAATCAATATGATTGATTAGGGGGTGGCACGACGACGACGGTTTAGTGGTTGGCATGTTCTCCTCTCAGCGCTGGGGAATTCAGGTTCGAATCCCAAGCTTGGTGGAGTTTGCACGTTCTCCCCGTGTCCACGTGGGTTTCCTCCGGGTTCCTCAGTTTCAAAACAGTTGTTCCTGTGAGTTTAATGAAGTTAATTATTGCATAATAATCGTCATCATTTCTTAGAGACTAAACCGTGGCGTTAAACCTGTAATCACATGACCCCTGAGGCACACACACCGCAGAGGGGACGTTTTAAAGACGTTTCAGGACGGACGTCTCCGGCGGTCGAGTCTCGCCTGGCTGGGTGGAAGATGAAAACAAAGAGTGAAGCGCCCCGTGATTGCCGCCCCGTCCCGTTGCAGACTCCGGAGGCTCGAGGGTGGGAGCGTGAGTGGCAGTTTGTCTGAAACAAAGCCATCTGTTATGGTTATGTTCTGCCGGGAGGTGGAGATGCCGACTGGAGCGCTGCGCTAATGGAATTATTCTATAATCTCGTCTGGCAGCCGAAGGGTCGCTGCCTCCTTCCTTCTCTCAGGATTCCATTTAGCTCCATTAAGAAACATCACCTGACAGTCCTGCGGAAGGGCCGACATGCGCACATTACACTTATGGAGTTAAACAGGGCAACACACACTCATACACACACACACACACACACACGTATTCACTTAACAGCACATGTATACACTTAACCTCCTGGGTTCTATAATCACTCATTACTGACCATATATATATATATATATATATAAAATGACCTACACATGAGGGTGTGTGTGTGTGTGTTGTACCAGTATATCTACACTAGATCAGATGTGGCAGTGCTGCTGGCATTTTGAAACCGAACCCAGGACCTTACTGCTTTGAGGCTGAAGCACTGATGGCTGCACCACAGTAACACACTAATAATCCTCCACCCTAATAATACCTGCTCTGTTGGGTTCCGGACGACGGGATGACAGATTAAAAAAAAAAAAAAGAAAAGAAAAAGAAAATAAACACAAATCCAATAAAAATGAACCTAAATAAATAAAAAATGTTAATTTGGAGCATGCCATTTCTCTTGGATCCACGATTTTGGACTGTGTCAGGACACCCACATGGACACGGGGAGAACATGCCAACTCCACCTAGATTGGGATTCCAACCTGGATCCTCCACCCTAAGAGAAGAATATGCTAACCACCCGTCCCACATTAAACGATGAATTAAATTTGAAATATATATATTTTTCCTTAATAAGAGCTGAATTAAAAGTTTTTTTTAAAAACCTAATTAGGTTTAAGTTCTGAGAGCGTCCTCCATCCAAATACCACCTCATTTTTCAGCCGAGTTCGGTCCACTCAGGCTAATCAGCTAACAGAGCCGACGGATCCGCCGTACGTGTGGCGCTAAAGGACACGTTGATTAACGAGCAAAGAGCTCGTCAGACGTCATTTACTCTTAAATAACGGCGACTGAGCCACGGAATAAAGACAATGGCCGCGTGATCACGAGGGTTACCGACGGCGATGGAGGCCTTCGGGCCCCCGGCGCCCCTTTATTTTGGTTCGCCGTAAATTCGAGCGCCGGCGATTTCATTAAAACCAAAAAGTGGTACGAGCCGTGGTAACGAGCCGCGGTAACGAGCCGCGGTAACGAGCCGCGGTAACGAGCGGCCCTGACGCCTGAGATTTATATTACATCAAAGGCTCCGCGACGTTATTTATTATTAAGTCTCTATAGTTTTACCAAAGTTGCTTCACTCCAAGTTTCTGCAGTGACTCCATTGGCAGAAGAATAATGAGTTGGTTTTAATAACGAGTCGGTTCATTAATTAAGGGGTTGTGTTTCTGTAACTAATCATCTCGCGTGCTCCTGGTTGAATAGTTGGTTTCCTGACGACTCTATAACGCTCAGTTGTGTGTGACATCAGAAATCAATTTATCAAAATGAATCTCTATGTTGCTCGGCTTAGTGGTTTAGCATGTTCTCCTCTCAGCACTAGGAATTCCCGGTTCGAATCCCCATCTGGGTGGAGTTTGCATGTTCTCCCCGTGTCCGCGTGGGTTTCCTCCGGGTTCTCCGGTTTCCTCCCACAGTCCAAAAACATGGATCAAGGTCAATTGAGTTCTCCAAATTGCCCCATATAGAGTGTGTTTGAGTGAGTGAGTGTGTGTCCAGTGATGGATTGGCGCCCTGTCCTGGATGGGCATGACAAACCCCCCGCGACCCTAATAGAGGATAAAGCGGAAGATAATGGTTAGTTTAGCTTAGTGGTTGGCATGTTCTCCTCTCAGCATTGGGGATCCAGGTTTGAATCCTGATCGTGGTGGAGCTGGGCACACACACACACACTTACACTATATGGGGCAATTTAGAGCATTCAATTGACCTTAAATCCATGTTTTTGGACTGTGGGAGGAAACCGGAGAACCCTGAGGAAAGCCTGTATTTTTGTCCATGTTCTCCCCGTGTCCACGTGGGTTTCCTCCGGGTTCTCCGGTTTCCTCCCACAGTCCAAAAACAAATAAAGTTCAATTGAGTTCTCCAAATTGCCCCATATAGAGTGTGTCTGTGTGAGTGAGTGTGTGCCCAGCAATTGATTGGTGCCCTGTCCTGGGTGTATCGGCCCAGCCATCAAAGGAAAATGTACTGGGGGGGGTTCCCCATACCCATCCATGGGAGAACGTTTCAGGCGCTGGGCAGATACACCCAGGACAGGACACTGATCTATCACTGGACACACACTCACTCACACAGACACACTCTATATGGGGCAATTTGGAGAACTCAATTGACCTTGATCCATGTTTTTGGACTGTGGGAGGAAACCGGAGAACCCAGAGGAAACCCACGCGGACACGGGGAGAACATGGAAACTCCACCCAGATGAGGATTCGAATCCAGGAACCCCTAGCGCTGATAGGAGAACATGCTAAACCACTAAGCCACCATGCCGCCCATAAAGCCTGAAAATCAAATTATAAACTAAATTAAATACAGAATCAAGCAACGCAAGATAGGAACGTTTAAATCTGGGCATTTCAACCACGTTTTAGCAAACTGCAGTGATGCACAGAGCTCCAGGAGCATGAAGAGTTCATCATCATCATCCTCATCATCACCACCTTCATGCCCAGGTCTCACATTTCTTTGGGAGAGTTCCAGGCCTCGGCGGCGGTACAGTAAGCGAGCCCCTGTCAGGGCTTGTTGGTAAAACTGGAAAGAAACGTCGTAAGCGGGTTTGGGCAGTGAATCCATCCTGCCGCTTCGCTTCAGCATCCCGTTTCCCGAAGCGGCATCACTGAACAGACGGCTCTGCGGCCGCACATTCATTCTTTGCACTTAACGCGACTTCGTTCTAAATGAATATCGTTGGCTGAAAGCCTCTCGCACGGCGGCCGCGCTCGCACTTTGGCACGTACAGCACGCGCCCCTTTCTCCGAATGTAATTCTGGACTGAAGAAGACGTCTGGCCCACAGGCGATCCGGCCCCGTGTCCCGCTGTCGTCTCCGACATAATGAAAAGCAGAAATCGATAGCGGGAGGATTTATGCACTGGAAATCAAACGTCTCTTTGTCGAGCCGGCCGAGGGAACGTCTCAACTAGAATCGGGGCCTAATGGAATCGTTTAGACGGCGGTAGGTGTGAGGCGAACCTCCGAGGAACAGGGGTGGAGGAGCAGGACCTTCCTCACAGAGGCTGGGAGTGGTTCGTTCATTCGCTTTCTGAACCGCAGGTTTATATGAGGCTGTCGATGGGGGCCGGGGGCCGGGGGCCGGTTTAGAGGGCTCTGTAATGTGAATGGAAAACTCTGGACAGACAATACAGCATCTAAATTTACTCGACATGTAAAGTAGGCAAACACGAGGAGAACATGCAAACATTGCCGAAACATTTATGCAACCTTATTTAGGGTTGGAGGCCCTGCTCAAGAACCCACATTGGTAACTTTAATGGACCGAGTATTGAACCCACAACCTTCCAATTGAGAGTTCAACATCTTAAACACTAACCTACAAAATAAACAAACAACGTTTGAACGGGAGAACGTTTCGGGTGCTGGGCAGATACACCCAGGACAGGGCACCAATCTATCGCTGGGCACACACTCACACACACTTTATATGGGGCAATTTTTGAGAATTCAATTGACCTTGCATCCATGTTTTTGGACTGTGGGAGGAAACCGGAGAACCCGGAGTAAACCCACGCGGACACGGGGAGGACATGGAAACTCCACCCAGATGGGGATTCGAACCGGGAATCCCTAGTGCTGAGAGGAGAACATGCTAAACCACTATTTCACCGATCACCGTGATGTGATAATGTCTCCAGAAACACGACTCGGTGCCGCTTGGTTTGAACGATGTCCTGAATTAAATGATGAAATTTATTCATTAAGTGAAGAACGGAAAGAGAGCGTCGTCCCCCAACAAATTCCTTCATGATGCAAGTGTGGTGTTAACCACCTTAATGTTGCACCACTGCGTTGTGTTCATGTCGACTAATTCAGATTATCATCTCATGGAGAAGCATCGGCATTCGCGGCCTCACAGTCCATCAGCGTTCCCGCAGAACGTTATTAAACCACAGTAGCCGAAACGTTGGTGCAGATGGGAACCCCGCCGCAGTAACGACGGTGCGACTGTGATCTGAAATAATTAAAATCTGATCCAGGGCCCCGGATTCCGTTGAAGGAGATTGAACTGCACTTCAGATTGAACCCAAAGCCAGCGAGCAGACATCTCCACGGCAACGGGGATGGCTAATTACAACAAGCTCTGGTAACGGATTGACCGTTGATGTGCAGGCCACTGAAGAGCACCGGCGGCACAGGAACACTGCGGCATTGGAACCAGAGGACCTGTGTTGCCACCTGAAGGTCCTCGGTTCGATTCCCGGTCCCAGCAATTGCTCTGGGGGACGCACCATTGGGCAATTAAACACAATTGCTTTCGGGTGCCGGGAACAGCGCTGGCACAACGCTCTGGGCATGTGTGCAGACACACACCCAGTATGTGTGTGTGTGTGTGTGTGTGTGTGTGTGTGTGTTCCACTGTACATGTGTTAAACATGGACGACGAATTCTTCTGTGAGTTAGAACAGCGCCCTTTAGTGCCCCTTCACATTGAATATGATGCTATATTTATATGTAATATTTCCATTTGATACTACATTTTATATACACATACATTTATATATTATATTTATAGTTGTATATTTTATGTTATATATATTTATAGTTGTTTATAGTTAAGATAACATAAGACAGACTTTGGAAACTTTGTAGACTAAGACCTTTTATTTGTCCCATGATGGGGAAATTCACAATATAGTTGTATATTGTTTAATTTATATATATATATATATATATATATATATATATAAGGTGACACGGTGGCCTAGTGGTTGGCATGTTCTCCTCTCAGCACTAGGGATTCCCGGTTCGAATACCCATCTGGCTGGAGTTTCCATGTTCTCCCTGTGTCTGTGTGGGTTTCCTCCGGGTTCTCCGCTTTCCTCTCACAGTCCAAAAACATGGATCAAGTCAATTGAATTCTACAAATTGCCCCATATATAGTGTGTCTGTGTGAGTGAGTGTGTGTCAAGTGATGGATTGGCATCTTGTCCTGGGTGTATCTGCCCAGCGCCCGAAACGTTCTCCCCTGGGTGGACATGGGGAACCCCTGGACTATTGGGGAGGGGAGGGTTAATGTAGAGAATGGGCAGCACAAAAGTAATATTCGCTCATCATTTCAAATGGAATTAAACGTTAAATAATGATTTTTTTGGTATTTATTTAATGATTAATTTATTGCGGTGGCGCAGCAGGTATGCATCACGCTGAACACGCGCACACACACACACACACTCACCATCTCCAGACTGTTTATCGTTTTCTTCTATTTCAACTTCGTCCTTTTCATTCTGAAGTGCCACTTGCGCGTCTCCTCCACGGCTGATTTACTGATAGTCACTCAATTAAAGATATGAAGGGGACGCTGTAAATCCGTGTGAAAGAAAACGCTTCATAAACGTGAAGTTATGGCTCCAAAGTGAAAGGTCTTAATCAGCTACAGCAAGGCCATCGCAATGAATGGCATCCAACATGCGTCGAGATAAATCAGCCTCCCCATTCAACCCAGCGCATGAGACATCAGCATCACACACAGGGTCATTAACGTTCCAGAGCTCTTCCTGTAAACTGATGACACTGTGGCTAATTATCAGAAACTATATATATATATATTCATTCATTATCTCCCGCTTATCCTCTATTAGGGTCGCGGTGGGGTTCCCCATGCCCATCCAGGGGAGAACGTCTCGGGCGCTGGGCAGATAGACCCAGGCCAGGGCGCCAATCCATCGCTGGGCATATATTTTATATATATATATATATATATATATATATATATATATATATATATATATATATATATATATATATATATATATATATCCCCCCCCCCCCCCCCCCCCCCCCCCCCCCCCCCCCCCCCCCCCCCCCCCCCCCCCCCCCCCCCCCCCCCCCCCCCCCCCCCCCCCCCCCCCCCCCCCCCCTTACACACTCCCACTCACAAATACTAAACCTACATTCATCTATTATTTAAATTCCCTCATTACGTGCACTGCGCCGTGCCGGTGGACCCTCATCTGCGCTACACGCGACCGTGGAAAGGTCGAAACGTTCTTAATTCAGTAAAACATTCAGTCATTAAGCAGGGGTGTGAGTTCTCGGCGATTTTAAAAAAAGGTGCCCAACATGTTGTTAGCAGTGATTTTATATTTAGATGGAGGCCTCCTCCATAACCTGTCTCTCAAACGTTGGTCTCTCCTACGCGGCTGGAGGCCAGTTCCTCTCCAATTCTGAGGGCCAAGACTGGAGTGAGATGGTCAGAGTGAACCCTATAATTACAATGAGGACTACGGCCCACATTTCAGCATGTACATTCATAGAATAGGCAACTTTTTTTTAAAAATGGACGGTCAGTATTTAGGTTTTGACTCTCGTCATCCACTGGAGAACAAACCGTGGTCACCATGACACTGGACCGCCGAGCTGTCAGCCTCCGTGCTGACACGGTGGCCAGGAGAGCGCAGAACTCCCACGTTAAGCAGGCCCTCAGGAGACGGAGGTGTCCGGAGTGGACATCCGTCAACGCCGCCGACATCCCGACGAACGCACCAGACGGACAAGGGAGGAGGAAAACCGCTGACTAAGCGGAAATCAGGGGCCGCGTTGGGACGGTCGATGCACTCGTCTCGTCTCCGCGGCTTTCGAACCCGAAAACAGACTGTGCCAAAAATCGGGTTCTCTGGCACAAACGGATCGATATAGCGTATGGTGTTGCGTGCCATGAGGGTCATCAGTTATACATTGCGGAAGCCAAACCGCTGAGAGCGGCCCCGTCGCCGTCTACGGAACACCGGCCACTTATTTATTATTATTATTATTATTAATAAAGAGGATCGCCGGTCAGTCCATTTTTCAAAAAAATACTCCATTCCATGACAAAAAAAGTCCATTAAAACATCACAATAGCTAAGATTAATTAAATTAATTAGATTAATTCGTCGGATGGTGTAGATGTTCGGCATCACGGGCGTTTTTTCGGCCGCGCCGGCTGCCTTTCCGGGGTTCCGGGGGGCTGTAAGCCACGCTCAGCCCCAACTGGCCTTGTAGGTCTTGCTCGTACAGAGCAGCTAGGAACCATAAGGGCTCCCCCTGGTGTTTCAGCATGGTTAGTGCAGCCATTCAAAGGTAGTAAGAGTTGAATGTGGTATATTTTTTATTCATTCATTATCTACCACTTAAGCCTCTATTAGGGTTGCGGGGAAAGGGGGTGGTTCCCCATGCCCATTCAGGGGGAGTACGTTTCGGGCGCTGGGCAGATACATTATATGGGGCAGACTCTATATGGGGCAATTTGAAGAACTAGGTTGATCTTGATCCACGTTTTTTGGACTGTGGGAGGAAACCGGAGAACCCAGAGGAAACCTACGCGGACATGGGGAGAACATGGAACATGCCCACCACTAAGCCATCATGCCGCTGAATGTGGTCTATCTGAGGTATATTTTGCATTGTAGGGGTCGCGGTATTGTTTCCCATGATGCATATGATGTGTATATAACCTGAGGACATTTATAATTGTCTTAACCCTTGTTATGAACCATTATAACACCCTGGATGTCCACCCTGACCTACAGAATCGTCCTGCGGAGGGGTGGAGGTGCCAACTGCTGCACCACCGTGCCTCCCGCTTGGATTTTAACTACGTAATTGACTAAATCCAACTCCTTTTATGTTGGTCCCCTTTGTATTCCAACAATGACGACCTCAACCCTTAAACAGATAAATTAAAAGCTACGTCTCAAGCTGGAAATCACATCGTCTGAAGTGAACCGACATCGAAGCTGTCGCTTCAACAAGTGTGCAAAGAAAAGCCCGTGAATTCGTTGAAACTCGGACCAAAAATGGGTTAACTTGCAATTATAATGTCTGGTGGAAGCACTTAAGCCCTCGGTGGGTTCAGGAATGATTACACAAGATTAGGCTGGAGACCACCGTGGGCGACCGTTCATTATATTTAAATCCATCTTCACACCGCTGACATTAGTGTGACATTTATGTATTGGAACTCCTTTTCCGCTTTATTAATGCCTAATAGATCACGGTGAGAGTCAAGTGTCGGGATTTTGAAATAAAGGCATTTTTTATTTTTTTATTATTATTTTTTTTTTTAAACATAGGAAATAAAAGGCGAAGCTTCGAGCGCGTGGCCTTTTTGTTCTTTTCGACCCGGCGAGCTTCCGATCGCAGCGGGGGTGGGTTTGTGGGTAAAGGGGTTTATATGGGGCAATTTGTAGCATTCAATTGACCTTGGATCCATGTTTTTGGACTGTGGGAGGAAACCGGAGAACCAGGAGGAAACCCACATGGACACAGGGAGGACATGCAAACTCCAGTCAGATTGGGATTCGAACCGGAAATCCCTAGTGCTGAGAGGAGAACATGCCAACCATTAAGCCACTGTGCCACCCAAATTATAATTTACTATATTGTTTGTTTATGGGGTGGCATGGTGATTTAGTGGTTGGCATGTTCTCCTCCTCTCAGTGCTGGGGATTCCCGCTTCAAATCCCAATCTCGGTGAGGTTTGCATGTCCTCCCCGTGTCTGCGTGGGTTTCCTCCGGGTTCTCTGGTTTTCTCCCACACTCGAAAAACATAGATCAAGGTCAATTGAATGCTCTAAATTGCCCCATATAGTGTCTGTGTGAGTGAGTGTGTGCCCAGTGATGGATTGGCATCCTGTCCTGGGTGTATCTGCCCAGCGCCCAAAACGTTCTTCCCTGGATGGGCGTGGAGAAGCCCCTCAGTATGTTTCAGTATTTTACTATATTAATTAAATTGCTAGGGCGGCGCAGTGGCTTAGTGGTTGTCGGGATATTGAAATAAAGGCTTTTAAATTTTTTTTTGATTTACTTATTTTTTTTAAACATAGGAAATAAAGGCGAAGCTTCGAGCGCGTGGCCTTTTTGTTCTTTTCGACCCGGCGAGGTTCCGATCGCAGCGGGGGTGGGTTTGTGGGTAAAGGGGTTTCGGCGGTGCCAGCATCCTGTGGCTCTAATCATATTGACAGCACACAGCGTGCAGAAAGCACAGGAGTCAACAGGCACCTTTAAGAAGTGCACCTTCCCCACCCGGCTCTCCAACCGGTTCTAATTCGGCTCGGCTGTGGCCATCACCATGGACGGGGTTATTACATCACCAGTGTGTTTATCCCCCGATAGAACAAAAACATGCTGCACTGAATGTCCTCTACACATCTGCAGATATCCAGAGGTTGAGGGTTAGATGTTTAAAAAGTCACGATAAAAAGGTGGTGGAGCTCCATCCATCCATTGTCTTCTGCTTTATCCTCTACCAGGGTCGTGGGGAGGGGGGGGGTTCCCCATGTCCATCCAGGGGAGAATGTTTGGGGCGCTGGGCAGATACACCCAGGACAGGGGGGCAGTCTATCACTGGACACACACACACTTTATGGAGCAATTTGGATAATTCAATTGGAAACCGGAGAACCCGGAGGAAACCCACGCGGAGGACATGGAAACTCCACCCAGATTCGAGGTGGAGCTCTAACTAATCAAATTTTAATCCATCCATCCATTATCTTCCTCGTTATCCTGTACAATGGGCGCAGGGGGGCGGTTCCCCATGCCCATCCAGGGGAGAACCTTTTGGGCACTGGGCAGATACACCCAGGACAGGACGCCAGTCTATCGCTGGACACACTCTATATAGAGCAATTTAGAGCATTCACTTTACCTTGGTACATGTTTTTGGACTGTGGGAGGAAACCGGAGAACCCGGGACACGGGGAGGACATGGAAACTCCACCCAGATTGGGATTCGAACCGGGAATCCCCCAGCGCTGAGAGGAGAACATGCCAACCCCTAAGCCAATTTTGACATATTGCAGATGAATTTATGATCTTTATTTGATATAATTAAACAAATCGTGGCTAACGACGTTCAGCTGAATCCAAACCGACACACCTTTAACGACCTGAACGCTGATTCAGCGGAATATTTTACCGAACTGGACGACATCACGCGCTCCACAATTCGGAGGGTCGGTCTGGGAAGCAAGTTGTGACAACCTTCCCCCTCCCCCCTCCCCCGCCAGTTGGGGCTATTAGACAGGTGCGTGTAGAGGGGGCATGGGGTATTGCTCTTTACCATCGGAGCATGCGGCGGCCCGGCGGTTAGGTGCCGCTGACTGACGGCCGAGAGATTGAGCAGGAAACCTCCAGGCCCCACGCCTCATTCCACCACGCCAGGCGCTGCCAATCACGCCAACCGACTCTGCGGTCCCTCTCGGCTCGCCGAGTCGTCCCGTTCCGCCGGCCGCCTGTCCGAGTGAGATATGCAAACGCACGAGACGGGGACATCAGGAAAAAGAGCCGAGTCTAAATATGCCCCCGCTTGTTTGATCCGCCGCCGAGGAGGCGCAGCGTCGCCAAAACTAAAATCCCACCGGTGTCGGACATCCCGACCCGCCGACGGTCGCAGACACACTCCGCTTTCTTTTTCTTTTTTTTTTCTTTTCCGTTTTCTTTTTTTTTTTTATTCCTTGAATTGCTCATGGTGCCCGTTTACGGAGCGGGCGCCTTTTCTGTAATGGTTTTTAGTGTGCGGGCGGCGTGGAGGCGTCGCTAATGGGCCTGTCGTCGCATCGCAGCTGTCCTTCAGCGAGAGGTTACGCTGCCACCAGCTCGCTTTTGTTCTGACATGGTAATTACCCGCGGCTGGAATAAACGCCCGGATCGAACGGCGTCTGGGGGGACGGGGCCCGATTTCTTAAAAACACCGGCGCTGCGTAATGCGTATGAGGGGGCTGCGATATTACAGGCGTGATGGTTTATTGTTCGAATACGATGAATAAGACGCACCGCCATTTCCCAGGTAAACTTTCACCCAACTGTGGGATTGCAGTCTCAGTGAAGGAGGTTCACCTGAGGACGTCACCGGACGTAATTAATTAATTAATCAATTAATTAAAAAAAAAAAATTTAAGTCGAAAAATTACAGTTTATTCATCCATTATCTTCCGCTCACTCTTTTATTGGGGTCATGGGGGGGGGGGGTACACCATATATACACCCAGACCAGGACACCAATCCATCACTGGGCACACACTCACTCACACAGATACTATATGGGGCAATTTGTAGCATTCAATTGACCATGGATCCACGTTTTTGAACTGTGGGAGAAAACCGGAGAACCCAAAGGCTTAGCAAGTGGTTTGGCATGTTCTTCTCTCAGCACTAGGGATTCTGGGTTCGAAGCCCTATCTGGGTGGAGTTTCCATGTTCTACCCGTGTCCACGTGGGTTTCCTCCGGGTTCTCCGGTTTCCTCCCACTGTCCAAAAACATGGATCACGTCAATTAAGTTCTCCAAAATACCCCATATAGAGTGTGTCTGTGTGAGTGAGTGTGTGCCCAGCGATAGATTGCCCCGCTGTCCTGGGTCTATCTGCCCAGCGCCTGAAACGTTCTCCCCTGGATGGGCATGGGGAACCCCCCCCCACAACCCTAATAGAGGATAAAGCGGGAGATAATGAATGAATGAATTAAATTTCTATATGTTGACAATAAAACTGGCTGCTTCTGCAAGACGACGACGTTTGAGGATGAGGACTAAAACCAAAGAGGAACAAGAAAAGAGGTGCGAAACGAGGATTGTTGGGGAAAAAGGAGGTTTAAATGAGGAACTAGGCCACGCTAAATAAAACGATGAGGCAGCAGGTTTGACCCCTGTCCTGCTTACAGAGGTAATATTGCTGCTGTCTTGGGCGGAGGAGACACAGCTCTTATAAATAAAGACGTACCGTACTGAGGTGCGGACAAGACCCGCCGACCGGAGACGGAATTCTGGGTCAAACAAAGCGGAACCACGGGCCGAACGTTTCCGCCGATTCACCGAAACGAGGCTGAAGACATTTCACGTGGGCAACGCCTCCCAACCGCAAAAAATCAGAAATAAATAACT
>JAFMOD010001197.1:132279-145105 GCA_019802435.1 Corydoras maculifer
TGTAGAATTCAATTAACTTGACTCATGTTTTTTGGACCGTGGGAGAAAACCGGAGAACCGGGAGGAAACCCACATGGACACGGGGAGGACATGAAAACTCCACCCAGATGGGGATTCGAAACCAGGAATACCCAGCGCTGAGAGAAGAACATGCCAACCACTAAGCCACCGTGCCGCCCCACAAACAAACAATATAGTAAATTATAATCTGGGCAGTTGGTGGCTTAGTGGTTGGCATGTTCTCCAATCTGGGTGGAGTTTGCATGTTCTCCCCGTGTCGGCGTGGGTTTCCTCCCACAGTCCAAAAACATGGATCCAAGGTCAAATGAATGCTCTAAATTGCCCCATATAGAGTGTGTCTGTGTGAGTGAGTGTGTGCTCAGCGATGGATTGGCGTCCTGTCCTGGGTGTATCTGCCCAGCCGCCCGAAACGTTCTCCCCTGGATGGGCATGGGGGAACCCTCCCTCCTCCCCCCACGACACTAATAGGGGATTAAGCGTTAGGTAACGGATGGATTTCTAACCGTTCACAATAAATGAAATCCAGCATCGTATTCTCTGATCTGGGGAACGAAGCGGAGAATGTTCTGGAGTTCGGGGGAGTCGTGCAGACTGACTGACTCATCCAGGTCCCTCGGCGTGCAGGGTTCGAAATAAAGTCGGCGTTAGTCATCCGAACAGCGCTGCGAAGTCGTTACACAAACACTAACGGGGTTATTTTAAAGACGACCGCGCAGGAGGAGCGAACCGGCGGAACGGCGCCATCTTTCAGATTTTTTCACAGTGTGGGGGTTAGAGGATCAACATCGCCGAATCAAGGGCTCGGTGTTCGGAAAACGTTTGAACATCACCTTTAAGTACGATATAATAAAACAGCATACACATTCATCCATTCATTATCTTCTGCTTTATCCTCTATTAGGGTCGGGGGGGGTTCCCCATGCCCATCCAGGGGAGAACGTCTTGGGCGCTGGGCAGATACACCCAGGACAGGACGCCAATCCATCACTGGACACACACACACTATATGGGGCAATTTAGAGCATCTAATTTGTCTTGAAGCCATGTTTTTGGACTTGAAACCGGAGAACCCAGAGGAAACCCATACGGACACGGGGAGGACATGCAAACTCTACCCACATCGGGATTCAAACCTGGATCCCCAGCGCTGAGAGGAGAACATGCCAACCACTAAACCACCATGCCGCCCCCACTAAAACTTTGTAGATTGTTATTCAGATGTGGGGTGAGGTGGCTTAGTGGTTGGCATGTTCTCCTCTCATGCATGTTCGATTCCCCATCTCCGTAAAGTTTGAATGTTCTCCCTATGCCCCGTATGTTTATGGGTTCTCCAGTTTCCTCCCACAGTCCCAAAATATGGATTCAAGGTAAATTAATTGCTCCAAATTGCCCCATATAGAGTGTATGTGTGAGTGAGTGAGTGTGTGCCCATCGATGGATTGGCGTCCTGTCCTTGGTGGTTCTGCCCAGCGCCTGAGACGTTCTCCAACTGGATGGGCATGGGGGACCCCCCCCCCAGTCGTAATGAACACTCATGTCTAATTTAGTCCTCTAGTCTTATGTTATGAAGAGAGACCTGAACTGAACTCTAATGACAGATTTAATAAATAAAATAATATAAAAAAAATAAAAAAATAAATAAAAAAACTTCCACAATTGGCAAAAAAATAAAATAAAATGTCACCTACACTTTAAAATACTGTGGAAAGCTTTATAGAAGAGTCAGGGCTTTAAAGAGACCCACCGTCCCTCTGCCCCCAGCGTCTATCTTAACACAGACATGTGCGGTGGGTCTGTACATTAATTTAAAAATTAAACTTAATTAAAAACAGCCGCAATAAAAATATTATTTTCATACGGCGCCCAGATTAGTGATGTCTTTGCACGGCCGAGAAAATGATATTAATTAAAATCCCCACATACTGTACGTTAAGATTATGAACTAATTACTCAGCAGAGTGAATAAATATTCACGCGCCGTTTTCCCGAGGGCAGCAGCCGGTAATCATCAACATATAATAAAGCATATTGATTGATACAAGGCCGGATTTTCTGTAAATATTCCCCCTGTTAGCTCCGCTTGCTGCAGCATGATTACTGGTTGCGGTTGTGCGATGGCAGGACCCCTGCAGTTTTATTACAGAACGGATCCAGAACCGTAGAATCAACACTGCATTAATACGAGCGCTGGACAGCATCATCCTTATTACCGTCGCAAATCATAATGGACTCATCACGCTCGTTCGTTTCCTAAACAGATTATCCTAATAAGGGCTGGGGGAGGAGCCAAAGAATACACTAACGCTTACTCAGCAAAAAAAACGGAGCGAGGGGAGTGTAATGACTATCAATTTATTATTTGATTTATTACACTTGCTTTCTATGTATTTAGATACATTAGTAGTGTTTATATCGATATCATGCCACAGGCATTCAAAAAGGATGAGACCACGGCGTCTCGGTCCTCACAAGTCAAGAAATACCAGTCATTCATTATCTTCCGCTTTTATCCTCTATTAGGGTCGCAGGGCAGGGGGGGGGGGGTTCCCCATGCCCATCCAGGGGAGAACGTCTCGGGCGCTGGGCAGACACACCCAGGACAGACTCACTAACACACACACTCTATATGGGGCAATTTGGAGAATTCAGTCGACCTTGATCCATGTTTTTTGGACTGTGGGAGGAAACCGGAGAAACCGGAGGAAACCCATGCGGACACGGGGAGGACATGGAAGATGCTGAGAGGAGAATGTGGTGACCACTAAGCCACCAGGCCGTCCAACGGTCATCTTCATGAATATTTAATTATTAATTCATCCATTATCTTCCGCTTTATCCTCTATTAGGGTTGCGGGGGGGGGGGGGGGTTCCCCATGCCCGCGGACACGGGGAGAACATGAAAACACCACCCAGATTGGGATTCGAACCAGGAATCCCTAGTGCTGAGAAGAGAACATGCCAAACCACTAAGCCACCCTCAATTAATACATTTATTCATTCATTATCTCCCGCTTATCCTCTGTTAGGGTCGTGGTGGGGTTCCCCATGCCCATCCAGGGAAGAACGTCTCGGGCGCTGGGCAGATAGACCCAGGACAGGGCGCCAATCCATCGCTGGGCACACACTCACTCACACAGACACACTCTATATGGGGCAATTTTGAGAATTCAATTAACTTGATACATGTTTTTGGACTGTGGGAGGAAACCGGAGAACCCGGAGGAAACCCACGCAGACACGGGGAGAACATGAAAACTCCACCCAGATTGGGATTCGAACCAGGAATCCCTAGTGCTGAGAGGAGAACATGCCAAACCACTAAGCCACCCTCAAGAAATACATATTAAATTAAATTAATACATAGTGCTTATACATGGTGATACATAAAGCTCGCAGATAGAGGAAGAACCTCCTCCACCGCCGTGTTTTTTAAAACGAGATCAGGCGAGGTTGCTCTTACGGCATGGCGGCTCCCCCGGGTCGACCCCGAAAAGGAACAGGGTTTGGGTTCCGCACGTCAGGTCGTGATGTTGGCAGATGGTTCCTCATACCCGCCGCAGACTCCTTCAGTGAAATGTAATGCGGTGACGTGGGCTGTTTTGACGCGTTAGATTGTGGTTTTAAAGGCAACCTCACCCCCCACACCCACTACACCCCCACCTGCTGATTGTACCCCGCCAAAAAAAACAAAAAACAAAGGAATGATGCAACAGCATCGTAACGTTTAACTGTCAGTGGTTTCTATTGTTTACGGGATTGTATTTCTTATTTCCCTTATGATTAATTTATCGCCTCGCCGAAATCGCTCCTTATAGACGTTCTATTGGTTTTGACGTTCTAATGCCACGCGGAACGTATCGGGTATTAAATGTTTCGGAACTTGACCACCAGCCAAGAGAAGCTTTTTTTTTTTTAAATTATTTTAACGAAGCTATGAACAGACTAATGAGATCGACATATCCAGCAGTACATGAAAAATATAATAAGGCACGCTCAAACACTATATGGGGCAATTTGGAGAATTTAATTCTCCTTGAATTTATGTTTTTGGACTGTGGGAGGAAAACGGAGAACCTGGAGGAAACCCATGGGGACATGGGGAGAACATGCAAACCACTAATCCGCCCCACAGTGAAATTAAAACTATATTTTTTTAAATACACAGTAAAATAAAAATATATAATAAACATAATATTAAGTAAATTATATAAGTTTTTACCAGACACAGACAAATGGATGACACTGATAAAGGGGTAATAATAATAATAATAATAATAAGGCACGGTGGCTTAGTGGTTTAGCATGTTCTCCTCTCAGCGCTGGGGATTCCCGGTTCGACTCCCCATCTGAGTGGAGTTTCATGTTCTCCCCGTGTCTGCGTGGGTTTCCTCCGGTTTCCTCCCACAGTCCAAAAACATGGATCAAGTCAATTGAATTCTCCAAATTGCCCCATATGGAGTGTGTCTGTGTGAGTGAGAGTGTGCCCAGCGATGGATTGGCGCCCTGTCCTGGGTCTATCTGCCTGGATAGGCATTGGGAACCCCCCACCCCCCACCCCGCGACCCTAATAGAGGATAAAGCGGAAGATAATGGATGAATAATAACAATAATGCTATTTTATCCAATCAGATGACCAGATTTAGTCTATAACTCAATTTTTTTAGTTTACGCCCTATCACCAGGCTCTAAATAAAAAAAATCCTGATATCCTCCTCCCTCTTTTCTTTTGTAGCTTCACTAAGTGCCGGGAATCATTTCGTATTGATGAACCGTTTGGTTCGGATTAGAGGAGACAATTTGTTCTGCTAAGTAAAAAAAAACATGACTTAGGCATTAATTATTCATTGAACATTTTATTTTCCGCGTTGCGAGCCTCTCGCTGAGCGGGCTGTCCGTGGCCGTTCGACTGAAGCGCACTGTTGCACACTGTTGGCTCTGCGCCGTTAAATCCAATGTATTCCGTGGTATTTCGGTTTCGTACGTAACGCGAACCGAGACGTGAGCGGATTTCAGAATGCCTCCCGCTAACAGATACACTTGTCAGCTGATTTGTAGTGCTGATGTACCTTCAAGGTCTGCGGAAATATCATTTAGCAATGTGGTGTGAGGGGGCGTGGCATTATTCGGAATAACTCACATAAAGAGGTGTTATGAGTCCCGAGGCGTAGCAGAGTACAGCTCCACCTCTTTACGTAATTTATTCCCAATAATACACAACCTCGAGTGTCTTATTGCTTTAATAAAAACCCAAACACACTATAATTTAAAAAAAAAAAAAAAAAAAAAAAGAAATGTGTTTATTAAAAGCAAAATCATTAATTATCTGCTCTTCCGCGACATAATCTAGTTCGGTTTTTTTAAAGTGAACGCTGATCGCTGAGTAGCAAGATATTTTTCTACAATAACCACCATGAACTGCCATCTATTGGCCAAATTTCAGAACACAGTTTATAGAAACAGCATAACACACTCAGAGGTGTGTGTGTGTGTTATTGTTAATGATGTTACAGCTGGGCAAACGGCTCAGCCAATCAGATTTAAGGAGTGAAAAGGAAGGATATTGGAATATCAAAAAGTATGAAAAAAAATATGCAAATCGTTATGGTTTAGATTTTAAATCGTTTTCACGGAACGAGGCTCCATAGCACCACCTAGTGTCCTAGATTTAGGCGTTAAGTCATAGCGGGCAGTAAGCCGGTCACCTGTAGAACCTCCCCTGACCGGACGATCACGCTTAATGGCAGGGCAGCGAGAAGATCCGGACAGGTCGACCAATCACGTACTTGGAACCGAGTGCTAGAAAAGTCTTTGATCAATTGTGATTTTTAAAAGTCGCTGGCTCGTAAAATGCGTAAAGACCGAGGAGATTGTCCCGAACGCCGGGGTGGGAGGCGGCGGAGAGAGGACCGGGATAAAGACACACTTAACGAGAGGACGGCGACAGTCCGGGTTCGATGTGGCGTCTTAATGGTTTGCTGATTGCGGTGCTGTTACCAGCCGTCACCGGGTAATTGCAGTCGGGGTATACTACACTTCAAAAAAAAATTAAATAAAAAAAATAAATTGCCCACACTAAGAGAGAGAGAGCGAGAGGATCGATTCTTTCACTTTTTTTTGTTGGGGACAAAAAAAAAAAAAAAAAAAATACCCCCAACGTTATCCATCGGCATCCCGCGATCGTCGTTTTATCGGCTCGGCCACCGGGCCCCCGTCGCACGGCCCCGTTCACGTGCCAAGTGCACGCCGGGCCGCCGATCACGTTCCTGCAAAGGGTTCCAACGCTGAAGAGAAAGGAACGTTGCAGAAAAAAAAATAAATAAAGGCCACCCTCGTTCCCACCCGGGCTGATTTATCTGGTATATGTGCATGAAGAGGGTCTGGGTTGCCTGGCGACAGGGTTGCCTGGGAGCGAGGTTTTAATGAACAGTCACGGTGTAGGGGCACTCTCTATCTCCAAGATTCACCACAGTCCAAGCCGCCATCGCAGCCGCTGAGAGGAAAAATCATAAAAAAAATCATAAAAAATGGCTGCCGTCAGGGTTCACTGACGATCTGCGAGCACGAAACGCAATTAAAAGCACTCGCATTGGAACTCCGAAGACAAACAGGTGACGGCTCGGATCGACCTTATTTGAAAAGTCGCTCCCCGAAACCCGTCTTTTTAGAATGGCTTTTAAAATGGAACTGATTTTTATTTCTGTTGCTGCATTTTAATTTCGCGTTTCTTCTTCTTATTTATTTTTTAGAAACGGCATCGATGTTACTATTGATGTTTTACGTGTTTCTATTATTTTATTAATGTTATATGTTTCTGAGGTCCCAGAAAAGCGCTATATAAATAAAATGTATTATTATTATTATTATTATTACATATAACTTAAAATACAAAAAAATAAAAAATTTAATAATACCATGACATTTTAAACTGTCTGATCATGTGACTAAAACCCTCAGCCTATCCCGGTTTGATTATTATAATGCATTATGTGTCGGTCTCCCAGCTCACACCATCAACTGATTCTTAACTCTGCAGCCCGACTCATGTTCACCCACACAAGTGAATCATGTGACTCCACCGCTCCTCTCCTCTCTCACTGGCTCCCTCTAGCTGCTGCATTCAGTACGAGACACTGACTCTGATCTACAGGACGATCTCTGGATCTGGCCCCTCTGACCTTCACTCTAGATTTTTAAAATACCCTCCGACTCGATCACGGATTTTCTGTCTTGTGTTGTCGTCATTTGCAAGTCTGATAAACTAAAGTCCGACTAAAATGTATATAAATGTAAACGTCCAGTTCAAAGCAAAAACACAGGACGCAGGACAGAAGTGTGTCCTCCGTGTAGTGCACCAGTTCATCACTGCGTTCCCTGACAATCCAAAAAAAGAAAAAAAAGTAATTCAGTCCACAGGAACAAACAAACCTCGTCCTCAAAACAGTGACCCGAGGCGAGCGCTGAACTTAGATGACCGGTTGAGGCATCTGCTTCGTTAGGAACGGAATTCCATTCTTCACTTTAATTTACCTCCGAGGTTTTTATAGGTTACACTGTTTCCTGCAGTTTGGCACCGAAACTAATGATTCATGAAAGTTCCAACTGCACTCACTGAGGAATTCTAAACTAAATAAATGTGTTTCTCTGTGTAGTTTAAAAAAAAAAAAAACATTACAGAAGAATGTTCTGAAATCAATTAACAAACAGAAGTAGAATAGATAATGTACAAAAAGCACAGTAAAATTTATTCATTCATTCATTATCTCCCGCTTATCCTCTATTAGGGTCACGGTGGGGCTCCCCATGCCCATCCAGGGGAGAACGTCTCGCTGGGCAGATAGACCCAGGACAGGGCGCCAATCCATCGCTGGGCACACACTCACTCACTCAAACACACTCTATAGGGGGCAATTTTGAGAATTCAATTAACTTGATCCATGTTTTTGCACTGTGGGAGGAAACCGGAGAACCCGGAGGAAACCCATGCAGGCACGGGGAGAACATGGAAACTCCACCCAGATGGGGATTCGAAACCGGGAATCCCTAGTGCTGAGAGGCGAACGTGCTAAACCACTAAGCCACCGTGCCGCCCCAGTAAAATTTATTTATTCATTAATTCTTCCACTTTATCCTCTACTAAGGTCACAGGGGGGGAGGGGGGAGTTCTCCATGCCTATCCAGGGGAGAACGTCTCGGGCGCTGGGCAGATACACCCAGGACGGGACGCCAATCTATCGCTGGACACACTCACTCACACTACATGGGGCAATTTGGAGCATTTCACTTTACCTTGAAACCATGTTTTTGGCCTGTGGGAAGAAACTAGAGCACACCCACACAAACACGGGGAGAACATGCAAATTCCACCAAGATTGGGATTCGCACCTGGATGCCCAGCACTGAGAGGAGAACATGCCAACCTTTAATCCACCCCACAGTACAATAAAACTATGTTTTTTTTGTTTTTAATACAAAAAAACCCGGAGGAAACCCACGCGGACACAGGGAGAACATGCAAACTCCACCCAGATAGGGATTCGAACTAGAAATCCCTAGTGCTGAGAGGAGAACATGCTAAACCACTAAGCCACCGTGCCGCCCCCATACAAACTCCATCAACTTTATTAATTCATCGCCGAGTGCCATTTATAGGCGCAGATGGCGGAGACGATGGAACGGGAAATGCCACCTTAAGCCCGCGCTCATATCAGTACCTTAATTTAACGTGGCATTCTCACCGCCGCAGACAGAGTCTCACGTTTTGAGAAAGCAGAAAAAAAAAATTTAAATAAAAATCCAAATCCTTAATGCGAACCATATGCGTCTCCGCCTTTGATATTTCCTGCAGCTTCAGTCGGCCCGAAGCAAAATCCACCCCGGCCTGCCGCCCTCGCTCCGAAAACAAGCTGGTCCACGAGATAATGAAGGACGTGTTTAGAACGCGATGTTTATTAAGAGAACTTCAAAAAAAAAATCCAAATTAGAGAAGCGTGCTGGAAGCCAAAACATCATCCACTCGCATCCTTAAGAGGACATTTTAAAAAAGTACGAAGAAATCGTTTTGATAAATAATCTGAGATTGAAGGCCAAAATCCATCCATCCATCATCTTCTGCTTTATCCTCTATTAGGGTCGCAGGGGGGGGGGGTTCCCCATGCCCATCCAGGGGAGAACGTTTCGGGCGCTGGGCAGATACACCCAGGACAGGGCACCAATCTATCACTGGACACAGACACACTCTATATGGGGCAATTTGGAGAACTCAATTGACTTGATCCATGTTTTTTGCACTGTGGGAGGAGACCGGAGAACCCGGAGGAAACCCACGCGGACACGGAAAGAACATGCAAACTCCATCCAGATTGGGATTCGAACCGGGAATTCCTAGAGCTGAGAGGAGAACATGCCAACCACTTAGCTACCGTGCCGCCTAATCTGAGATTGAAGGCCAAAATCCATTCATTCATTATCTTTACCTCTGCTTTATCCTCTATTAGGGTCGCGGGGGGGATGGGGGGGGTTCCCCATGCCCATCCAGAGGAGAACGTTTCTGGCGCTGGGCAGATACACCCAGGACAGGGCACCAACCTATCGCTGGACACACACTCTCTCACACAGGCACACTCTATATGGGGCAATTTGGAGAACTCAATTGACTTGATCCATATTTTTTGGACTGTAGGAGGAAACCGGAGAACCCGGAGGAAACCCACGCGGACACAGGGAGAACATGCAAACTCCACCCAGATGGGGATTCGAACCGGGAATTCCTAGAGCTGAGAGGAGAACATGCTAAACCACTAAGCTACCGTGCCGCCTAATCTGAGATTGAAGGCCAAAATCCATTCATTCATTATCTTTACCTCTGCTTTATTCTATATTAGGGTCGCAGGGGGGGGGGGGGTTCCCTATGCCCATCCAGAGGAGAACGTTTCGGGCGCTGGGCAGACACCCAGGACAGGACGCCAACCTATCGCTGGACACACACTCACACACTGTATGTGGGGCAATTTGGAGAACTCAACTGACCTTGATCCATGTTTTCTGGATTGGTGGAGGAAACCCACAGTCCTCTGCGCCGTACGCTGGCTCAGCCGCCACCGATCCCTCCCCGCTCGGGTAATCGGACATGCAGTAACCCCCAGGTAGCCGGTGTACATGACGACCCCCTTCCTCCTCCTCCCGCTCATCGTGCTCCCAAATCCCCTCAGCACACTCCCTCTTTTAATATCTCTTTTTTCCCCCGGATGTGACCTTTCCTCTCCTCTCTGAAAGGCCCGCTCCCTCAGCCGGCGTCGCCTCGTACGCCGGGCTGACAGCGGCAGTAAGCGAGCCGGCTGAGGGGGACAGTGCTGTCAGCACGAGGCATCCAGGGTCTCGTCAACACCGTGACAAGCCGTTGGATTTTTGACAACAACCATGCACACACACACACACACACACACACACACACACACACAAATAAAAACACACAGTTATGGGAAAAACACAACCAGCAACTCAATGCAAACGTATTCTCATTTTTAAAAAGTTGACATCTCAGGTTTAACAAGCCACGCCATTAAAAATCGTCCTGGTGTTGGTTTAACGTCGCCATGGGGGGGTTCCCCATGTCCATACAGGGGAGAACGTCTTGGGCGCTGGGCAGACATACTCGGGACAGGCCAATAATCTATCACTGGACACACTTACTCTATATGGGGCAATTTGGAGAACTCTGTATAGCAATTTAATTAATATAGTAAATTTCAAAATGCTGAAACATACCGGGGGGCGCCCATACGGGGGAGAACGTCTCGGGCACTGGGCAGATACACCCAGGACAGGGCGCCAATCGATCACTGGACACACACACTATATGGGGCAATTTAGAGAACTCTATTGACCTTGATCCATGTTTTTGGACTGTGGGAGGAAACCGGAGAACCCGGAGGAAACCCACGCCGACATGTGGAGGACATGGAATGTCCACCAAGTTTGGGATACGAACTGGGGATCCGCAGGGCTGAGAGGAGAACACGGCAACTACTAAGCCACCCGACACAGTGCATACGTATATTAAAACACAGTCAACGAGGGAGAAAAAGTGGGCGTGGCCCCGTAACAGGGTCCCCCTCGATCACGTAGTGAGAACACGGCCCTATGGAACGGTGGAGGAGGCAGAAGCGGAGTACAGAGGGTTGAATGGAGGTCCTTTTCATGCCGTTTGGTTGGGTGGAGCGGGCTCGGCGCGTGGCGTTTGATGGCGAGTGCTGGTTCTAGAGGCTGCATTAGCGATTGTGAGCGCATTAGGCGGAGTCGGGGGGGATATGTAATTACCCTCAGATTTGGCATCGAGGCGGTCCACACAGCGCTGACTTTGATGGGATTAAACACTCAATTACCCGGCAAATCTGCCTCTTCCTCTTACTTCATAGCCACACTAACATATGCACTCACACACTCCAGTCCACATCCTCCACCTGAACGACGGCTCGCCGCTCCCCCCACCCCCCCGTCGTCTTCTTGCCCCCGTTCGCGACGATCTACCATTTTGCAAAATCTTAAAGGCGACGCTCACCACAAAGGCTGTTGGTATTTCATCATTCCCCTTATTATAATAATAATAAGGGGGATGGTTCCCCATGCCCACCCAGGGGAGAACGTTTTGGGCGCTGGGCAGATACACCCAGGACAGGACGCCAATCTATCGCTGGGCACACACTCACTCACACACACATTCTATATGGGGCAATTTGGAGAATTCAATTGACTTGATCCATGTTTTTGGACTGTGGGAGGAAACCGGAGAACCCGGAGGAAACCCACGCAGACACGGGGAGAACATGGAAACTCCACCCAGATGGGGATTCGAACCGGGAATCCCTAGTGCTGAGAGGCGAACATGCCAAACCACTAAGCCACCGTGCCGCCATGTCATTTTATAAAATTAAATTTAAAAAACGAACTGCAGAGTGAAGAAAAATGGGAAACCAAGTAAATTTTCTATAGTAAAAAAATGCCTGGGTGGAGTTTTCACAAATCCCAGTCTGGGTTTTGATTTGCATGTTCTCCCCATGTCCATGTGGGTTTTCTCTGGCTTCTCTAGTTTCTCCCCACAGTCCAAATTCAAGGTGAATTGGCTGCTTTAAATCTGGATTGCCCCTATATAGTGAGTGTTTCTCCCCCGGGTGGGCATGGGCATCCCACCCACGACCCAAGTAGAGGATTAAGGCGGAAGGAGGTAATTGATTCTAAAACATAACAGCATCTATATTTATAGATTAGCCCAGATAAATGTACATGCATGTATAATAACTCATTACTCCACCCGGATTGGGAATCGAACCTGGATCCCCATCACTGAGAGGAGAACATGCCAACCACTAATATGCAGAATATAAATCCGGCTGATGTATTTACCGTACAGAAGGAAGCACATGTTTTTAGGCTGTCAGCTATTCAGAATTAAAGACAAGGGACTATCTGTTCTAAAGGATACATTATTCAACCTCCTGCATACATGAATATAATTACTTTAAATTGCATAATTGCCTAATTGCACAGACAGTGGACCGCATGGGGCTGCGAAAGTAAAAAAAAAATCATATCTAAATGTGCTTTTAGCATTATGTACCATTAAGAGCAAGAACATAATAAAAAAAATAAAAAAAACAAGGACAAAAATGGGTCAGAGGCAGGGGCAATGATGTCAGGTACTTACCACCAACTACTAACATCAGTTAAAAGTAAATTACAATGGCAACCATGGCAACAAGGCAGACAGGCGCATGGATTCAGAGCAAAGATGCAAAGTAGAACATCTTCT
>JAFMOD010001197.1:154353-190826 GCA_019802435.1 Corydoras maculifer
CGAGCAGGTGATGAGTGACTAATCATTAAATAGGTGTGCTGATTGGACAGGCTTGTTAACTCAGGGCTGCCCATTAGCGGCGGTGGCGGCCGGCAGTAATGCACCTTCCCACACTTGTCCATTTTCCTTATTACATTGAAAATGGAGTCATTTCACAGTGATGATGGATAAGAGAGAAGATGATGGATCATTCGGCTCATCGGCAGAAAACCCGGTCCGGTGGGGGTGGGGGTGGGGGTGTTGGCGGTGGCTTATCGGCGCCTCACCCAGCCCGCTCCCTCGGCCGGATAGTGCTTTGTTTTTGTTTTTTTTCCCAGCCATTAAGAACCAAGTGAGGTTTACACTCTCTGTACTCACACACACCCACATACCTGTAAATTCATACTGCCCCCCCTCCCCACACACACACACACACACACACCCACACACACACACACACACACACAGTGCAGCGGAGGATAAAGCTTTTTTTCCCTCCATCACTAAAAGGAATTTTCATTTTGGGCCCATCACCTTAAACGTCTATAAACCGAAAGGTCAGTGGTTCCGTCCTGCGAGTGCTCAGCGGAGGGGACAGAATGGACCGAATCGGCCAGATTAGTTTGCAAAATGCCACATGGTCTGAGGACATGAGGAGTCCGGGCCACGCAGTCCGGGGTACTGATCAGGTTCTTCCCACAGTCCATAAACATGGATTCAGGTCAACTGGATGATCTGATTTGCCCCTATTTAGGGTGAGTGTGTGTCCAGTGATGGATTGGCATCCTGTCCTGTATGTACCCTCCCCCCACCTCAGTGCAGGGCAGTATGGTGGTGTAGTGGTTAGCACCTCCGGGTTCGAATCCTGATCTGGGTGGAGTTTGCATGTTCTCCCTGTGGTCATGTGGGTTTTTCCAGGTCATCACAGTCCCTTATCCTAATTGCCCCTAGATATAGTGTGTGTGTGTGTGTGTGTGTGCCCAGCATTGATTGGCACCTTGTCCTGTGTGTATCTCCTCTGGATCTCCCAATCTGGGTGGAGTTTGCATGTTCTCCCTGTGGTCACTTGGTTTTTTTTGTCCAGCGTATCACAGTCCCTTATCCTAATTGCCCCTAGATATAGTCTGTGTGTGTGTGTGTGTGTGTGCCCAGCACTGATTGGCACCCTGTCCTCTGTGTATCTCCCCTGGATCTCCCAATTCGGCTCCCAATCTGGGTGGAGTTTGCATGTTCTCCTCATGTCCATGTGGGACCGCCCTCACCGCACCGGCCGAATGTTACGGCCGTGTCCTCTGAGCTCTTTAATCTCTGCCGAGGATCAAAGGGACTTTGATGATTGAAGTCATTCTAATTAACTGCGTGTGTTTGTTCTCTTTCTGCAGTACACGAGGTCACTCTGCCCACTCTCTCCTCCGAAGCAGCCGATTGGTTAGGGGTCAGAGCGCCGGGCCGGCCCCCATCCTGCACCCCGTGGTCAGGGTTGAGGGCCTCGTCTGTCAGGGTTTTATTTTCTGAAATCTGAAATCTAAAAAAAAAAATTTTTTTAAATATTATTTTTAAGTTTTTTTTGCCTCCATGTTAAAAATGTTCAATCACATGGCTCTGTAATTAAGACATTAAAGACGGTGACGTCCAATCAAACGCGTGGCATTCAGACCCTCAAAGCGCCGGGTTTAAACACATAAAGTCGTTTTTATCACGCTCCTGACGGGTCTTAACGTCGTAATCGCTGCTCTTATGGAGCCGCCGAGGAGTTCGGGCTTTAAAGCCGCCGACTGATTTAAAGGTCGACGTGCTTTTAATCAATTTTCTATGATCCGTCCCGTCACCGGGGCAATCTGGTTTACTCCACCGATTTCTACTCCGCCGAAGACATGGAAACCCGATCGATGGCTATTTCCAGGTTTTATATAAATAGTGACGATGATTCGGTTACCTGCAGACGTCTGTGTCCGTTCTCCCAACTTTACTTTCATTATTATTTCATTATTAAGATTAATGAGTTCATTAAGAGAATTAGAATAAAGGTTTGGTTTCGAGTTTGTACAATAATAAAATAAAGAGGGGAATTAAAACGTCTCGGGCCGAACGGTAACACGAACGCAGGCTTTTTTGTATTTGATGATTATTTATTTATAACCGTCTCATCTCATTATCTATTTTTATTCTGCGTAGTTCTCTACTTGTGTTTTGAGGTGGGGGGGGTATGGGAGGGTATGAGGGGGGGGGGTTCCCATGCCCATCCAGGGGAGAACGTTCGGGTGCTTGGGCAGATACACCCAGAACAGGACGTCAATCTATATCTGGACACACTCACTCACAAAAAAAACCACATACATTATATAGGGGCAATTTTAAGGAGGACATCGGAGAACCTTGAGAAAACCCACATGGACATGGGGAGAACATGGAAACTCCACCCAGACTGGGATTCGAACCCTACTCATACAGTCCAACACACACATTCTATATGGGGCAATTTAGAGCAGCCGATTCACCTTGAATCTATGTTTTTGGACTTTGGGTGAAAAAACCTAGAAAAAACCTACATGGAGTACATACACATGTAAAACATGGAAACCCCACCCAAATCGGTATTTGAACCTTGATCCCCAGCGCTGAGGAAAGGAGAACATGCTAACCACCACACCATCACGCCGCCCACCGTTCCAGCGGGTTTGCCCCTCGGTGTTCTTATGTTCAGTATCTGTGCATTCACGGCATTGGGGATGTTTAAAGATGAATTAGTGTTAACAATAACGGACCTAATACCGACCCCTGACACCGTAGTATCTTTTAAGCTCCTGAAACGTCATAAATATTAATATTAAGTGATTTCCGAGCCGAACGCTGAATGAAGCGTGTTCTGTAGGTCAGATTGATGAGCATCTGCGGGAGAACCGGGTTTAACGTTCGCCATCATTCCTTTACGACGGACAATCATAAAAGAGCTCCATGTCGTGTGTGAGGGCACGCCACCATCCTGAATAAAGAATATAAACTAAATAATAGCTTTTTGAATTGTAAATTTTAATTGTATTCCTATTGTATCTATAACGCCGGTGTGGTCTTTATTCGGCAGAACCCAAAAAGATTCTGCATTACTTCTGGTATTGTGACAGCGCCGCATTACCCCACGCAATCCCGCAGCCGTCACTCACTCGGCGCAAGGTGACAATCAACTTCCCGGCCATTTGTGCCGGCGCCGCCGAAATGTCGGCATCGGCCGGAGAGAGGCGATGATGACGATAATAACAGGGTTCCTCAAATCAAACGGGTGGAGGAGCAGGGGCTGCCGAGCGTGTTTCAGTGCACCACGCAGGCGGATGCCTGGGTTCGGGTCTCAGCTCAAATGACAGGAATGTGTCGGGAGATAATTGGCGCATTTAACAAAACGGTGTTTACATTAAACCTGACGCAATCGGCATTAATTCGCGCGTCCGCCCACGCGACGGCGGGGAGCGCCAACGGACGCGACGGACGACCGGGTTTCTCAAAATGTTTTAATGCAACACAAAGAGCTCTGCTTCGTACCCTGCTCTCCCTCTGCACCCCGTTCCCCCGCAGCGAGGGGACCGAACGATCTGCCTGCCGTGGTTAAGAATGTAGCGGAAGCTTGTTAAGGTTGCGTCCCTCGCGCCCGTTGCCCCCGGGCCGATCCGGTTGATGAGTAGGAATTGAAATGCCGTTGGAGAGAAGGGCAGGAGAGGAACGAGCGAGGGGGGGGGGGGGCGAAGGTTGGGGGAGGGGGGGGGAACGGGAGCGACCGGCAAAAATAGATCAATATTTAATTTCCTCACCAGGTGATACGTTCAGGAGCTAATCAGCAGAAACTGGAACGTTGACACCTGGAATGTCAATTAGTTGGAAGACTTCTCCCGGCTCTCCGCTCGTCCGACTCGTCCGCCCGCCGTTCCCCCCCCGGAGCGTCGTTCGGGTCGCCCGGTCCTGTCTGGGTTCTGCGAGGTTACACTATTACGTGAGGGAAGATCCCAAGATCCTGCAGTTCCTGCTGAGGTGAGGCTCAGATGATGGAGAAGCAGACCTCACCTTGTCCACCCAGGGATGAGGAGTCCCCCCACTGAGACACGGTCCTCACAAGGTTTCCTCCTTTGTCTTGCCACTGTCGCTTCGGCTTGGCCCTTTTTGAGGTTCAGGCTCAGAATACTGCTCTTCACTTAAACGTGAACTTGTCCTTGAAATGGTAACCATCTCAGCTTTCTTCTGCTCTGTGGATGTTAATGCACACTGGGTGGAGGTTCCACGTTCTCCAAGTTATTCGTGTCTTGGATACTCCACAAGCTCTACAATGTGATCTTTTGCGGTTTATGAGGTTCCTAACCCAGTTTTGAAGGTTCCTCCTGCACCCTCTGTGGGACTAACCCTGTTCTCACCAGTGAGGCCACTCATCTGCTGGTTTGGATGGAAACCTGGATCGATGCTCCAGGGTTCCAGAATCTGGTCTTCAGTTTAACGAAGTGCTCCCCACATCATTTCTTGGTTGCTTTTCTCCGGCTTCCTGTAGACATCAGATTCGGTGCATTTTATCAGAACAAGACGGTCTCAAATAAGGTTTTGAGGTTCCTTCCTTCCTCCCTGCGGACGTTTATCAAACCTCATACCCTCCAGTCATCGAGCACCGTTCGACCGGACCCGCCCTCAGGCTACACCGAAGACAAGACTCAAGTATCTAGTCCTGTCAGCCCACCGGTGGGGCAAACACGTCCTCAAAAGTCGCGATGACTGATTCTCTAAGTGTTTTTAGAAATACTGACGATCTCTTCATTCAGGACTTGTTCCGGAAGGAACTTGCAGGACGCCCTTAATGGCCTTTCATTCATTCATTATCTTCCGCTTTATCCTATATTAGGATCGCGGTGGGGTTCCCCATGCCCATCCAGGGAAGAACGTTTCGGGCGCTGGGCAGACACACCCAGGACAGGGTGGCAACCTATCGCTGGGCACCTTACTGGACTTGCATATAGTTTTTCTTGCATAAATAACTAACTTGAACTTGTTCTATGTTCTGGAGGGGGGGGGGTTCTCCTGATGAGGGTCACGTTTGCGTTCTCGATTTTCTTCCCACGAACTCCACGTCTTCGAAAAGGGGAGGGAAGTCAAAGAATCTGAAGAAAGGTCACAGAAAAACATCCAATGATACCTGGACCTTCAGTTAGGCGATGGTACGACCCAATGAGCTTCTGAATGGCAACACAGATTTTGACATCATCACAAGAAAGAAGATTTGAGATGTAAGTTGGCGCTCATCAGAGAACTACAATCCCCATCTATATGGTCCATCCATTATCTTCCACTTTATCCTCTACTAGGGTAACAGGGGGGGGGGGGGGGTTGGTCCCATGCCCATCCAGGGGACAACATCCCGGGTGCTGTGCAGATATACCCAGGACAGGACGCCAATCTATCCCCATCCAGGAGAAAACATCTCGGGTGCTGTGCAGATCCACCACTGGACACACACTCACACACACAGACACACTCTATATGGGGCAATTTGGAGAATTCAATGTACTTGATCCATGTTTTTGGACAGTGGAGGAAACCGGAGAACCCGGAGGAAACCCAAGCGGGTTTGCCAACCTCTAAGCCACCTCCATCCATACGGTAATTCATACAATTAACAACAGGTCTAAATGAATGCACGTTGGTGTAGACCTCCGAGTTCGGCATTAGATAATAAGTTAAAGTTAAATGCCTCCCGTCCCAGCCGATCCAACAGCCGTCCACCGCGAACGCAAGCCATCAGCGTCTTAAAAACTGAAAGATGGGATTTTTAACCAAATGCCACAATCACAAACTGTAATCATACACTCACGCTTTTGTATCTTCATCTCCAGCTGATTGGTTTGACCTTTATTGGATTTGCTCGCTGTAGAGTCGGAGTGCGGGCACGTCACGCCCGATAATTAGACGCTGGGTATCGCAGAAACCTGGCGGAACACCTCGTCAGATGAAACCACGCGCCGATAAACCTCCTTAGTTCAGGAACAAGCGCAAAATTCATCTTAATAACGTATTCCCGTCGCCATGTCGATAACGAGGGAATGTCCCGCGTATCTCACCTTTAAATCTGTGGAGTCGTCATTCCTGATCTGTAATCGCGATGCTGATGGAAATAAGTGGAAAATCATTTTCAGAGAGATAATTATAATTGGATTGGTTCTTCACGTCCTCCTCGTCGTAAAGCATCTATCCATCTGTCAGTCATCCATCCATCTGTCAATCTCAATAGCATCCGGGGGCAGGCAGAGGTTTGGGGTTAGGGAAGCGGCCTTGTGATGTGAAGATCCCTGGTTTGATTCCCAGTCCCACCTGGTATTATGACTGACGTGTCCTTGGACAAGGCACCTAACCCAAATTGCTCCCTGGGCGCCGTGTTCAGGGCTACCCACCCACCGCTCCGGGCACGTGTCACTTCATTGATGGGTTAAATGTGGAGGACAGATTCTGCATCCAAACCAACACGCCACCAGCACCTCGTCAGTGTCCCTGCAATGCTGAGATTCATCCACCAACCTGTGGTGGAGCTGTGGAGGTCCTGACTGTAGATGTACAATGTGCTTTAGTTGTATGTGGAGCTTCTACGATGGGAAATGAGTGAATGGTGTCTAATAAAATGGCCAGTGGGTGTATGTCTGCATGTTCCCCCGTGTAGATAAGGGAGGGAGGTGCAGTGAGGTCCAAAAACCAGCCGTGTGAAGAACGTGGGTGTAGCGTGTTGGTTGGGGGACTGAAGCGGAGTCCTGTTGTAAGCCGGGTTGGCAGTATGATAATTCACCCACCCAATTTGTACAGTTTATTATCAGGTCCATTAAAAAAATTTTTAAAAAAGTGGAGAAAGGAACGTGACACCCAAAGCAGTCGCCGTGACCTACAAGACTTCTCCATAATTATCCACTTCCTCACTGCCACCGACTCGTTCGCCTACAGTAAGGGGCTGCACACCCGTTCCCTCACTGTGATGGTGGCTAAGGGCAGTTCTGCCTAATTAATACTGACAGCGGAGAGATCACACACACACACACACACACACACACACACACACACACACAAGTTTACAACACAGTCAGGACCCCCAATTTAACATTAAACATAAAACCATCCAACAACCACCGCGGCAAGATGAATCAAACCAAAACACCAAAAACACTTACACAACCGGGTCCCACTAAACAAAACACACACACACACAAAACACACACACACACACACACACACACGTACAATTTGGCAATGTCACCCCGGCAGCCTTAACAAGCCCTCCAATTAGTTGGTAATTGCTGCAGTGTCGCTAAACAGAAAAGCTAATTATTATCCAGAAAAATAATGAGAACGTGAGAGAACGATGGATGGAACGTCTCCAAATAAAAAACCCAAAGCTGTGAGGATCTGGTATGTTGTGCTGTAGAACACACACACACACACACACACACACACACACACACACACATATATATATATATATATATATATATTAATTCATTCATTCATTATCTCCCGCTTATCCTCTATTAGGGTCGCGGTGGGGTTCCCCATGCCCATCCAGGGGAGAACGTTTCGGGCGCTGGGCAGATAGACCCAGGACAGGGCGCCAATCCATCGCTGGGCACACACTGACTCACACAGACACACTCTATATGGGGCAATTTTGAGAATTCAATAGACTTGATCCATGTTTTTGGACTGTGGGAGGAAACCCATGCGGACACGTGGAGGACATGGAAACTCCACCCAGATGAGGATTCGAACCGGGAATCCCTAGTGCTGAGAGGAGAACATGCTAAACCACCAAGCCACCGTGCCGCTCTATATATATATATATATATATATATAGAGAGAGAGAGAGAGAGAGAGAGAGAGAGTGGGTGGAACGGTGGTTTAGTGGTTTAGCATGTTCGCCTCTCAGCGCTAGGGATTCCCGGTTCGAATCCCCATCTGGGTGGAGTGTTCTCCACGTGTCTGCATGGGTTTCCTCCCACAGTCCAAAAACATGGATCAAGTCAATTGAATTCTTCAAATTGCCCCATATAGAGTGTGTGTGTGTGTGTGAGTGAGTGTGTGTCCAGCGATAGGTTGGCGTCCTGTCCTGGGTGTATCTGCCCAGCGCCCGAATTGTTCTCCCCTGGATGGGCATAGGGAACCCCACCGCGACCCTAATAAGAGGATAAAATGGAAGATAATGAATGAATATATACTCAATATGGTGATACCACTCAAAAAGGGACCTTCTTATTTAAATACTCGAATCTTATTATCTTCTGCTACTCGGGTCGCAGAGAGGGTTCCCCATGTCCATCCAGTGGAGAATGTTCTGGGCGCTGGGCATTTACACCCAGGAGAGGGCACCAATCTATCACTAAGTACACTGGGTACACACTCACTATATACACTCTATGGAGCAATTTAGAGCAAACAATTCGTCTGAAATCCACTGGGGGAAGAGAACCTGAGAACCTGGAGAAAACCTATGACTATTGAATCCCGATCTGGGTGGAGAACATGCAAACGAACGATCCCCAGCGCTGAGAGGTGAAGGTATTAAGCACTGCACCATGCAGCCGCCCTGCAATATATTTATTATTATAGACTATCTTCAGGCCCGGCGATAGACTGGCGTCCTGTCCTGGGTGTATCTGGATGGAAGGATGGACATCTTCAGGTCATGTAAATTCCATGCCGATCATCACTCTTTGATGTCTGGTCCACAGGTCGCCCCCCCACACCCCCTTACCTCCCAAAGTTTGGGCGGTTGTTCGGTTTGGTAATCATCAAGCGTGAGGCTGAACCGGCCACGTTCACAATTCCGATTCCAAGCCGCTCCGCGTGCAGACGGATTCCGGCTCATGTTTGGAGACAGGCTATTTGGGAACGGTCTGTTTCCCCCGTCGCCGCGGTGCCCAACCGAACACCAGAAGGCTTTGAAAGCTTGATTAAATGAAAGGATAAGCCGGGCTGCTTCCTCTCCAGCCGACCGGCCGTCCTCTGCCTGGCTCCCTGTCCCAAAGCAAATCCCCCCCCCCCTTTCTTCTGCTTACGAAGACATATCTGCACTAAGTGACGGGATGGCGGTAATTGGCGCGGTCCCTCTCCATTTCACCATTTCCCCCCTCACTCTCTCACTTAGCAAGACACATATGTACTAAGTGAGTTGATGGCAGTAATTGGCCGTGGCTTCTCTCTCTTCTCTCTCTGGTCACAAACAGTCCGGGGCCTTTCCGGCGTCGGCGCTTTTCCCCGTCTTGACAGAGGACAGAGAGCGAATAAAGTACCGAGAGCCAAAGGCGGCACACGTCCCACGCCGTGGCTGCGGGAGCTCCAGAAAACCGATGCCATCCGTTCGCTTTCATCAACGTCCTCCGTCAAGCCAAGCGAAAGACACGGGCCGGCCGAGCGTCCGCGCCTGGCTGCGGAATTCCGGAGCTCCCGCAATACGGCATTCCGGATTGGCGCACGTCCGAGGGCTCGAGACGCCCTTGACTGACCAATTCCCCGCCTCTCGGTACAAGATGCAACCTGGGGGACCCTCTCACCCCGATGACTCGGGCCGCGGCTCCGGGCTACGCGATGCACTCCCGTCAGAGATTACGAGTATTACTCTTAAGCAGCACAAACGAGGCCAGCTGAACAGTGTCACATCCACTCTGCGCCCCTATTTATCTAAGTTGCCTCCGCTCGCCGCTCCACATAGACGATCCGGGAACATCGGTCGCTGGCGGGCAGAGGTCATGTTCTGCCGTCGTAGTCCAATTATTCTAAAAATAATAACCAAATTGCACTTACGTGCAAAGAGGAAAGGAGGGTTTGATTTACCAGATTTTTCAAAATGCATCATTTTGAAAGACATATACTATATGGGGCAATCCAGTTAGGGGCAATTCAGTCAGTTATCCAGGGGAGAACGTTTCGGGCGCTGGGCAGATACACCCAGAACAGGGCGCCAATCCATCACTGGGCACACACTCACTCTGTATGGGGAAATTTAGTACGGGCATGGGAAACCGCCTTGACTCTGCCTGCGACCCTAGTACAGTGATGGTATCCCAATTCGCCTTACTGTCCTAGGGTCGCAGGTAGGGTCATGGCAAGGCAAATCGGGATACCATTACTTGTTAAAATACGTGAAAACGGGACTCCTGTCATGCCCAGTGATAGATTGACGTCCTGTCCTGGGTGTATCTGCCCAGCACCCGAAATGTTCTCCCCTAATATAGGATAAAGCAGAAGATGGGACCCTTGTTAGACCCCTCACCAACCCGGGATCCAAACTGGACACCCCTTCAGTGTTGTAAATGGGAACGACGAATTCCACCCGGTGACTGCAGGAGACATAAGATCGTGTGTCCATGTGTCCTGATCCAGCGTTGATGTGAAGCCTTAACGTCGCCAGGTTCTCGGCATTGACGCAATCACGCAAAGAGAACTTCAGGCAAACGCTCAGGTTGTGAATTGTGGCTGTGGAACTCTGGGGGGAGCATCGATTTCCCATTTCTGTTTAACAGGGGGCGCCGCTCCAACCTCGAGAAAACTATTTGAAGCTTGGCGGGACGTTCCATCTTGATTCCATTCGGTAATTTATCGGCGCTGACGGGAGCGATTTGATTGGCAACCTTGGGTGGAGGAGCTCTTCCGCCCGACCGCCCGCTTCGCCGCGACGTGACGTTCTCGAGCCGCGGCCCCTGCAGAGCCTTGACGGTCGACACCGAGAATGACCTTACTGTCCGACACAAATTACAAAGCAGGGAAAGATGCACGCTCTCCCGCCAATTCGATTTAGTGCTCAACCGCCCTTAATGAGCCCTCCGTGGCTTTGGGCCGCGGGACGTTATGATCTGTTTCCTGATCGTTAAAGAGGCGCTCACGTCTCCCTCTGAATCAATAGCCTGAAATTCACAGAGGGAGCGCTGTAAATGTCAGTGTGGATACACTTGCGCGTATCCTCGTGTACCTGCCGCTTACGGGGGGGGCGGGGGACGGGGGGATGGGGGACCCGGGGCGATACCAAAACGTCGTATGAGGATCTCAATTTTAAATGTCAAGAAAAGTGAACTGCTGCGCAAAGACAACAGATTTCTATTTGCGGACTCCACGACGAGAACCGGAGAACCGGAGAACCGGAGAACCCACGGTATGGACATTCCACTTTGGGCTCGTTAGACCTTATACCTCATTTTGCGACCCAGGTGTAAAGGACATGGCTGCTCGTTACAAACATCAGGTGGCGTCTGCATGTCCTCCTCATGCCGACTCCCAGGTTCTCCGGGGAGATCCTTTCCCACCGTGGCACCCCCTGATGGAAACAGGCAGAAGTACAAGGAGAAGGATAGGAATTAGTCCCTTAATTATTATGCACACATTAAGGACCACGCAGTCCACTCTAGAACTCAAACCCAAGGAACATCTTGCTGTGGAGAGCCTTCTCTTTGTGGCGCCCCCTGGTGGAAGCCTACTGAAGTACAAGGAGAAGGATAGATATTAGTCTCTTAATTATTATGCAAACTCCACACCGAAAGAACTCTAGAAGTCAAGAGTTCCACTCCAGAACTCAAACCCAGGAATGTATTGCTGTGGAGATCCTTCCCTCTGTGGCGCACCCTGGTGGAAGCTGACTGAAGAACAAGATGAAGGATAGGAATTAGTCTATTAATTATTATGTAAACTCCACACATTAAGGACCACGCAGTCCACTCTTGAACTCAAACACAGGACCGTCTTGCTGTGTAGATAATTTCCTCTGTGGCGCCCCCTGGTGGAAGGAGAAGGATAGGTCTTAGTCTCCTTATTATTACGTAAACTCCACACATTAAGGACCACGCAGAACATCAGAACTCAAACCCAGGACCGTCTTGCTGTGTAGAGCCTTCCTTCTGTGGCGCCCCCTGATGTAAACAGGAAGAAGTACAAGGTGAAGGATAGGTATTAACCTCTTAATTATTATTATTAATTAACTCCACACAGAAAGGACCACCCGGTCCACTCCGGAACCCAAACCCAAGACCGTCTTGCTGCATAGAGCCTTCCCTCTGTGGCGCCCCCTAATGGAAACCGAATGAATAAAATAGAAAAGGATAGATATTAGCCCCTTAATTATTATTATTAATTAACTCCACACAGTAAGGACAACCCGGTCCACTCCGGAAGCCAAACCCAGGGCCGTCTAGCTCGGCAGTGCTCCACCATGTCACCCCGTCCCACGGTGAAACCCGTTTGGTCGGAATGTTTTGTTTACAGACATAAATGTCACCCTGACACTGTAACGAGTGAAATTAGCTGGAGTATTAATTACTCTGTTTGCTCGAACATGCATCTGCATACTGCCACGAATAACGACGTCCAAGGTCACCCTGACCACAGCTCCGGAACGTCGGACGTGGAACCGTCCGTCGGGGGGGGGGGGGTCCTCATTTCCTGCGGGTTTCCTCGGGGATCAATCACGCAGCCTGAATCAGTCCACTCAGGACCCCTTCAGCACCCCCCCCCCCCGCACCACGGGACCATTAAACCCAGGGCGGTGCGCTGCCCCCCCCCCCCCCCCCCCCCCCCCCCCCCCCCCCCCCCCCCCCCCCCCCCCCCCCCCCCCCCCCCCCCCCCCCCCCCCCCCCCCCCCCCCCCCCCCCCCCCAATAATAATAATAATAGGGCGGCACGGTGGCTTAGTGTTTAGCATGTTCTCCTCTCAGCGCTGGGGATTCCCGGTTCGAATCCCCATCTGGGTGGAGTTTGCATGTCCTCTCCGTGTCCACGTGGGTTTCCTCCGGGTTCTCCGGTTTCCTCCCACAGTCCAAAAAACATGGATCAAGGCAATTGAGTTCTCCAAATTTCCCCATATAGAGTGTGTCTGTGAGTGAGTGTGTGTCCAGCGATAGATTGGCGTCCTGTCCTGGGTGTATTTGCCCAGCGCCCGAGACGTTCTCCCCTGGATGGGCATGGGGAACACCCCCCCCCCGCGACCCTAATAGAGGATAAAGCGGAAGATGATGGATGGATGGAATATAATAATACTAATAGAATTTTATTTCTACGCCCCTTTTAAAGTAACACAAGGCCCTGACAATATCAAAACAAAAACACCATCTCATAGACTAACGACTAATTCCTGCAGTTTTGTGTGAATTCCATGTATCTGGCATCCCACCGCACAGTTCCTAACCCCCTAACCGAGCCCCTATTGTCGGCAAATAACAATAAGCAGCTGATCAATCCGGCCGCGGCGGTGTTTTTGGCATCTTCGGGCTTAACCGGGTCCCTGACATCGTTTAGCAGCAGCATCCCCTCCCCCCCCCACCCCCCGGTCGGCTCGCACATTTATTAGCACAGACGCAGATTTGCATAATAAATTGGATGGAACGCTAATCCATCCCCCGGTTTTAATTCCACACCAGAGAAGCAAACAAAGAGAGAGAGAGCCGACTCTGCCGGCGGGGCGAACGACGAACGGAGACACGAGGTGAGATTGGCATCTCTGGATGAAGAGGTGCTCCGAGTCGCGTTAATCCACCCCCCCCAACACCACCACCACCACCACCACCACCACCACCACCCGAGTCATTAAATTAATGTCAACAGACCTGGTGCTTCCACTGACGGAGAACATCCTGCGTTTCAGCGTTAACATCTGGAGGCCGCCGAATGTACGCAGACAGATGTGCGGGGGTGCCCTCGGTTGGCACTAACGCTAAGGCTATCTCTGTGCGTGGTTGAGCATGTTCTCCCCGCGTGGACCAATTATCCATTCATTCATCCATTGTCTTCCGCTTTATCCTCTATTAGGGTCGCGGGGGGGAGGGGGGGGTGCCGGGCAGACACACTCAGGACAGGATGCCAATCTATCGCTGGACACACACTCACTCACACAAACACACTCTTTATGGGGCAATTTGGAGAACTTAATTCACTTGATCCATGTTTTTTGGACTGTGGGAGGAAACCGGAGAACCTGGAGGAAACCCACACGGACACGGGGAGAACATGAAAACTCCATCCAGATTGGGATTCGAACCGGGAATACCTAGCACTGTGAGGAGAACATGTTAAACCACTAAGCCACCGTGCCGCCCTATTATCATTCATTCATCATCTCTCACTTTATCCTCTATTAGGGTCGCAGGGGGGGGGGGGGTTCCCCATGCCCATCCAGGGGAACAAGTCTCGGGCGCTGGGCAGATAGACCCAGGACAGGACGCCAACCTATCGCTGGACACACACTCACTCACACAGACACACTATATATGGGGCAATTTGGAGAACTCAATTGACCTTGATTCATGTTTTTGGACTGTGGGAGGAAAGCGGAGAACCCGGAGTGCTGAGAGGAGAACATGCCAACCACTGAGCCACCGTGCCGATTATCCAATTAACAAAAATAAATAAATAAATCGTAAAAATCATTACCTCATGCAATTAACTCTCGGCTGAACGTCCGGCGATTATCATCATTAATTACTAAAGTCTAGATAAAATAATCCAGGGTTCAGAGGATGAAGAACACGATTAACCTTTTCAGCAAACGGGTCCAAATACGAATTATGATGCGCCGCTGGAATCGACGGTCATGTGACCCAACGCCGCCGCCGGCGCCACGGGTACTGCTTACCTCTCGAGAAAGGACGCCGCGACAAATCCTGTCCACAGGATACAGGTACAGGTACGGGTGGTGGTTTCACTCCACATTGGGCTCGACCACATGGTTCCACATGGTTCCACATGGTTCCCATGTCCTCCAATCTTCAAAACACAGCCTCCTGTCCGGCGTTCTGTCCTCTCTGTGTATAAAATGATCTCCACTATGAGAACATGAGTAGGAAAACATCACGAATCCATCCATCATCTTCCACTTTATCCTCTATCAGGGTCACAGGGGGGGGGGGGGGTTCCCCATGCCCATCCAGGGGAGACCGTATCGGACGCTCAGGACAGAACGCCAATCCATCGCTGGACACACACATTCACTCACACAGACACACTCTATATGAGGCAAACTCAATTGACCTTGATCCATGTTTTTGGACTGTGGGAGTAAACCGGAGAACCCGGAGGAAACCCACGTGGACATGGGGAGAACATGGAAACTCCACCCAGATGCTGAGAGGAAAATGTGGTGAGCGCCACCAGGCTGTCCAACGGTCATCTTCATGAATATTAAATTATTAATGAATTCATTATCTTCCGCTTTATCCTCTATTAGGGGTCGTGGGGGGGGGTTGGGTGGGGCGTTCCCCTTGCCCATCCAGGGGAGAACGTTTCGGGCGCTGGGCGGATACACCCAGGACAGGACGCCAATCCATCGCTGGACACACACATTCACTCACACAGACACACTCTATATGGGGCAATTTGGAGAACTCAATCAACCTTGGTCCCTGTTTTTGGACTGTGGAAGGAAACCCGGAGAACCCAGAGGAAACTCACGCGGACACGGGGAGGACATGGAGACTCCGCCCAGATCTCGGAGCTGTTTTTATGATGATAAACGTTATGACCGTCGCAGACGGAACGTCGCTGATTGATCTGCAGGCGCAGAAGGAGACGTCCGGCCGATATTTCATGCCATATTTTTGACTAATTTATTGTGTGTGTGTGTGTGTGTGTGTGTGTGTGTGTGTGAACGCCGCGTCAGCAGCCCTCTGAACTGATCTTCATGGCTGATGTATGGCACGCGGCGGAAAAGGATGAAAAATCAATGTTGCCGCGTTCACATTTAATCGCCTCAAATTCCCCATCAATTTGCCCCGACTGTTGCTCCTTCATTATTCTAATGCCACTTTGTCTCTCCGCCTTCATATTTCCGCACACATCATTTTTCTCCCCCCGTCCCCGTCCTCGTCCCCGTCCCCCGTTAATCAGACGCAGGTTCCCACCCTCGTTCCTCTCTGTGTCTCTCTCACATTTGTTCCCATTACCAGAGCTCATCAGCCTCGCCAGCTAGAGGCCAGATCCGTTTCTGCAACACTTACAGCTCAATCTGTCTCCACTCCCTCAATTACAAAACCACGGAACACCGGCGGGCCGAGTACTGAGCCGAGGCGCCCGCTCGCGCCTCCATCCGGCCCCTTTCCCGATTCGAACCGCGCCGCGGAACCACGCTCAGACATCTGGAACGTGGAACGGTTGGCGCGTACGTTTGCTTTCCAGTGCTGCGGATCCAGGTTCGTCGAATCCTGCTCTGGGTGGAGTTGGCATGTTCTCCCCGTGTCTGCACTGGTTTTCTACCACAGTCCACAAAGCATGGATTTAAGGTGAACTAAAATTTTCCTCATATAGTGTGTGTACAGTATAGGTGTGCAATACAATGGATTGCCCCCCTGTCCTGGGTGTATCTGCCCGGCGCCTGAAATGTTCTCCCCTAGATGGGCATGGGGAACCACCACCTACCCCCCCACCCACAACTCTTGTAGAGGATTAAACAGAAAGATAAATGGGAATAAAAAAGTTGTGAAGTTTAAAACTATGGCTTTATTCTCTACTAGGGTTGTGGGAAGTGTGTGTGTGTGTTGGGGGGGGGGGTTGGGGGGGGTTTCCCATGCCTGTCCAGCGGAGAATGTTATGGATGCTGGGCAGATACACCCAGGACAGGGCGCCAATCCATCCCTGAACACACACACACACACTCTCACTTACATTATTGCTTTTATAAAACGCACTATAATAAAAAAAAACTTAGTTTGTTTCATAAATATGTTTATCAAAAGCAAAATAATTAATAATTATTCATAATTTGCTCTTCCGCGAGGTAATCTAGTCCGTAAACGTGGATCACTGAGTAACACTGCCCTCTAGCGGCCACATTACAGAATGCAGTTTAAAAAAAACAGAATAACGTCTTTATATTAATCTGTATTTTAGGATTTAAAACAATTTATTGTATATCACGCAATGATAGGGCTTGTATTATTGTTAATGATGTCACAGCTGGCTCAGCCAATCAGATTTAAGCAATGGGACAATGTACTGTGGCGGGGTTCTATATACGTTCTCCTGTAAACTTGGCTGGACGGTCGCCTCCTGTGTGATGAACAACCAATCAGAGGCGCCGAAACTCAACAGGCTGGATCATCGGCAGCTCCAGCGACGGGTCCAGACGAGGAAAGCCCCTTAAAACGTGTTTCTGTAATAGCCCTGGGCGTTAGTGTCACCCATGGGTGGCGTAAGCACACTTCTGTCTACCAAGGATCCGCGAGGCGCAGAACGAAGGGTGTTAATATCTGCGGCGAGCCGTGTTTTAACGCCGCACCATACGGAGGTTCGTTCTCACCGCGCACCAAAATAAGAAGTGCAAGCCGTTTAGATTTTTTACAGCGCCTTCATTTCGTCACACATATGTCCCGAGCCGTCCTCTTTTATTTTTAGGAGGGCGGAATCTTTCAATGATAACCTCAAACAGCTCCGGATCCGTCCTCGCAGGAACTCCACGGCGGGGCCTGAGGTACCGAAACAAAGAGCTGGTCATCGGTTCACTCGGGGCCTTCATTCGGTTGCGTTACTGCCGTATGAACTCAAACACGAGGGCCGGTGCCAACAAAACAAAACCCGATATCAGAACAGAGAGCGCAAATCAGGCTCCGAAGGACCTTGAAGCAGCGCGGTGATTTAAATATGATCTGTTCAGCCATTTGCAGTTAGGCATTAAGATTCCAGACTAAAAATGTACCCGCTGAAGGTCGAACGCCATCAAAGGACCGTCAAAAGACACGCTGGCGGAAAAAAAATAAAATAAAGGCATGTTCTGCAGGAGGACGTATCAGCGTTCGGGACCGGCTGCCGGTTCATCACAGAACAGACAGACAGTATGAATATAGACGACAATGTACACACTCATAAACAGCAAGAGGCATCTCAATCCCCTACTAGGGTTCGTGGGGGGGGGGGTCCCCATGTCCAACCAGGGGAGAACGTTTCGGACACTGGGCAGATACACCAATCTAATGCTGGGCACCCACACACACTATTTAGGGGCAATTTAGTGCAGCCTATTTACTTTAAGTCCATGTTTGTAGATTGCGAGAGAAACTTGGTGAACCCGGAGGAAGCCCACACAGACACTGCAAAAACACGTTCTGACGTTTGTCGTTCCCCATGCGCAATCAGAGGAGAACATTTCGGACACTGGGCAAAAACACCAATCTATTGGTGGGCACCCACACACACTATTATAGGGGCAATTTGGAGCAGCCGATTAACCATAAATCCCTTTTTGGACTGCGAGAGAAACCTGGAGAACCCAGAGGAAGCCCACGCGGACACTGCAAGAGCACGTTCTGACGTTTGACCTTCCCCATGCCCATCCAGAGAACGGACACTGGGCAGATACACCAATGTATCGCGTGGCACCCACACACACACACTATAGGGGCAATTTAGAGCTGAAGGTCCATGTTTTTAGACTGCGAAAGTAAACTGGAGAACCCGGAGGAAGCCCATGCGGACACTGCAAGAACATGTTCTGACGTTTGAGTTCCCCATGCCCATCCAGAGAACGTTTTGGACACTGGGCAAAAACACCAATGTATCGCGGGGCACCCACACACACTATATAGGGGCAATTAAGAGCTGAAAGTCCATGTATTTAGACTGTGAGAGAAACCTGGAGAACCAGGAGGAAGCCCACACAGACACCGCGAGAACATACAAACTCCAACCCAAATTGGGATTGGAACCTGGATCCCCAGTGCTGAGAGGAGAACATGCCAACCACTACACCGACGTGATGCCTTTGATAGAAATAGCACAGGACCCTCCAATAAGGCTTTAAGATCTTGCTCAAGGGCCCCATGTTGGCAGCTTGTTGGCCCCTGGGCTTAACCACCGAGGTACCACATGCCATCGGTGCCGGACCACAGCATAACGACGGCCGTCTGTACGACGACCCGCTGCGGCAGGCTTCACAACGCCGCTGTAATTGCTGCGGGACCCGGGGCCGGCCCTTTAGAGCCGCGTTATACGGCGCTTCGGAGAGTCGTATCTGAGTAAGCAGTAAAATAAAATGGGATGTGGACAGATACAACCCCACGCCACGTGTACGGGAACGAAGCCGGACGTCCTGTTTAACGCGCCGGTCTGCGGACGCCCAAGTCGTTAGTTAATGAATATTTATTCCGTAATCGCGCCATTAACACGCCTCACTTTTTATTTTTCAAAGTCTGGGAGGGAAGCCAATCGTGCACCGAGGTCTCCGCCCTGCTGCCGGCAACACGTCTCCATCTAAGCCTGGCTAGATCATTTACATATTTTTAAGTTTGCATTAGCTGCTATAAATTGCCCCTATATTACATATATACATACACACATATACATATATATATATATATATATATATCTATCTCCATCCATTATCTTCCTCTACTAGGGTCACGGGGAGTTCCCCATGCCCATCCGGGGAGAACGTTTCGGGCGCTGGGCAGATAGACCCAGGACAGGGTGCCAATCTATCGCTGGGCACACACTCACTCACACACACACACACTCTATATGGGGCAATTTGAAGAACTCAATTGACCTTGATCCATGTTTTTGGACTGAGGGAGGAAACCGGAAAACCCGGAGGAAACCCACGCGGACACGGGGAGGACATGGAAACTCCACCCAGATGGGGATTTGAACCGGGAATCTCTAATGCTGAGAGGAGAACGTGCTAAACCACTAAGCCACCTTGTCGCCTATATATATATATATATACACACACACACACACACACACACATACGCTTGGTTTTATATATCTTATGTATCTTTGGTTTGCGAATTAATGTTCACGTGTGAAGAAAAGTAAACCTTACCTGTCTGTAGGTGGTCGAGGAGGCGGAGCTTTGACGTCATCGTGTTTTAAAAGCCGGAACCCGAAACGATCCAAGGTCAAATCTGAAAGACAAAGAATCATTAAAGTCGAGATTAATTAACACCATCAAACTTGAAGTGGCACGGTGGCTTAATGGTTTAGCATGTTCTCCTCTCAGCACTAGGGATTCCCGGTTCGAATCCCCATCTGGGTGGAGTTTCCATGTTCTCCCCGTGTCCACGTAGGTTTCCTCCGGGTTCTCCGGTTTCCTCCCACAGTCCAAAAACAAGGATCAAGTCAATTGAATTCTCCAAATTGCCCCATATAGAGTGTGTCTGTGAGTGAGTGTGTGCCCAGTGATGGATTGGCGCCCTGTCCTGGGTCTAACTGCCCAGAGCCTGAAACATTCTCCCCTGGATGGGCATGGGCATGGGCATGGGCATGGGCATGGGACCCCCCCCCCCCACCTGCGACCCTAATAGAGGATAAAGCAGAAGATAATGAATGAATGAAGCTGTAAGGAAACACTGGACGAGGGTTCCTGCACCACCACTCAGTCCACTCTGTGGTCCCCCACATGACTTTAAGAAAAACAATTTAAAAAACGGTTCTTTTTCATGGGAACCAACCGATGCGTCGAAAAGAAAGTTCTGCGTCCCGTATGACGCACTTGATTCACTTCGGCGCAGACAGGGCTGAAAGGCCCGCGATCGTCCGCCCATTGCGAGCCCTTTATGTGCGTCCTTTATGGAACGTCTTTTATTTGGCCGGGAAAACAGGGTCAGACCCTGAAATGCAATCTGACGTCCGGAGACGGCGCCGCCTCGTTTTCAGAGGGTAAATGAGTTTTGCTGCTCGCCGGCGAATTGCTTCGGAAAGCGATGGAGAGTTTTCCCCGGGTTCAGCTCGCTCGGGGACGCAGAGCCGGCCGGCCGAAAGTCTCTGGTCTAATCCCACGCTCTGACAAATGAGGATGGGACGCAGAGCCCCTGGTGGCGGTGGTGGGGCGGGGCTCACGACTTGGTCGCTTTCGACCGGAAACAAGGCCAAGGTCCGATTGAGCTGGGCATTCTACAGAGGAGGCGGGATTACGGCGAGGAATATTTTAATCTAATCTAATCTAATCCCTAGGGCCCATGAGCACTTCGGTCTTGTGGTTAGTGGGAGCGGGATTCGAACCGAGGACCCTCAGGTCGCAAGGTCCTTAACCCCTAAACCAACAACTGGTCTAAGTGAAGTGCACTCAATTATTCATTAATTATCTTCTGCTTAATTCTCTACTAGGATCTTCAGGGCAGATACACCCAGAAGAGGGCGCCACTATCACTGGACACACTCACTCTATATGGGGCAATTTGAAGCAATCAATTGACCTTGAATCCATGTTTTCGGACTGTGGGAGGAAACCGGAGATTCCAGAGGAAACGCATGCGGACACGGGGAGAACATGCCAACTCCATTTAGTTTGGGATTCGAACCTGGATGCCCAGAACTGATAGGAGAACATGCCAACCACTAAATTTAGGGGCAATTTGGAGAATTTAATTGACCTTAAATCCATGTTTTCGGACTCTGGGAGGAAACCGGAGAACACGGAGGAAACCCATGCGGGCACGGGGAGAACATGCCAACTCCACCCAGAGTGGGATTCGAACCTGGATGCTCAGAATTGATAGGAGAACATGCCAACCACTAACATTTGGGGCAATTTAGAGCAGCCAATTTACCTTGAATCCATGTTTTCAGACTATGGGAGGACACCGCTGAACAAGAACCTCGTCCAAAGCATGGAAACTCCACCCAAATCTGGTTTCGAACCTGGATCCCCAGGGCTGGGAGGAGAACATGTTAACACACTGAGCCAGCGTGCCAACTGGGATGAATTAGAATGCAGAGTAGGAACCAGGCCTTAGACAGCAGTGCTCCAAAATCCCATGGAAAGCCTTGAGTGTAGCAATAAAGCAGTTACGGACCGAACCGACCTAAGACGGACCGTCCCGGCGCTCGTCCACATGGCGCGGGGACGCATTCGAACGGCCGTCTCGTCCCGGACGGATCGTTTGGGACCATAAATAATTGATGATGCTAATTATGAAGCCCAGCGGACTTATTAAACGGTCCACCACACCACTCCCAATTAATATAATACAGCTGATCCTCTGGCAAGCCACAGGCAGGGCCTCGGCGAGCGCGGGGGGGGGGGGGGGGGGGGGGGGCGTGATGAGCGCGCTCGTTATCACGCCATGTGGTCTCGCTTTAAGGTGGGCGACGAAGAATAAACAATATGCTCGGCGGCGCACCGCGTTACCGAGCTGGCGCCGCAGTACCGAACGCAAAAGGTCGGCCTGCTGTCGGCACCACAACCGTCTTAATGCGTTCTCTAAATACGGGCCCTCGCGACCTTTCGACGGCACGCCGCACACACACACACACACGCACACACACACACACAACTCGGCATTAAACATGTTTCGAGGGTCTGTCGGAAAACTCCTGACGTTCTGTAACGACGTCGTTATGAATAAACAATACACTCCTCATGACATCATTATCTTCACCTTTATCCTCCACTAGAAACTTGGGGCGGGGCGGGGCGGGGCGGGGCGGGGGGGGGGGGGGGTTGGACCCCATGCCCATCCAGGGGAGAACGTCTCGGGCGCTGGGCAGATACACCCAGGACAGGGTGCCAATCAATCGCTGGACACACACTCACACACACACTGTATATGAGGCAATTTGGAGAATTTAATTGACCTTGAATCCATGTTTTTGGACTGTGGGAGGAAACCCGGGTGGACACGGGGAGGCATGAAAACTCCACCCAGATCTGGACTTAAACCAGGAATCCCTAGGGATGAGCACTACACCACAGTGCCAGCAAGGGGCAGCAAAGAGCGACCAATGTAGCTTAGATCGGTGTTTTTTTGGATGCGGTAAAGCGGAGAACCCACAGGGACACGGGGAGGACATGGAAACTCCACCCAGTTCCGGACTCAAACCAGGACTCACTAAAGCTGAGAGGTGAATGTGCTGACCACTACACCACTGTGCCACCGAGGGAATGTTCTTTGGATCTGGAAAAGTGGCGAACCAACTGGGACACGGGGAGGACATGCAAACTGCACCCAGATCGGAATTCGAAGCGGAACCAAACACACACACACACACACACACACACACACACACACACACACACACACTCTCTCTCTCTCTCTCTCTCTATATGGGACAATTTGGAGCATTCAACACACTTTCAATCCATGTTTTTGGACTGTGGGAGGAATCCGGAAAACCCGGAGGAAACCCACAGGTTGGGATTCCAACCTGAACCGCTACACACACACACACACGCTCACACACACACACACACAGGAGGATGAGGTTAAGCTGAAGTGATTGAAGCCGATATAGAGGTCATCGTATCCTCAGGAACGTTCTCCGATGGCGTAGGTGACCTCATCGTTGACCGGGACCCTCGGACGGGAGCTTGTTGAAAGTCACATGACGCGGGGAAGTTGGCAGCGGACAACGCGGCGTGAAAAACGGCGTGGCGAAGCTGCTGACGACGTCTGATTGTAACGTTGACGCCGTTAGCCTGCGCTGCTGCGGCGGCAGCCAAACCTGTAATGAGAATGAATCGGATCGGAGGAAGAACTCCAGAATCCGTCCCATTCACCTTGAAGGGACCATAACTCATCTGCGTGTGTGTGTGTGTGTGTGTGTGTGTGTGTGTGTGTGTCTTCAGCAGGGGGGTAAACAGATAACCGAGTGTGCACTACGGAAGATCCCTCGCAGGAGATGTAATCTGCGGCGCTGCCACTCAAAGCCGGAGTCTGTGCACAATATCTCTCATTTACCTCCTTCCTTCCTCTCCTCCACCTCCTCCTCCACCTCCTCCTCCACCTCCTCCCGTCCCCGTCTGCAGGAATATTAAATATGCTCAGCATATTTCTGCCTGGCAGGATTCAGCATTGATTAAATGTCAGCACTCTGCGCCGGCGATGCCGTTGTTTTCTGGCCGCCTGCTGGCCGAACGCCGGGACGGCGGGGCTGAGCTGCCGCCAACGATTTCTGATCGACGCGGCGGATAACCGGCGCGCGGGCGAAGCCAATCCCGCAACTCAAACCGAGCTCGGAATCGTTCGGATAATCCGCGCGGCCTAAACGGGCTTTCGCGGGGCCTATCCCGGCATTTACGGGATGATGATCTGGGAAACACCATGGCAGCTTTCCATCCCCGAACCTTCCAACCCATGTCCAACTTGGGTTCCGACTAGAAAGAAACACACGCCGAGCACTTTAGTAGGTTCTCCTCCTCGTTTGTACACTCTGTTGTCTTTGCGCATGATGTCGGTCCACTGGGGAAAGATTAAAGGTGAAAGAAGACAACCTGCAGCAACAGATGACCTACTGTCTCTGGCTCCACAGCCACAAGGTGGAGCAGTGGAGGAGGAACACGCACACACTGGATCCACCGATCAGAGGTTAAAAAAATAATAATGATAATAATAATAATAATAAATAAAAAATAAGAACAATGCAGGAATTGAACACGTTAATGTTTTTAAATTTATAATTATAACATTAATGGGCGATTTTTAATTTTTAGTAAATTTCTGTTAACACAAAATTAGTAAGAGCTCGTTTTAAACGGGTCTTAAACATTAATTTCGCTCATAATTATTATAATTATATATTCATCCATCCATTATCTCCTGCTTTATCCTCTATTAGGGTCGCGGGGGGGGAGGGTTCCCCATGCCCATCCAGGGAGAACGTTTCGGGCGCTGGGCAGATACATCCAGGACAGGACGCCAATCCATCGCTGGGCACACACTCACTCACACACACACACACTCTATATGGGGCAATTTGGAGAATTCAATTGACTTGATCCATGTTTTTGGACTGTGGGAAGAAACCGGAGAACCCGGAGGAAACCCACACAGACACGGGGAGAACATGGAAACTCAACCCAGATGGGGATTCCAACCGGGAATCCCTAGTGCTGAGAGGAGAACATGCTAAACCACTAAGCCACCGTGGCTCCTATAATTATATAATAATTATATAATTAGAACATAATTATTGTTACGAATCTCATGAATAAATAATTAAGGTAGGAATGCCTTTGGACTACAAAAACGCCCACATGTCCTGCGGGTGCACATACTTTTGCACCAACCCCCCCCCACGTAGACGGACCCACATCTCGCACCTCGCGCCGCACGCGCCGTGACATCATCGTGGGAAAAAGGCGGGGCCACACTCCATTGGCGCTTTTTTGGCTCCTGGTGATTCCGCCGATCCCCCCCTCTCGCTGCTCCCTTATTTGAGTAACCCTTCTATCGAGTGGGGGGGGTGAGAAAATTGCAGGGTTACCGAACACCTGCCATCTATTCCCGACACGGTTTGTCCCGGCGCGAGGGCGCCACCTGCAGAGCGGAGTGCGCGTTGATGACGTGGGATTCTGTATATCTTAAAAAGCAATGAACAGCAACGCGAGCCGGCTGAAGCGAGCATCATCTCTTCGCAGTCGACGATAAAGACGGCAAAATCAGTTTAAGGTCCATCAAAGGCCCTCCGCTGGGCACCGAGAAGAATGGCTGGGTGACACGCCGCCGTCCCCCGTCTCCAATTATCCGGCCTGAGCGCCGCTTGGGAAGAAGGATGTTATAAAGCCGTTTGCCGATGCCCCATTCGCTCTAATGAATTTAGCGGGATTAAAGATCCAGCTGCAGGCTGAGGCGGTGTAATTCTGAACTCTCGATTGCCCTGCTCATAAACAGCGTGGGGCAATGATATCCTCTAAACGAGGTATTGACAAAAGCCTCTGTTCTCAGAAGGCCCACCAGCAATCATTACCCCGTTCCATTAATAGCCGAACCTCCAGCAGCCGCAGCATCAGCATCACTGCAGCCATTTCACACTGCGCCTCTCTTCCTGCACGCCTGCAGATCACCATTAAAATGGTTTCATCCGTCTGTCCGGGATGTAACGCTGCATTTACCCTGCGACCCGTTGCTCTCGGGGCGTTTATGTCCATGTATATCGAGGTCCAGGCCGGTTCGCGAATGGGGACGTGTTGAAGGTCATCGTACCAGTGAGCGAATGGCCGAAAGTTAGGACGCACCAAGCCCCGGCCAGATGACGAGATGTTATGAGGGAGAATCTTCTGAGCGAGGTGTCCGTGGGAAATTATTTTCCAACTAAGGCAAGTTTACTCCCTCTATGCTTTTGTATTTTGGGCTTGTTCCCATTAGAGGGCGCCAAAGAGAAGAACACATGCATTTTCGGGTAAAACTTGGTAGTTTTACCCGATGCCCACTCTTGTCCAGGACAATTAGGTCTCCTACAGAGTGTCTTAGAATCCAGGGAAAGCTGTCCCATGCAGGCACGGGGAGGACATGAAGTCTGTGAAAAGGCACATTGAACAGATTTAAAGTCATTTCATTTCATTTCTAATCTTAAATTAACTTCTTAAGTCCAAACCCCACGAGGGTCTGACTCATGTGGGGTCAAGGGCAGCACCAAGGCGTCATGCAAAGCGAACCCTCACCACGGCATTCCTCATTAAGGCCACATTTAAACGACGCAGGAATCAAATCTCCACCCCCAGGTTGAACTCAAAATGATTCTATGAAGAACGGATTGAATGCTCCCATTATCGGCCTCGCGGCTGCAGGCTGCGGGAGCACGGAAATAAATAACGTGGGGAGCAGCCGGCGATAAATAAAACCCCGGCGTCTACACCACAGAAACAAGCATGTTTTAAAGGAAATAAACACTGATAGTGCTTTAAAGGCCGGAGCTAATTGAAGACCGTGTTCCTTCGGCGATTTATCCGTCCATTAGGCCAATTTACATCCGCGACCATGAAAGTGCATCTCCTACAGCTGACAGTTAAAAACGTTGCGGAGATATTAAGTGAATGAAAATAAAGGTGGATGCATAATTCATGATGTTTTTAAAGCCCGTTTATCGCGCGGTGAGGGGTGCATCACTAAGCCGTAGCTTCTGCAGACAAAGCGGCACTAATTCGACTCAAAACGAGATTATCAGACGACTTAATACATCAGTCCCACTTTAATCAGACGCTCTGTTCTCCGGCTTCTTAAACGAGGGATTTAAAACCCTCGGTTCAGATTATTTACCCTCACGTCGGGACGATAACGACGGCACAGCCGGGTTTATTGTTTTATAAAGTCTTCAAATGGACTGATGTGTCGATTTGTAAATTATAAACTCGTCGGACCCTTAACAACGTACGTATCGGTATCCTTCAGCTCCACTGATCATACAGATGGACTTTGTAGTTCTATAATCACATTCTGTAGTCCATCTGTTTCTCTACATACTCTGTTTAGTCCTCTTTTCTTCGTCTTCTGGTTTGTTGCCGCTAGAGGGCAGCGTTCCTTTTGCTTCAGGCTTGGGAGCAGGTCCTTAAGTGCACTGAAACGTCGCACCCCTATTGGCTAAAACATTTTAGCGTCTCCGAATTACCCTTCACACGTGTTTGGGTGAGGGAGGAAACGGGAGACCCTGGGGGGTAAAAAAATAAATCAGATGAAGGGAGAACATACAAACAATACAGTAGAACTTGAATTTGTGTTCACACAAGTAGTAATCAAACATGGGATTTTTTGTAATATAAGGCTATAATATTAATTCATTCATTATCTTCCGCTATATCCTCTATTAGGGTCACTGGGGGGAGGGGGGTACCTATGCCCATCCAGGGGAGAATGTTTCGGGCGCTGGGCAGATACACCCAGGACAGTGCGCCAATCCATCGCTGGGCACACACTCACTCACACAGACACACTCTATATGGGGCAATTTGAAGAACTCAATTGACTTGATCCATGTTTTTGGACTGTGGGAGGAAACCGGAGAACCCGGAGGAAACCCACGCTGACACGGGGAGAACGTGGGATTCGAACTGGGAATCCCTAGAGCTGAGAGGAGAACGTGCTAAACCACCAGGCTATAATATATGTATATATAAAACATATATAAAGTATATTTATTTAAACAGTATTGTTCTATACCTGTTCACCCTGTTCACCCGGTCCTCACAAGGTTTCTTCTCAGATTTAAATCATTGCACAATAAATAAAGAGAAAACAAATGAGAGACGCAGAGATCCGGCACACAGTTCAGCTTCTTCATTTCTAAAGAGTCTATACCAATTAACATCATAAATAACTACAAATCATTACAGCACTGAAGCACAAACACCCTCAGAACGGCAGGCAGCGCGCACACACACACACACACACACACACACACACACACACACACACACACACGTCACAGCTGTAACAGCAAATAGCATCGAATATTCAATCGGAAGTTTAACATAACGACGGCGAAATGCGGCACACGCGAGTCGAGATGCACGCGACCACATGAGCTCGCGCTCTCGCAGCGAACACATACTATAAAGGGCAAATTTGGAGCAGCCAATTTACCTTAAATCCACGTTTTTGGACCGTGGGAGAAAATCGGAGAACTCTGAGGAAACCCACGCTGAAATGAGGAGAACATGCAAACTCCACCCAGATTGGTACAGTGGTGTTATTGCTCTTGTAACTTTGAAATCTTTTGAACACAAACAGCTTTAAAACATTAAATGCTGAACAAGCAAAAAATGAGAAAGTTTTTTTTTTTTAAATACCGACAAACTGCACGACATTACAAACATTACAAATAATTACAACTACAAATATAAAAGGGTCGTAAGCGAGGGCAACCGGTGGTAATTAAAGGTGATTAGTGTGTGCTATAGGATGGGGTCTCTCAGTGGTTATGTCTAAGGTTTATATAGAACCCTCCATTTTTTTAACAAAGGTTCGGTTAATTAAAGACATCTCTATAAATGTGTTCATCCAAGTTGCCAGGACTCGTGTAGGTGGACGTATCAGAGTGACCTCCACATGGTCCAGCATGTTCAGATCATCTTCATAAAACCTGCGCTCATCGTTTCCTTCATTTGAAATTTCACACAGATCTGATTTTATCGTTTACAATACAATCCAATCGCAATACGCAGGTCTGTGACATCCCACGCTGGACTCGGCACCTTCAGATCATAATTACAACGTCGACATGTCACAATTTAAACACACAGTTTTGAAAAGACACACGTCCCTCTGCTAACCATCTAATTAAAGGTGAAACCAGCAAATGTCGCGTGACGTTTAAAAGGTTTATTGCACATAAACATCAGTGACGAAGGCTTATCCCACGAAGGGTCCAAAGTTTGGACCCCCCCCCCTTCCTGCTCTATTGTTCCAAGCTGGACTTTGTAGTTCTATAATTGAAGACTGTAGTCCATCTGTGTCCTTTGTGTTCGTTAGTACCCTGTTGGTTGTTGGCACCATCACAGAACAAGTATCATTTGGGTGGTGGATTGTTTATGGTCAGTTCTGCAGTGACACTGATGCGCTGAAGGGGGCGTGTTAGTGCAGCCATGCTGCTGTAGTTTCATTTTAACACCTCAGTCACACTGCTGGGATAGGACTAATGCACCCACCAAATAATCCCCGCTCTGTGGTGGCACTAGAACAGAGTACACAGTATGAACTGTAGTCCACAAACAGAGAGACTGCAGAGTGGAACTGTAGAACTACAAAGTCCATCTTTACAGAAGGTGGATTTGAGAACGTAAAGGGGAAAAAAGGGGGCGTGCCCCAAAATTTTGCATAATGTGAATAATTTATAACATCATCTCAGTGACTGTGACATTACCTCATGAATAATTATGATACTGATTGTCTTTAATTCAGCATAAATGTTGATGACATCTATATAACTGTGTATATACAGTGTGTGTGTGTGTGTGTGTGTATTAATGTATCTTTGTGGATAAGCCTTTTAAAAATGATTGTTATTATTAAACATTCATATGTAGCGTCATCAAGCACGATAAAGCACGATAAAATCAAATAAAAAAACCTACAGATTGCATCGAATACAAACGGAGCGCTCCTGTGCGGTGCACTTGCAGCTCTCGTCCACTAGATGGAAGCATGCCGACATCTTAATGTTCACAGACTGTGTGTGTGTGTGTGTAGTGGAATCGAACGATCGTGTATAAATAAAGGAAACGTCCGAATTTACATCACAGACACAACTGTTTTTTTTTTTCTCAGGATGATATGAACTATTTTTTTTTTTACAAAAATGTGAGTTCAATGTCCAACCCAGGTCTCCACCCCCTGCCCCCGCCACGCCCCACACCCCAAATCCTCGACAGAGAACCCAGTCCAGTGTTCAGTCCACGCTCGTTCTTTGCTGACATGATGCGTTACATCATACTGTCACAGAAAACACAAAATAAAACGTTATTATTATTTATTTGCTATCATAAAACGGGTAGATCTGGTCCTTAAATCTGATTGGCTGAGCGCTTCATATTAGTATCAATGCTTGATATACAATACATTATTTTAAATGATAAAATACAGATTAGTATGAACACGATCAACACTAGAACTGTTTTAATAAACTGTGTTCTGTAATTTGGCCACTAGATGGCAGTGATCGTTAGAGAAATCCTGTTACTTACCGTTCATTTTTAAAACCAGACTAGATTACATCACGGAAAAGCAAATTATTAACGTTTTATTATTAAATAATAATAATCGGGACTAAACTAACAATTCAGATTAATGTCGCCCTCTTGTGGTTCATTGCTTTAGGAACTATATTGAATTCTACTAAATTTGGCCAAATTGTTGACGTATACGTATTTCGGTCAGGTTAAGATGACGTACCTGGATTAAAGGTGAACATCAGACATTTCGTCCACCATCACCTCGGCGTCCTCCTCCGCAATCACTGCAGACAGAGAGACCAATCAGGAGTCGCTCACGTACGCACATTCTATCCATCACGAGTTTATCACAAACACGAACACTACATAAGAACCCCGTCATAATCCTGTCTTTTCAATCATCATCCCACGCACACACACACACACACACACACACACACACACACAGCTCCGTAATCAGCCCGGCGTCCTCCCACCCCAAGGTGTTTTCGGTTTTCCCGACTGCACCGGGCCAAAACACTAATTTGACATAATGCTGGTTTGATGAGCGGCAGCCTGAAATAGAACACCGATCCTGCGGCGCTGCACACAAAGCCGCCGGTTGCGCAACATTCTGCAGCCAATTTAGAGACACGCACCCCCGACACGCGCCAGCCTGGTGGAGGGATACGGAACTAATTAACTGCGCTGAATCACCACCATCCTCGCTGCGCCTCACTTTCAAATCCACCCCCTGAGTTTGGGTTGTGAGAATGCGGGGGCATCATGGGTGCGAGTATAGTGAGAATAGTGAATATGCTGAGTATTGTGAATATAGTGACCATAGTGAGTATAGTGAATATACTGAGTATTGTGAATATAGTGAGTATAGTGAATATACCAAGTAGTGACCATAGTGAGTATAGTGAATATACTGAGTATTGTGAATATAGTGAATATACTGAATATAGTGAGTATAGTGAATATACCGAGTAGTGACCATAGTGAGTATAGTGAATATACTGAGTATTGTGAATATAGTGAATATACTGAATATAGTGAGTATAGTGAATATACCGAGTAGTGACCATAGTGAGTATAGTGAATATACTGAATATTGTGAATATAGTGAGTATAGTGAATATACTGAATATTGTGAAGTTACCATAGTGAGTATAGTGAATATACTGAATATACTGAGTATAGTGACCATAGTGAGTATAGTGAATATACTGAATATTGTAAATATAGTGACCATAGTGAATATACTGAATGTAGTGACCATAGTGAGTATAGTGAATATACTGAATGTAGTAAGTATAGTGACCATAGTGAGTATAGTGAATATAGGGACTATAGTGAGTACAGTGAATAAAGTGAGTATATCCCGCAAAACATGCGAGGAAGGTAGACACTTGTTCTGTGATCACTGCTCTCAGACAGCAAGAAGGCCCTGAGTTTGATGTGTGTGGGGAAATTTGTAGGTTCTCTCCCTGTTCGTGTTGCATTGTGAGCGGCGCGACCCCAAATTGCCCGCAGACCGCGCTGTTGCCGTGAGGACCCGCTCTCGTACCTGTGTCCTGGAGGTTGGCGTGAGCGTTGGATGGAGGCGGGTAGCTGAGCGAGCGAGCCTGAAGGGGGGGTGGAGCCTCGTGGCTGATGCTCTTGGTACGCTTGCGGCACTCCACCGCCAGCCGGGCGCGGCACGCCTTGTGACAGTTTACGCCACATACTGAGGGCAAAGAGGGGTGGGGGACCGAGGACAAGCAAGAGGGAACCGTGAGAAAGGGCAAGCGAGGAGAACCCCCCCTCCCCCCAATGAACTGTCTGAAATGTGGAACCAATGAGGAACCGATACTGAAAGAACACAACGACTCACTCGGTACTCGGTTCCTTCATATGATTCATTCATATAGAGTATTTTTTAATTATAGATCGTTGGAACCATATTGTGGGTGACACCGTGGCTTAGTGGTTTGGCATGTTCTCCTCTCAGCGCTAGGGGTTCCCGGTTTAAATCCCCATCTGGGTGGAGTTTCCATGTCCTCCCCATGTCCGCGTGGGTTTCCGCCGGGTTCTCCGGTTTACTCCCACAGTCCAAAAACATGGATCAAGTCAATTGAGTTCTCCAAATTGCCCCATATAGAGTGTGTCTGTGTGAGTGAGTGTGTGTCCAGCGATGGATTGGCGCCCTGTCCTGGGTGTATCTGCCCAGCGTCCGAAACCCTTTCCCCTGGATGGGCATGGGGAACCCCCCCGCGACCCTAGATGGGAATAAAGCGGAAGATAATAGATGGATGGAACCAGCCGAGGTGATAATGGTGAAGCCTTGTGAGACTCATTGAAAGGGCATGGGCAGTGCCGGGCACCGATGTTCCTGCGTTGAGCGTTGGTTGTCGGTCACATGTCTGTTCCTAATAAGGAAACAATCGCTCTCATAGTGACGTTTATTTCTGCGACTCCACGCTGGTGGTGATCATCTGCGATCCCCTAAACGTGCCTTCATCAAATTAGATCTGCATATGCAATAACCCAAAACCGCAGCTGGTTCCGTCATCGGCGCGCCACGGGGCGGCATTCCATTAAACACAGTAACGAACATAACGAGGAAACGGCAGATTACAAATAAATGGAGTGCTTGGAACAGGCGGTGGTACATAGAGCGGCGCACATAGAGCCCAAAGTTTGGCCACGCCCCCTTCATCTTCATCCTCCATGTCCTCCTCTTACCATATAGATGGACTTTTTGGAGTTTTTTAATTATAGACTGTAGTCTATCTGAGTTCTTTGTTTTTGGTAGACCAATCACAGGCCAAGTATCATTTGGGTGGTGGATTGGTTAGATGTTTTAAACACTGCTGGGATAGGACTAACACACCCAACAAACACTACCTGCTCTGTGGTGGTACTGCTGTGGTCCTGAACATTATGTCTGCACGTTGTGAACGACAATTTAATTTTTTAGTAGCGGGAATTGGGGGCGGGTTGAGGATGAGGACGATAGGAACCAGTGGGGAACTTTATTGGGGGGGGGGGGGGCATTAGTGTGTATTCACACACACCGGCAAACGCACACACACACCCCTAACGTGACGGACAGCAGCATCAGCTGAGAGATGGAGGGTGAAGCCGAGCCAGCTGCACGGCCAGATGAAAATAAAACACATCAAAAGATTAACACGCCACATTATTAAAATACAATAAAAAAATATATTAAAAATAAAAAATAAAATAAAATAAAATTTTATAAAAATTTTGTACTTTTTTTTTTAATTAAATACAAAAATGAAATAAAAAATTATATCACAGCTTTAAACTAACTCCACCTCCTGAGACAAACCCCGGTCCCATTCACACTCACCAACGTACCTTTGGTATGTTCTCTATTCTTTTTCTCTATTCTCTGATTTGATTAGATTTTTGGTTTACCTCGTATCATGGTCCATCATATCAGCTCCACCTACCGTACAGATGGACTTTGTAGTTCTATAGTTCCATTTTGTAGTCCATCTGTTTCTCTGCATACTCTGTTTGTCCCTGTTATTAAGGTTCTTTGTCCTTTAATGGCTAGAACCCTCACACAACCTCCAGTTTTGGAGGTTACTTACCAGCGGTAAGTTTTTGCATCTGGGTCATTCCAAGGCAACACACACGTACACAGCACCACCATGCCGGCGTCACTGCAGTACTGAGAATGATCCACCACCCTAACAAAATATTTAAACAGATGGACTACAGAATGTAAGTGTATAACTACAAAGTCCATCTGTATGCAGGGTGGGGTTGCTACACACGGAGGTGGACCTGGTTTAAAGCCTGGTGTGTGTGTGTGTGTGTGTGTTCTCCTGTGGTAATATTGTTCTCATTACACGAGGCTCATAATGAGACCGTTATGTTCTCGACTTGATGAAACCGCGGCGCTGCGGCTGAGGGATAGAACATAATCGCGCTCCCAATCAGAGCCAACGTTTAATTCATGTTTTTTTTTTATAATTAGACGAAGTAACAGTTCGTTAGGAAACCTGGCATCACATGGTACGCATCTCGTACGCATAGCCAGCGTTCTTACCTTTACACTTGTAGCCTTGCTTGTAAAAGCCCCAGATCTATAAAGAAATAAAAAAACATCAGTTATAAATTAAATTTATATAGACTGACATTTTAATTCTAATTTATTATTGATGTATCGTCTCCACCGTTACTTCAGCTCCACCTGGGATTTGTAGTTCTATAATTACAGACTGTAGTCCATTAGTCCAATGGCTCTGTCCATTGGAGTACAGAATTAAAGGAGAATAGAGAAACTGTTGGACTACAGAATGTGACTGTAGAAATACAAAGTCCATCTGTCCTTCAGTGGAGCTGGCAACATGGACATTGAGGGTAGCAACAAGGAGGCGTGGCTAATAAGGTGGCCAGTCATTGGACATCCTCTATATTGAGTAACAGCACGATTCCATTACTCTGCCGAAAGAGCATCAAGAAGGTCAGCCACTAATGACACATGACCTGGGATCGATATTCCAATTCATCCCACATGTGTTGAGTGAGGTGACTGATGGCAGGCCGCTGGAGTTTTTCCCTCTCACCAAACTCATCAACATCACTTTGTTCATTAAAACGAAAGCACCCAGCACTCGGATAACAAACTTAACATTAATTAACGTATTTAAGGTCTGAGCACTGGAGTCCCACAAGGCTGCACACTCGGCCCATTGCGGTTTATGTTTATTGGATTTTAAGACACAAGACATAACTGGCTGAAATGCCCCTATATAGTGTGTTGGTACGTGAGTGAGTGTGCATACACCCTGTCCTGAAAGGTTCTTCCCTCAATGGGCATGGAGTACACCCCCCCACCCCCCAACCCCCCACGACTCAAGTGGAGGATTAAGCGGAAGATGATAAATGATTTTCTATTCGTCTTTAATACCCATCAGATGCTGGTTGCCATGGTAACCACGGTCCGTTTGCCAGTTATCCTTCTCTTTAAATTTGTGATGATGTTCGGAGGCGAGATGGCGAAACGCAAGACGCAACGCAGAGCATTTAAAACATGGATTAGAAAGGTTTGGGTCGCGACTCAACGACCATGAGAACGTGTGGGTTTCACGCCGAGACCCGTCGCCAGAGAACCCCTGTGATGGAGAGATCCAGCTTTCCCAAAGAGAGGGGTGTAACTCGGAATGGTAGGTCCCAAAAGCCCCCGGTAGGCGTTATAACGTTTGTCAAAATTGAGTATATAGAGCAGAACGTCTCGTGTTGAGAAGCACGAGGACGTGAGGACGTGAGGACGTGAGGACGTGAGGACCCAGGCAGAGACACGGCGGATAACGTACGCGAATAGAAAGCGGGTCGAGATCAAAAGTGAGGACGGGACGGCGAGAACAATGAAGGCAAATCAGAACATCAGAACACCATGTGAGATCTGAGAGCACACACACACACACACACACACACACACACACACACTGGAACACATGGCCACCCACACACACTCAGCTTTACACCAAAACACAGACCCCCGTGTGTACGGTGAGGTGGGATTAACACACACTTAAACACAAATAAACACACCGCTGACTCATCACACCGCAGTGTGTGTGTGTGTGTGTGTGTGTGTGTGTTACAGGCGACGGGTGGAACCCGGTCGGTCGCTCTGTAGAATGAAGCTGATTGGATATTTAACACAGACAGGTGCCGAGCAAAGAAAGAGCAGCAGAATGTGAGGGGGAGGCGGGGGCCGGGATATGGAGCGCCGACAAATACACCACCCTACACAATCTGAAGAGTTTAGGATTTAAGAGAGAGAGAGAGATTTGGGTGTAAATGATTAATCTGAATAACAGAATAATTTAAAATATAAAGTACAGATTTAGTATAAAGCGCCTAAACTAGTGTTAATCTGGTGTTAAACTGGTCTAAACTGGAATTCAAAACATGTACCATCCATCCACCCAAACATCCACTCAGTCTCCCATCTATTAAAGTCGACACACCATCCACCAAAAATCCACCAACCCATCCACTTATCCAACAACACACATGCTTCAAAGTCATACCACCATCCACCCAACATCCACCAACCAATCAATCAAAGTCCACCCAACATCCAGCCAAAAATCCGCCAACCCATCCACTTACCCAACACCACTCATCCATCCATC
>JAFMOD010001197.1:191168-209530 GCA_019802435.1 Corydoras maculifer
ATCTACTAAAGTCCACCCACCATCTACCCAACATCCACCAACAACACACATCCATGCATTAACTCCATTAACAGCACCACCAGCGCAGAGTGTCCCATCCTGCCGTATTACTACGGATTGCGTGAGCATGAAACATTGTCGTGAGGGATCACGCTGTAGTTAAAACCGAGGTATCACTGTGGGTTAAACTACAAAACCGTCACTGAGTAAGATCTCCACCACCCACTTCCTCATGCTGCGTCATGCTCCGTCTGTAACCTCCACCCAAAGCTTTGAGAACGTTCAGATCATTTGAGATTATCTGTGACGAGAACACCGTAAAAACACAGAGAATGAGATGAAAGTTTGAAACATGACATCTAAGAGTCGAGGTTACGGGGCGTCAAGTCATCCACGTCAACGTTTTTCTTTTTTTTTTTTTTTTTTAACGTCGTCTGCGTCTCACCGGTCTGCGTCTCTCTTTGTCTCAAACTACAATGTGGACTCACAAAGCCGGCGCAATGTTCGCAGAAGGTGGGCTTGACGTAAGTGGTCTCGGCGAACGAGTGTATGAAGCCCATCTTGCAGTTCAGCAGGGAGCTGGCCTTCATGAAGTAATCAATCATTTCCTCCCTGCTGATCTTCCCGTCCCTGAGAGAAAGAGAACGAGCGGGAGACGAGTCAGGAAAATCAAAAGGACAATAAATACCAAAAAAAAAGGGAGAAATGCGAGAGATTATTGGTAAAAAAAAAAAGGCGGGAAAATGATGGAATATCTACAGGAGTGTGAGGAGAATTCTAACACTGTGGAAGGTGGGGGTTGGGGGGGGGTGGAGGGTGTTGTCTCCACGGTACGATCGCCACAGAAACATATAACCCGCCGTCCACACTCCGAAACGTGGGACCGATTTTAGGTTTAGTGAGCACCCACGGGCTTGGCTCCATCGACGTGGGTGGAGTTTAAACGCCTTCAGTCATAAAACTGAATGTAGAGACCCAGATGGACTACAAAGTGTACTCACAGAACTACAAAGTCCATCTGTATGGTCAGTGGAGCTTATTTAATGATAATAGAAATAAGGAGGCGTGGCCAATACGGTAGTTTTCTTTATAAAGTTGGCGCTGCCACACTCACTGGTTGGTATCCAACTCCCCGAACTTGCTGAGGTAGGGGAAGTTATTCCGTATGCTCTCGAACTCATCTCGAGAAATATAGCCATCTCCGTCCGTGTCGAAGTTCTTGAAGACGGACTGCGAACATCAAACAGATTTAATTCGATTTTAATTACACACAACGTAATTAAACGCGGTCCGATGCCGAGATGTGATTTCAGGTCGTTGCTTTTCCTCGCAGCCTAACTCCTTCTGACAGACGTGTTAACATTTATGTATTATATAAAATGGGATATTTCGGTGCTTAAATCTGATTGGCTGAGCCGTGTGTCAACACACGACATCATTGACAATAACACACCCCTCTGAGCGCTTCACATTCGTATCAATGCGTGATATACGATGCGTTATTTTGAATCATAAAATACAGATTAATATAAAAATTGTGATTGTTTGAGAAACCTGTTACTCAGCGATCAGCGTTCACTTTAAAAACCGGATTAGATTACACCACAGAAGATCAGATTATTAACGATTTTGCTTTCAATAAACGCAGTAATGAAAGCGTTCTAAGCGTTTTATAAAAGCAATAAGACACTCGAGGTCGTGAATTATTGTAATAATAATGATGCCACGCCCTCTCGTACCTTTACGCGTTAATATAGAATTAATCTGCGTTTGGAGGAAACCTATCTGATGCGATTCCTACCTCAACCATCTTCTCGATGTGCTTGGTGATGATGGCGGGATCTGCTTTGGGCTTGACCGATGCCGCCCACTCGTCGATCACAGACGGCCGCTTGCTGGTCAGACGGGGGGACGGGTTGGAGGTCGGACTGGCCTAGAAAAAATAAAATAATAAAAACAACAATAATATAAATCACACAGCTACGTTTATGCAACGCAGCCATTCGTCTTCGGCTCAGGACTCACGGCCGGTTTGGAGTTCCGAGGTTCTCGCTGTAGAGACAGCTGGTATATCTCATCCTCTGTGTGATACTGGTCCAAGGAGACCTACATCCAAGCCCCGCCCCCGCGAAGAGAAAGACATAGGCGTAGGGTTAATTAATCATACAGACATAATTATGTATGTTATGAATACATTAAAAAGGAATCAGCATGAGGGGAGCAGGTTCCAGGATCTTCTGTGGGGTCACCTCATGGTTTGGAGTTGTATCTACTCGCTTTAAACGTCTTATTTTGGGATGTGTCCAGCTTCATGGTTGGGCTTTTTAACCGTCAATCAAACTTCATTGTGGGTTCGAAACCAAAGTCCACCACAGTGACCAATATGGACCACTGAGAACCGTCCCGAACTCTAATCACTTCAGAGACGTTCCATCATCACGGACTCATAGACTCGCACCCCAAACATTAAGGTGGTACACTTCTGCAAAATAAGCTCATGTGGTGTAATACCAACGGGCTGGAGGTTCTGCCGTCCTGGTGGACCCACGGAGCAGAAAGCCGGTCATTGGACGGAGAGGTATAATTCTGGGAGACGTTAATTTAGCCAGAGGTGGAAGACAAGTGGGGAAACGGTCAGAGAATGACAGTTTCGGGGGGGAAACGGCCGGTTTGAAGAATGTGCTGGCCGCCAGATAAAGGTTAATGGGCGCGAGACGGATGTAGCTGCAGACAGATACGTCCATTACATCAGAAAGGCCTCCTCTTTAGGAACGTGGCTCCCTCCACCCAGGAGTCTGTGGTGTGGTTTATACGATGAAGGTTTACTGTAAATTAGTGACATGTACACGCATTAGACCAGCTCGGCGGTCAGCGTGTGGTGAGCGTTATTATTATTATTATTATTATTATAATGATAAAATGCAGCACTTCCCATAAACACACTTTTAAAATGATCACATGTTCCAAACCACATCGTGGTCATTAATTCATTCATCTATTATCTTCCGCTTTATCCTCTATTAAGGGGGGGGGGGGGGGGGTCCCCATGCCCATCCAGGGGAAGCATTTCGGGCGCTGGGCAGATAGACCCAGGACAGGACGCCAATCCATCTCTGGGCACACACTCACTCACACACACACACTCTATATGGGGCAATTTGGAGAACTCAATTGACTTGATCCATGTTTTTGGACTGTGGGAGGAAACCGGAGAACCCGGAGGAAACCCACGCGGACACGGGGAGGACATGGAAACTCCACCCAGAACCGGGAATCCCAAGCGCTGAGAGGAGAACATGCCAAACCACTAAGCCACCGTGCCGCCTGCTCATTAATTATACGTTAAAAAAATTCTTCTGGGAAGACGCTCTTTGATGATTAAAGCTGTCGTTAATTCGGGGGAACGGAGTGTGTGGAGCACATCAACCTCCCCCCCAGTAACGTGAGCATGGACCAGAATGGGGGCATTCCCCAAAGTGAGAAGCAAAGCACGGTTCATCGGACGCGAATTACTCAATAGAGCTGCATTTCTAATTGCATGTCAGAGGTAAGGTAAGAGGTAAACTGTGAAGCATGGTGGTGGTAACATCATAATGTAGGCATGTTTTTCTGTACAGGGACGAGTTTGTTCATGTTTTTTTTTGGGGGGAACCGTGAGCATCTTTTTACGGTGTGTTCAGTGTGTGTGACCTCATGATATTCCCCTGACACACGAGTACAGAAAAACATCTCCCTTCGACGGACGTTGCCCCTAATTCCCAGCATTCCTGTGTTTGTGTTCACGCCGCCGATTCCTCCCTGAGGGCTGGTAACAGCTTTGTGAGGGAAAAAAAAACAGGTAGAGGAACTTTACCGGGGGTCAAAAGGTTCCGTTTCTGTATAAATCAAACACGTCGAGCTCAGCGGCCAACTTTCCACGTCCAGCGCTTCCGTTTCCTCTGAGAACCTGCTCCGGCGTCGGCGGCGTTCTGTCTCGACATCGCGAGAGAGCGGAGAATTTATACGCAACACTCCAATATACTCAGTGCTCATCGGTTCCCGGCCATGAAATTGAGTTATATGTGAGAGGATGGAGCAAACGGCCGAGGTCAGCGTCTTTGTCTGGTGCAAAATTGACTGTTGCACTATAACGTAGCTTTGCACAACGTAAATAACCTTACAATACAATAAATAACTACAATACGCATATAGAGTGTGTGTGTGTGTTTTGTTTTTATATATTTATATTTTCATTATAGGGCGGCACGGTGGCTTAGTGGTTGGAATGTTCTCCTCTCAGCGCTAGGGATTCCCGGTTCGAACCCCAATCTGGGTGGAGTTTCCATGTCCTCCCCGTGTCTGCGTGGGTTTCCTCCAGGTTCTCCGGTTTCCTCCCACAGTCCAAAAACATGAATCAAGGTCAATTAAATTCTCCAAATTGCCCCATATAGAGTGTATGTGTATGTGAGTGAGTGTGTGCCAAGCGATAGATTGGCGTCCTGTCCTGGGTGTGTCTGCCCAGCGCCCGAGACATTCTCCCCTGGATGGGCATGGGGAACACACGCCCCCCCCCCCCCCGCAACCCTAATAGAGGATAAAGCAGAAGATAATGGATGGATGGATTACAACATGTTTCTTTATGTGCATATGACGATAAAAGCTTTGAATCTTGGACCTTTCGATAAAACGGCGAGGGACATTAACGGGTGGGGGCGGGGCCGATAGTGGTGGTGGCGTGACTGCATTGGTGCACTGCACTAACCGTCAGGAGGTTGAGCAGGTCGGGGTTGGCGTCGATGTTGGGGGGCATGGTCTGCACCAGTGCCAGCTCGTGTAATATGGAGTAGAGCTGCTGCGTCTTGGCCAGGTTGACGCGCGTCTTCTGCTCGTCGCTCCAGTCCGGCAGCGCCACCTGCACCGCGATCAGGTCCTTCAGGTGAACGCCCAGGATCGGGAAGCGGAACCCCGAGCATTCCGAGAAGCGCTTCCGGTACTGGCTGTAGTTTCCACACGAGGTCACCAGATCCAACAGGGCGTTGAAGATCTGTGGGGTGGGGCGGGGCGGGGCGGGGCGGGAGGTGGGAGGCGGGAAAACATGCACCGTGTTTAATTAAGAAGGAAGAAAAGAAAAAAAAATTGAGGATAAAAGGAAGAAAAAAAATTCCGAGGATAAAAAAATTAAAAATCCCCCCCACACACACACACACACCAACCACTATACCGAATTCGTCCTGAGGTCCATTCATTTTGTGTATGGTTACACTCCTAATTAATAGGTACATAAGCTGAGATTGAGAAAAGGAATAGCACGTATCAAGTATAGATATAAAAGTGTTTTACAAGGACGGTTTTTTTCAATAAACCTTTCGTTGGGGGACAAATCAATTTCTAACACATATAAGCCCCTGATAAGAGGATGTTGCTTAGAATGAAACTTAAACAGAGGACTTAAACAGGTGAATGAACCTCTTTCAAGGGACTTTTTAATAAAAATCTATGATCTTCTCACAGGGGATTTCTCATTGGCTGATTTATGAGCCCCCAAGAATTTTGCTTTGCAAGTTAGTAAGAAAGGTTTGTTGGGAGTTGGGAAGATCCTACTATCATGTTGCTGTGCTGAACGCCGTGGAGTGAGAATTAGCTCCTCGGTGAGGTGGAACCACCAGGGGGCGATCATCACTGGAGCGAAGTGAACGAGTATAAGTATGGACAGAATGCTTATTAATATATAGATATATATAAAATAAATATATGTATTTACCGGCAGGGATTCATATAGGATTCTGATTCCTATGCAGCGGTATATAGGAATCAATATTAATGATTGATCTAATCCACCAATCACGGGAAAGCAGACTACAACGGTAAACCTTCAGATGAATACAGTGGTATTCATGAATCCCTATGACCGATCTAGTGCCCCATAGGGCGTGTAAGCCATGTGTTAGTGTCGGGCGTACCTTGGTGGTGTCATTGCCGATGTGAGCTTGCGTGTCTTTAAGGCGGGAGATGGAGCTGTTGCTCAGGCCTCCGACCACGGCCATGAGCGTATTGAAGTTCTGCAGGTGCAGCAGTTTCTGATCGTCCACCAAGAGAAATCAGAGGACAGTCGGTTATGTACAAATAAATATGAGAACAGACAGCGAGGGGAGAGCATTCCAGATGACACGGCATTGATGGATGGGGTGGGTGGTGCATGGGAAACAGAGAAAACGGCGATAATTAGATGAGGTTTATATTTAGATCCGGTTAAAAGCCTTAGTTAACAGCAGCGTTACAGAGTTGTAAAGAGTTCGTAAAGACGGCGGGGTCGACGAGCCAACAAGCTTTTAGCAGAACTTAGAAAGGACGTGGGGTTGTGATGTCACAACATGTGGGATGGTGGAACCCCTCCTGACCTCCTGAAGGTCTTTAGGACAAGGGGTACGGGAAAAAAAATCGATTCTTCAAATAATCGCGATTCCTAGTCCTGACGATTCTGAATCGATTCAAAATCGATCACCCAAGAATCGATTTTTTAAAAAAAATGCATTTCAGTTTTATTTTTTGGACCCCACCCCCCCCACCCCCCGTCGGCGTCAAGAGCCGGTGTTTGGTTTTAAAAGCCAGGAAGAGAGAGAGAGCTCGACATGAACAACTGTTTACAACGAGTGTAAAATGAAATCGCAGTGGTTTGGAAACACGCCGAATGCATGAGCCCGTTTGGCGCAACATCAACACTGAGATCAAAGAAGATTGAAATATATTTAATATTTTAGGTTAAGTTTTGAAAATGTAGCGAATGTTGGCGCAATTTAGTTAAAACGACTGAAGTACGGATTTTATTTTTTAAGGTTAAGTTTTAAAGATTTGAAGACAGCGAGGGAAGAGCATTCCTGATGACACAGCATTGATGGATGGGGTGGGTGGTGGTGGTGGTGGTGGTGGTGGTGGTGGTGGGTGGTGGTGCATGGGAAACAGATAAAACGGCGATAATTAGATGAGGTTTAAATTTAGATCCTGTTGAAAGCCAGAGCCTGGCAGCCAGCGGGCGGGTGCCGGGTTATCAGCCTGGCAGGCGGAGCGACGGCGGCCTGGCAGCCGCACCAAGCGATGAAGAGGAAGGAAGATCTGAAGGTGCAGATAAAGTCAACGAAAATGCAACTGAAGAGCCAACGCAGCGGCAGCTCGGACCGAGAGCACGCCGTCTCATTGTTCGGCAAAGCGGACGGAGGCTCCACAGGTGACATCCTCCTGTCCTCCACCCCCCCGTTACATAGATAAACACACACTCACACTATCTACACACACACACACACACATTTCAGAACGTACAGAAACCAGGGGGCGGCACAGCGGTTTAGTCGTTTGCACGTTCTCCTCTCAGCCCCGAGGATCCTGGTTCGAATCCCAATCTGTGTGGAGTTTGCATGTCCTCCCCGTGTCGGCGCGGATTTCCTTCCTCAGTTCAAAAACATGGATTCAAGGTGAATTCATTCGTTCATTATCTGTCGCTTATAATCTTATATAAGGGTTGGGGGGAGGTTGTTCTCCATGCCCATCCAGGGGAGAACGTTTCAGGCACAGACACACACAGTATATGGGGCAATGTAGAACCTTCAATTCACCTTGAATCCACGTTTTTGGACTATGGGAGGAAACCGGAGAACCCGAAGGAAACCCACGCGGAGATGCCACCCAGATTGGGATACGAACCTGGATCCCAGCACAGAGAGGAGAACATGCCAACTACTACTACGCCCTTCAAGGTAAATGTAATGCTCTCAATTGCCCCATATAGTGTGTGTTTGTGTGTCAGCCGAAACGTGCTCCCCTGGATGGGCATGGGGACCCCCCCCCCACTGAGACCCTAAATAGCACAAAGTGGAAGGTAATGGATGGATGTTCTGTACGGTATCATCAGGTTCTATGGTGGTTCTAAGAGACCCCATCCCCAAATCCCGGCCCACCCCCGGGTGAGATGAATCTGGAACCCGATGCCTAAGATGCGATCGAGCTGATGTGAGTCATGCCGTCGTGGCGTTCTGCCTTCCCGCTTTCAAAAGCCGGCTGCACACCTGCCTGTGAGTGAGGACGATGTGTCAGGGGGTGTGTCTGGGGGGGAGGGGGGTCGAGAACAAAAAGATCCGGAAGAAGAGCCGCTTGTGGCGACGGCGTCCCGGAGAGGACCGACAAGGAGGCGCCGCACAGCCTCAAAGCGCTGGAGCAACAGACCGAAGGAGGCCAGGATGAAGGGGACAGAGACGGGAACCGATAGAACCGTGGAGGACAGGGAGTCTGGACGCAGGTGGCAGGCCGGGAGCCGACCGGGAGACGTGAACTTCTCAACAAGCCTCTGGCTGCGGCGTTACAGCGAGAGGACGCTTAATAAAAGATGAGTTCGTAAAGACGGCGGGGAGGACGAGCCGGCAAGCTTTTAGCAGAACTTAGAAAGGACGTGGGGTTGTGATGTCACAACATGGAGGATGGTGGAACCCCTCCTGACCTCCTGAAGGTCTTTAGGACAAGGGGTGCGGGAAAAAAAAATCGATTCTTCAAATAATCGTGATTCGTAGTCCTGACGATTCTGAATCGATTCAAAATCGATCGCCCAAGAAACGATTTTTTTTAAAAATGCGTTTAAGTTTTATTTTTTGGCGCCCCCTGCCGAGCGTACTGCATATCGCATCGACATAAACTGTTTACAACGAGTGTAAAATGAAATCGCGGTGGTTTGGAAACACGCCGAATGCGCGAGCCCGTTTGGCGCGACATCAACACTGAGATCAAAGAAGATTGAAATATATTTAATATTTAAGGCTAAGTTTCGAAAATGTAGCGAATGCTGGTGCAATATAGTTAAAACGACTGAAGTACGGATTTTATTTTTAAGATTAAGTTTTAAAGATTTGCAGAATCTAAAGTCACTCTGGATTTTAATTTCAATTAAAGGTTTAAAGGTTTTAATATATTTTAATTGTTTGTTAATTGATAGATGTTAACTTTTTGTAATTCTGATGTAATTGATAACGCTGCTCATTTTAATTAAGCGCAGTCCTATTTTTATATAAATATTAAAATGATGCAAAAAGATTTGACACAGGACGGAAACTGAAAGTATTGTTTTAAATAAATGTTCTGTTTACATCGTCGTTTCATCTCGTCAATCACATCATTTACACTGAAATTAAAGACCATTTGACTGTAAACAATTGATTCTGAATCGAAAATCGTTTCTGAATCGAAAATCGATCCGGAATCGAAAATGGATTCGAAAATGTATTCTGAATAGAAAATCGATTCAAAAATCGATCCTGAATGGAAATCGATCCTGAATCGAAAATCGATTCAAAAATTGATTCTGAATCGAAAACGGATTCAAAAATTGATTCAGAATCGAAAATGGATTCAAAAATTGATTCTGAATCAAAAATGGATTCAAAAATTGATTCTGAATCGAAAATGGATTCAAAAATTGATTCTGAATCGAAAATGGATTCAAAAATTGATTCTGAATCGAAAATGGATTCAAAAATCGATTCAGAATCGGAAATCGATTCAAAAATCGTTCCTGAATCGAAAATCGTTTATGAATCGAAAATAGATTAAAAAAATCGATTCTGAATCGAAAATGGATTAAAGAATCGATTCAGAATCGAAAATCAATTCAAAAATTGATTCTGCATCGAAAATCGTTTCTGAATCGAAAATCGTGACCTCAAAAATTGGAATCGAATCGAATGGCCAGACACTAAGAGATTCGCACCCCTGACTCACCTGCGCGACCCGAACGAAGTGCGCGACGACGGCGGCGCGCTGCGGGGCGGTGGGCTTGCTGAGCACCATCAGCTGGATCCACTGGGAGACGCTGTTGAAGAGCGTGATGAAGCGCTCCAGAATGGGGTTGTCCACCGTGCAGCCGTGCCTCGCGAAGCTGTGGTAGTCCTGGAACTGCACATCAAACCAAACAACGGGGTGCAACAGGGTGAGCGTTCCCATCAACACCGAGGACCGTCATGAACCGAGCGTGATGGTGAGACGGTCTGCCGCCTGAGAGGACATCGGACGTGATGTCCCATTAACACAGCGGGACGCTTCTGACGTACAGCAACCTGCAGAACGCCTGCTTTAGTATGCAACGCGGCCGTGTCGGCAGAGGCGGAGCTTAAATGGAATAATTCGACCCGTCGAGTGCGCACACACACACACACACACACACACACACACACACACACACCAGAATCTTGCAGAAGGACTTGTATTCCAGGTAAGTCAGATGTTCCGCCAGTTCGGACGCATCCAGATGATCGAAGAGGAGGGACATCTTCCTCTTCTTGGACATGGACGACACCCGCTGGGTCACCTGACGCTTCCACTTATACGACGGCCTGAAAGAGAACGGCAGACGTCTTACAGAACATCGAAGAACCTAAAATATATTTTGGGTGAAAGAACCAGAACGTTCCAAACAAACCCCTGATCTAAATCTGATTGGCTGAGCCGTTTGTCCATCTGTGACCTCATTGGCAATAACACACACCTCTGAGCGCTTCACATTCATAATATATATAGAGGTTTATTAACTGTGTTCTGTGATTTGGACACTAGAGGGCAGTGTTTCTTACTGATGGTGAGAGAAACCGGAATCCTGTTACTCAGAGATCAGCGTTTGCTTTAAAAACGGACTAGATTACGTCGCGGAAGAGCAGATTATTAACGATTTAGTTTTCAATAAAGGCATTTCTTTTAAAATTATTATAGTGTTTTTGTAAGTGTTTTATTAAAGCAATCAGACACTCGGGGTTGTGTATTATTGTTAATAAATAACGGGAATGAGGTGTAACTGTACAAAACTACACGTCGGGATTAATAACAACTCTTTATGGGATTTATTCAGAATAATGCTACGCCCTCTTGTGGTTTACTGATTAAATAAACAACTTTGGGATGAGCAACTTTAAAATAAATAAATAAATAAAAATTTTAAAATTTAAAAAACGGGGTTTGATCTCAAAAGTAAAATGCTCTTCTGGATGAATAGGCAAAGGTTTCCCAAGGTTTTAGCTCTGCAAATGTGTAAGGGGTAGGAGTCCCAATGCTTTTCATGGTAGGTAGTTAAGGATAGTAGTATTTATGGTGTCTGTGAAATGAACGCGAGTCTGAAAATTCCACACAATTATATATAAATAAAAGTGTGTGTGTGTGTGTGTGTGTGCGCGTGTGTGAACCTACACACTCTCCACGTCGATGAGCTGGCTCTCTCTCTGGTTGCCCTCGGTGCTCAGCTGATCTCTCAGATCTCGGATCTGTTCGGCTAACGCAGGATTGAGGTTAAACTCCGCCGGAAACTCCGAGATCCAAAACCTACAGCCGATAAAAGGTTCGGGATTTACAAATCGGGGGACGCGGAACCCAGAGAGTCAGAACAAAGGGTGGAGGACGTTATAATATAAATAATAACAATTTAATGAAGAATAAAAGATCAGGTTCCTCGTTCGGAGGACAGCGAGCAAACGAGGCACAGATGAGGTACAGCATCAGGAGCAGACTTACTTGACGAGGTGGCAGATTCGGCCGCGCAGCTCGGCGGTGCCGCCGTCCTCCTGGGACCTGACGCTTAATTAAGACTCCTTAACGCTCCCTTAAACAATGTACGTTAATTATTATACATCTGACCGTGAGACCAGGGTTTAATAACATTCATCCCTTCATTATCTTCCACTTTATCCTCTACCAGGGTTGCGGGGGGGACAATCTATATCTATTTTATCCTAATCTCAGGTTTTAAGGTGGAGGATACTTGAGGAGCAGTTTCTTGGCCAGCTCGGTGGAGGCGAGGTACCAGGGGTGCATCATGAGGAACATCCTCACCAACGGCAGGTCCTTCAGTTCTCCTGCATCATCTAACCAACGGAACGGGAGAACACAGCGCCATCAGCCTCGGGGACAGAAATCACATAAGACGAGCTGCCGGGCATTACACGGACAGGGGGATCAGGACACACCCTTCTATTCAGTGCCATTAAAAAACAGTTTGGGGAAGGCCTGTTAGGGTTCCAGCATCATCCGGCTGGGTAAACCTAGTGTGGAATTTGGCCTGGGAGAACTTCAGGCACATAGAACCCCATTCCACACTTGGGATTTAAATAGCCCCCCCACCCGACATCAGTGCCTGACCTCATAATGAACGAGGGGACCGGGACCCAGTGTGTGAGGTCATAACGGTGTCTATTGATGTAATGTGAGGGTGTCCCGCCTCTCGTCCGTGTAACCCCCGCTCGTTTGTTCATTTGTCCTCCATGGACCGACCGAAGGCGTTGACACAGGCCTCCACCAGATCGTCCACGGTGGCCGACTCCGCCTCCATCTCCGCTGACGTGCTTGCTCTTCCTCCGACCGCCGCCTTCGGCCCTTCGACTCGCCGCTGCTCCCTCTCTGAGAAACACACGAAGAGATGGGGGTTAGGAAACTCGCCCGTGACACCTCACATGGGAACCCCCCGGACCCGTGAGCTCAGGGAGAAGGAGGCGGGGCAATCTGGCACCGCCCACCGGGAAGCCACGCCCACCTGGAGAGCGGGAGCTACAGTTACAGAGCTACAACTCCACAGTGAGGGGATCTTTCGCGGCAGCATCCAGGGGGAGGAGCACCCCGCCGTGCCACAGGCGCACCTCCACCTGTGGAGGCGTAACCCCCTCCCACCCCCCCCGCCCGGTGCAGAGCCGCCGAATCAGGTGCAGGAGGTTTACAGACTCGTAGCTCTGCAGCACAGACGTTTAAAACCACGTTTAGTCCACGTTTATCCTATATTAGGGTCGCGAGAACGTTTCGGGCGCTGGGCAGATACACCCAGGACAGGACGCCAATCCATCGCTGGGCACACACTAACTCACACACACACTATATATGGGGCAATTTGGAGAAAAATATAGAACTCAATTGACCTTCATCCATGGTTTTGAACGGTGGGAGGGAAACCGGAGAACCCGGAGGAAACCCACGTGGACAAAGGGGGGGCATGGAAACTCCACCCAGATAGGGATTCGAACCGGGAATCCCTAGAGCTGAGAGGAGAACATGCTAAACCACTAAGACCACGTTTAGTCAATTTGGCTTTTTTAATTTGACAAATAAAACGATTGGAGCACGGGGCGGGGTGATGGCGTCAGTCGCGGCGGGGTCACGGTGTCGGTCGCGCCGCCCGCCGTACACTTTGTGCACGAGTCAGTTTGGCGCGCTGCGCGCTCGTCGAACCCGTAACACAGAAACCACAATCCACCGCTTCCTGTTACAGACACAGTGTCATTATTCAGAAACAGAGCCAACTGCATAGGGGTGGGGGGGTAGAGAACAAGGAAACACACACACACACACACACACACACACACGCTGACCACCGCCACGCCTAATGACTGCTCTCGTAATGATTTACATTAGTACGTCGCCTGCCAGGGAACCATGGCAACGGCAAATCCTCACTACACCGCGGCGGGTTACGCCATGCTGCATCGCCTACATAGGGGTTCCGATTCATCCGCTCCAGGTCCCATTCTGTCGCCCGTCACGTTCCCTCGCCCTTCCCAGAACGGGTTCCGTACGTTCCCCAGGTGTTTGGCAGAGGGGCGGCGCCTACGTGGTTCTAACAGAGGGCCGTGTGGACACGAGGCCCGCGGCGAGACGGCGTGATCACAGCGTCCAGTCGGTCCCATCGATTCGCAACGCGGCGGCTGATATAACGTGTGTGGGGGGGGGGGGCACGGAAATAGCACCGCAGATATAAGAACGAATCTGAACGCACACGTCTTCTCATTTTCTATTCTGCACCAGGGTTTCTTTGCATGAAGAGGCACTGCAGAGCCCTCTGTGTGTGTGTGTGTGTGTGTGTGTGTGTGTGTGTGTGTGTGTGTAACAAAGCCCCCTTCTCTGCGCTGTAGGGTTCTGGGCGGACACGTTCGATTATAGTCCACAGATGAAAAGACAGAAATGCTGAGGAGAGAGAGAGAGAGAGAGAGAGAGATAGAGAGAGAGAGACAGAGAGAGGGAGGGAGAACATGCTCATTAGATAGAACCGTGTTCGAAGCGGTTGAAATGGAAACGAGAACCGGAAGGAGACACGAGAACAGCCACCGTGCAGTAAAAAACACACGCACACACACACACACACACACACACAAACACACATATATATATATATACACACACGGTGCGATGGGCAGCCCTGTCAATGGCTCCCGGGAGGGCAATTGAGCTTAGGTACTTGGTGGGAGCGGGAATCGAACCGGGGACCTTCAGGTTGCAAAGCTGGCTCCTTACCCCCAAGCCTACGACTGTCCCCGAGACATGTGACGACGGGAAGAACATGCAAAACTGCAATAAGTGGGGTTTTAAATGCAGGAAACATGTTAGCGAGATGTGTCCGAATACTTTAGGCCATACACTGTGGTTACTATGGTGACATAAAACCCATAATCCATCAGAACACAGATGACGTGCGTTCTGTAGGTTTCATAGGTTCTGTAGGTTCTTTAGGTTCCGTACGTTTTTTAGGTTCTATAGGTTCCGTAGGTTCCATAGACTCTGTAGGTTCATAAGGTTTCGTAGGTTCTGTAGTTTCTGTAGGTTCATAAGGTTCCGTAGGTTCTGTAGTTTCTGTAGGTTCCATAGGTTCTGTAGGCTCTGTAGTTTCTGTAGGTTCATTAGGTTCCATAGGTTCTGTAGTTTCTTTAGGTTCCATAGGTTCTTTAGGTTCCGTAGGTTCTTTAGGTTCTGTAGATTCCATAGATTCTGTAGGTTCTATAGGTTCTTTAGGTTCTGTAGGCTCTGTAGGTTCTGTAGGCTCTGTAGGTTCATCAGGTTCTCTAGGTTCTGTAAGTTCTTTAGGTTCATTAGGTTCTGTAAGTTCTTTAGGTTCTGATGGTAATATTTACATAATTGTGTGTAACGTATCTGTTGCCTGGTGACGTGAGCTTAATCACTATGAAGCCCACGGAGGTAATTATTTATTGTGTGAGTGTGTGTGTGTGTGTGTGTGTGTGTGTGTGTGTGTGTGTGTGTGTGTGCGTGTGAGTGTATGTGTGAGTGTGGACGGTCCGTGCTGAATGACATTCAGGCGGTTGATGCTGTTATCAGAGGAACCTCCAGCACGCTGAAGAAGTGAACCCATAGCCGGTGTAAATGCCACCACGCCTTTAACTGCCCACCCCTGTGCGCGCCCGGCGGGCGACCCCTGACCCTCGGCGGCGTGCGCGACCCACTCACGCGGCGACGAACGTGCGCCGACTGGGCTGCAAAGACAAAAACGCTAATTATAGCCGAATCGATACGGACGCTGGGAGTACAGAACACTGTGGCGCTGTGGAGAGCAGACACATCCGCTCAGATAACAGCTGGCACGCTCACACACACGCACACACACACACACACACACACACACACACACACGCACACACACACACACACACACACACACACACACACACGCACACACACGCACACACACGCACACACACGCACACACACGCACACACACACACACACACATGGATGGATCATTTTTATAAATACCGTCGGGTTAGGAGTTCATATCTCCATCGGGCCCAGCGCTATAAAACAATTAAAATAAGCACGGCTGTCATCCAATCAGCACCAAGACTCGGCTGTGTGGGAGGAGTGATCGATGGCAGAGCCGGAGGGATGTCCCTGATTGGTCGATTCACATGCCGACTTCATATGTCGGTTTAGTTCCATCTTAAGGTTCCTGAACCACCTGCTTTGAAAACCGACCACCATCTCGTAAAAGAGACGACCTCAGGAACACTCATAAAGCATGTCACATGACCGAGGGCGGACCTCAGGGTCGGGGTCCAGGTGGGGGGTAAGGAGCCAGCATTGCGACCTGAAGGGCCCCGGTTCGATTCCCGCTCCCACCAAGTACCCTTAGGCAAGGCACCTAAGCGCTATTATCCACTGGGCACCGTGTACAGGGCTGCCCACCACGCCCACTTTACGAAGTGTGTGTGTGTGTGTGTGTGTGTGTGTGTGTGTGTGTGAGACTGTGAGTGTGTATGTGTCAACTAATTCGTCCGTGTAAGAAGACACGAAATAGATCACTATCATTTTTATGGAAAACAAAAACACACAGAACGTACAGATCAAAGCCGGTGTGTGTGTGTGTGTGTATGCAACACTGAAGTGTGTGTGTGTGTGTGTGTGTGTGTGTGTGCAACACTGAAGTGTGTGTGTGTGAATATATAATTGTTGTTGCACTAGTTTCTGAAGCTCTAGGCTTCTGCTGCTGTGACAGGAGCTATTTTAAGCATGTTGTTGTGTGGTTGTGTGTGTGTGTGTGTGTGTGTGTGTGTGTGTGTGTGTGTGTGTGTGTGTGTAGTGTAGATGGGCTTCCTACGCCTCCACATTATCTGGCAGACGCAGAGGAGCTGGCATTCCTAGATTCCACTGGTTCCCTGCAGGAGGAGCTTTGACTCAGCATGTCAGTGAATGCAGATGTGTGTGTGTGTGTGTGTGTGTGTGTGTGTGTGTGTGTGTGTGTGTGTGTGTGTGTGTGTTCTCCATGTCAGTGGGTTTGATATTCATTCTCAGCTTCCACGGGGCAGATGCTTCCTGTTTGCCGCGCAAACCGCCGCACGTCAGAATGCCGAGCGGGCGAGCGAAAGCGAGCGACTCTCACGGAGAGACGGGCGGAGGGACGGGCGGAGAGACGGGCGGAGAGACGGGCGGAGGGACGGGCGGAGAGACGGGCGGAGGGACGGGCGGAGGGACGGGCGGAGAGACGGGCGGAGGGACGGGCGGAGAGACGGGCGGAGGGACGGGCAGAGGGACGGGCAGAGGGACGGGCGGAATGTTCCCCACACAGGAAGCATTATGACTCCCTGAAGAGAACGTAAGACAGTGAGTCAGACAGTGAATCAGACAGTGAATCAGACAGTGAATCAGACAGTGAAATAGTCAGTGAATCAGACAGTGAGTCAGTCAGTGAGTCAGTCAGTGAGTCAGTCAGTGAATCAGACAGTGAATCAGACAGTGAATCAGACAGTGAGTCAGTCAGTAAATCAGACAGTGAGTCAGTCAGTGAGTCAGTCAGTGAGTCAGTCAGTGAATCAGTCAGTGAATCAGTCGGTCCGTTGTCGGTCAGCAAGTCAGTGAGTGAGTGAATGAGTGAATCAGTCAGTGAGTCAGTAAATAAATCAGTCAGTGAGTGAGTAAGTGAATCAATCAGTGAGTCAGTCAGTTAATCAGACAGGGAGTCAGTCAGTGAATCAGTCAGCAAGTTGGTGAGTGAGTAAGTGAATCAGACAGTGAGTCAGTAAATGAATCAGCCAGTGAGTGAATGAGTCAGTCAGTCAGTCAGTGAGTCACACAGGAAGTATTATGACTCCCCGAAGACGCGAGAGAAAGTCAGACCGTGAGGACGCAGCGATGCGAGACGCCCACACCCTCATTCTGTTCAAAGAGCAACCACCTAAATAAAAATGTCAAACTCAGAGCGCGTTCTGCGCACAGAGCCACGGAACGGCGTGGAACCATCTCTGATACCGGCGCAGACCCGGTTCCATCCGGAATAAACCGGCTGTCGGACGTCTCTGATGTTTAAACGAGGAATTAAAAAATCGTAACGTAAATTACACGTAAATTAAACATAAATTAAACGTAAATCACAAAAACATTCACGCAGGTGCAGACAGAACACCCCCCCCCCCCCCCGGACCGTGAGGCAGGAAGACGCCTGTTTACGATGACTGGAACCCGGCGGGAGGGGGGGGGGCGTCCTGCGGTGCATCCATCACGCCGCGCGCTCCATCGCCGCGCCGCCTTCCTGTTTACACGCCGTTTCAACACGGGCCTCGGAAAGGTCAAAGGTCAAGCGCCGCTTCCTGTGTTTGTCAGAGATAAGCCACGCTGAACGTACGCCGCCGTCACGGGATTTACATGTTCCCCTCCCTCACCCCCTCACCCTGAGAAGGGTTCTCATAGTTCCCCTGAGAAGGGTTCTCATAGTTCCACTGAGAAGGGTTCTCATAGTTCCCCTCATAGTTCCCCTGAAAAGGGTCCTCATAGTTCCCCAGAAAAGGGTTCTCACAGTTCCCCTGACAAGGGTTCTCATAGTTCCCCTGAAAAGGGTTCTCATAGTTCCCCTGACAAGGGTTCTCATAGTTCCCCTGAAAAGGGTTCTCATAGTTCCCCTGAAAAGGGTTCTCATAGTTCCCCTGAAAAGGGTTCTCATAGTTCCCCTGAGAAGGGTTCTCATAGTTCCTCTGAGAAGGGTTCTCATAGTTCCCCTCATAGTTCCCCTGAAAAGGGTTCTCATAGTTCCACTGAGAAGGGTTCTCATAGTTCCCTCATAGTTCCACTGAGAACGGTTCTCATAGTTCCCCTCATAGTTCCCC
>JAFMOD010001197.1:230215-271917 GCA_019802435.1 Corydoras maculifer
AACCTGATTAAATCAAAGTGCTAATGATGAAGTTCTGATGGTGAAGTTCCATAAGCTCTTGGTGTGGAGGACCTCCCATCATGCCCATCCAACACCTCCAGACGTCACCCACACTCTTTCAGGTGGATGAGCAAAACGTTATGAGCATGGACTTTGTCTCCGGTGCTCACCACCAATCACGGGTGTGGTCGTTCAGTATCCGGCTCCAGGGATGGGCTTCTGTTCTTGATGGGCTCTGCTGCAGCTGAGTATGGGTTAACATCACCGTGGGAACTCGTCGAGTCCCAGAACCTGCTGACAGTCAGAAAGTCCCACAATAGTCTTCAGGTTTCACCCAGAATAGAAAGAAAAACAAAGTCCTCAGCGGATTTAGTAACGCTGGAGATACAAAGGTTCACCTTTAATAAAATAACACCTCCACCCTGCACCAGCAGGAGCAGAAGACTTCATCCAAAGCCAGTTTAGAAGGGTTCCATCTTTGTGTTTGGGGTCAGCTGTGCAGCAATGATGATGATGATAAAGCCTTTAACCCCATCATCTTGTCTTTTTTTAGGGGGCATTTGGTGGAAGTAATATTCTTCATCCTGGGACTCGGGACGTTGCTGCCCTGGAATTTCTTCATGACCGCCTCCATGGTGAGTCGTATTAATTCGTTCTCTGTTGTCTTTTAGAACCCGGTGCGTGAGGGACGCCATGTCCCTGTACTGTCTCTAATTTGCATCTGGGACGTGAAAATGGGTGGAGTATTGTTGTAAATCGGTTGGAGTATGAATGAGCGTCCTCATTCTTCTTTTATGTTTTTAATTAGTACTTTAATAAGAGGTTGAACACGACGGAGTGGAGTAACGGGACGGTCACGACCAGGACAGAGTACTATTTCAACAACTGGATGACCCTGCTGTCCCAGCTGCCCCTCCTGCTCTTCACCCTGCTCAACTCCATCCTGTACCCACGGTGAGGGTCATGTCTCAGATACCCATCATCTTCCGATTTATCCTCTATTAGGGTTGGGAGGGGGAGGGGCAGATACACCCAGGATAGGGCGCCAATCTATCGCTGGGCACACACTCACTCACACAGACACACTCTATATGGGGCAATTTGGAGAATTCAATTCACCTTGACCAATATTTTTTGGACTGTGGGAGGAAACCGGAGAACCCGGAGGAAACCCACGCCGACACGGGGAGAACATGGAAACTACACCCAAATGGAGATTCGAACCGGGGATGCCTAGTGCTGAGAGGAGAACATGCCAACCATTCAGCCACCTCAGGTCTCAGATATCATTTATGATTAAAAAAAGAATTGGAACACCGAAACATTACACCCATGGGAAGCTTTAACAATCTTCTGTCCATTCATCCAGAGGAGCGTGAGTTGGGCCAGAACAGACAGGCTGGACAAGTGGGCTGGGTCAAGTGTGCTCGTTTTGGTGGGCCTGGTCAGGCGGACAGAGTCGGGTATGCCGGGTCGGGTGTACTGGGTCAGGTGTGGCAGTTCAAGCGGGCCAGGTCAAGTGTACTGGGTCAGGTGTGGAAGTTCAAGCGGGCCAGGTCAGGTGCACTGGGTCAGGTGCACTGGGTCAGGTGTGGAACTTCAAGTGGGCCAGGTCAGGTGTACTGGGTCCGGTTTACTGGGTCAGGTGTGCTGGTTCAGACAGGCCAGGTCAGGTGTACTGGGTCAGGTGTGCTGGTTCAGACAGGCCAGGTCAGGTGTACTGGGTCAGGTGTACTGGGTCAGGTGTGCTGGTTCAGACAGGCCAGGTCAGGTGTACTGGGTCAGGTGTCCTGGGTCCGGTGTGTTGCTTCAAACAGGCCAGTTTAGGTGAACCGGGTTAGGTGTCCTGGGTCTAATTGTCCAGTTCTGTTGTTATAATAGTTATAACAGTCGGTCCTCAAGGTAACGTAACCTCTTGATGTCAGCATTCCAGAGAAGGTGCGCATAGCAGGCAGCTTGATCTTCATCCTTTTCCTCTTCATCTTCACGGCCATCCTGGTGAAGGTCCCGATGGAGCAGGACCGCTTCTTCTCCATCACCATGGCGACCATATGGTTCATCAACTGTGAGTCGACCTTGCACTTGATTTTCATTCACATCATTCACATTCGAAGTGCTGCGTCAGCGCTGCGAGGTCCTGACCACTGGAGCATCCTTGGTGTCTCCAGAAGCCTCATCCTCTCTGATCCATTGTTCGGCGGGAGGAAGTCTTGAGTTTGTTAGGCTGAACTGTGGTTTATTTATAGGGGGGGGTACGATGGGTCATTGTTCTGGAGCTGCGTTCTTATCCTAATTCCCTGGAACCAGAGCTTCTCCGGGACATTTATTTATTTAAAACCTGTGAAGAACAAGGAACCATGGTGGAAACTCTAAAGTAAATATATGTTTATGTAACACGTGTGTGTGTGTGTGTGTTTATGTAACGTGTGTGTGTGTGTGTGTGTGTGTGTGTGTGTTTATGTAACACGTGTGTGTGTGTGTGTGTGTGTGTGTGTGTGTAGCGTTTGGAGCCATTCTGCAGGGCAGTCTGTTCGGTTTGGTGGGTTTGCTGCCTCAAAAGTTCAGCTCCATGTTCATGAGTGGACAAGGCCTCGCTGGGACCTTCGCAGCTCTTGCCATGCTGTTTGCTCTCGCAAGTATGTGTCCGTCCGTCCGTCTGTCTCAGATTAACCTGGATTAGGATTTCGGAACCCCATCCCGTCCTCCTTGTTCTGCAGGTCAGGCGGATGAACAGACGGCGGCTCTTGGTTACTTCATCACGCCGTGTGTCGGGACTCTGGTCACACTGCTGAGCTACGTTCTGCTGCCCAGACTGGTGTGTGTGTGTGTGTGTGTGTGTTTGTCCTATGAGTCCATATCTTACGTTCGGTGTGTTCTCAACGCAGGAGTTCGCCAAGTTTCACCTGGACAGGACGCGAGGTCAGGCATACGAGAAGGAGACGGCTCACGAGCTGCTGCCCCAAGGTTCGACCTCATGCACCGTCGCATCGGTTCTCCGCCGGGTGTCGGGACCGGTCAGACGTTAGGCCACGCCCCCTCCGTGCTGCATTATCTGTCCTCCACTCACACGTAACGATGGAGATTGTAGTTTTACTGAAACAGACCGTAGTCCATCTGCTTGATGTTGGACAAGGGGGGGGGGGGTGGCCACAGTGTCCGTTCTTGTCCGTTCCAGATGTTCAGTGGGGTTGAGGACAGACCCAGCCACATCTGTATGGACCTCACTTACAGGGCTATAGCCAAGGTGGCGCACAAAGCGTCCTTCCCTAAACTGTTCCCCCAAAGTTAGAAGAACGCAGATGTCTAGAATGCATGGATCCGGCGGTCTAAGTCGGTGTTCCGATGCTTTTACCCGTGCAGTATCCTGATTGGTCTGATCTGCGCTGCTGCGGGTTCACGTCTAAGTTGCTCCATCGCCTCAGACAATCGGATCTGTCCGAATGTGAATGTTCTCTTTCGCTCTCTCAGAGGACACCAACGGGGAGCTGGTGGTGGATCATGCCCGGGATCCGGTCCCCAATGGGAGGGCCGGGACCATGGACCCCGACGGCACCTGGCAACCCTGCATCACTATGGAGATCTCTGATGGACCGGAGACCAAGAGCTCCGTTCTGACAGTCTTCAAAAAGGTCTGGTTTGCTTAAGAACCTTCTAAGTATTAAATTAATAAACATTACAGACCTTCACTGATGTACCACCGTGTGTGTGTGTAGATCTGGGTGATGGCGTTCTGTGTGACCTGCGTGTTCACGGTCACGCTCTCAGTCTTTCCCGCCGTGACGGTGGACGTGAAGACGGTTTATCCCGGAGCGTGGGGTATGACGAGACGCCTTCAGCTCACTCTGTAATTTCATATAATAACGGGAGCCGTGACGACGTCAGCGGGTGCTTTCAGCTTTAAATGTCTCCACTTGTCTCCGAAGGCCAACGCCAAAGTTTTGGAGTACATCTGTAGAAATCCACAGGCATTTTTTAAGGTCCGGCACCGATGTTGGACAAGAGGACGTGGCTGAATCATTGTAACTCAAAGCAGTCCCCTTCCACAAAATGTTTTCCGACACGTGGTAACGTGCAGCTGCCCAAAATGACTGGACATCCATGGTCTACCGTGAGGTGTAGTCCATCCGTCCATTATCTTCTGCTTTATCCTATATTAGGTTCGTGGGGGGGGGGTTCCCCATGCCCATCCAGGGGAGAACGTTTTGGGCACAGGACAGGACGCCAATCTATCTCTGGGCACACACTCACTCACACAGAAACACTCTATATGGGGCAATTTGGAGAACTCAATTGACCTTGATCCAAGTTTTTTGGACTGTGGGAGGAAACCGGACACGGGGAGGACATGAGAACCGGGAATACCTAACGCGGAGAGGAGAACGTGCCAACCACTAAGCCACCAGGTTTAGTCCAACCCCTGAAAAACAACCTTATAGTACATTGCACCTCCACCCAACTTAAGAGTTGGCACTTGACAGTTGTGCAGGCTTCCTTCCTAAAATATCTCTCTCTCTTTTAGAGAACTACTTCATCCCAGTGTGCTGTTTCCTTCTCTTCAACCTGATGGACTTCGCCGGCCGGTTCGTGACGTCCTGGGTGCGCTGGGTAAGTGAGTGAGCGTCCACGCGTCGATGGTCCTCAATGGTTTTACCACATTCTCTGAACAACCCATAATGGGATAGGTCCTAAATAGTCTCCGCTTCTTCTGCCCAGCCCCCTAAAGAGAGCCCTCTGTTCCCGGCGCTGGTGGCCTCGCGGGCGATCTTCATTCCGCTGCTGATGCTCTGCAACTTTCAGGAGCGCCGCTTCCTGCCGGTTCTCTTTTCCAACGACGTGGCGTTCTGCGCCATCATGGTCCTCTTCTCCGTCTCCAGCGGGTACTGCGTCTGCCTCTCCATGTCCTACGCGCCGCAGTGAGTACGAAGCATCCCGGGCCGTGACGGTGGCGGGTGCCGTGTCGAGGTGGTGACCCCATTTATCTGTGTCTCTCTTCTTTTCTTCTCACCGTCAAGACTGGTGTCTCCTAAAGATGCGGAGACCGCCGGTGCTCTGATGACCTTCTTCCTGGCGCTGGGTCTTTCTCTGGGAGCCGCGCTGTCCTTCCTGCTGCGCTTCATCGTCTAAGCGGCGCCGTGTCCGGATTCGCGCCGGACCGCCGGAACACGTTCCGTTATCTGCATTTTACATCCGATTACTTGCGCAGGCTTTAGATTGGACGGAAGTCTCGATGTCCATCAGATTCGCAGTCGAGCGACTCGAAGGCTCTGAAAACATTGGAAGTTGCCTTCTCTTCAAAGGGAACATGTGACCTTGGTGCTGGAACGGAAGGGATGGTCCATAACAACGGCCATGCCGGATTGGACCGACGATGAGCAGCACCTGGGGCGGTGTCTTACAAAATCCCGAGGTTCATTTTGGTATAGTTTGCATGTTCTCCTCATCTCTGTTAATACTTTTTTTTTTTATATAGCTCTGGTTGCCTCACCGCCCCCCCAAAAAAGTGTCAATTAAGACACCCCCTCATTGCAATAGACTGGAAATGTCTCTGTTTAACACAGAGTGCTGGGATAGGCTCGAATGGTCATACATTTCCCCAACAGGTAAAGCATAGAGTATGAATACGTTAAAAATGTATCTACATGTTATACTCTACTAGAGTAGCATACTATGGGAGGGGGGTATTAAAAGGGTTCTAGGCTCGTGGGGGTAAATAGCATCCCTTCAAGTGGAGAACATACAAACTCCACACACTTCTGACTGTACTGTGAGGTGGAGGCACTAACTTCTGCGCCACCACCCGGCGTGGAGGATCCACCTGAAGTATTATCGGATCCGACGGTGACACCGGAGAACCCGGAACCCGTAGTCAAAGGGAAACGGTTTGCATGGGAGAACATAAAGGGAACTCAGACCCAGACTTGGTTCCGATTGCTGCCTACGAGGAACTTTTTTCTTTGGTTCCTCCTCACGACATGAAGAACTAAGCGTGATCCGAGTCGCGGATAAGAAGGGAACGATTTTGAAGGGAACTTTTCTGCGAAAGGGAACAAAAGACAAATCCAACGACACAATAAACGAAACATTTATGAGTTTAATTTTTTTTTTATCTATTAATTAGTTTGTATTTTGTATCGATTTGAGGACGCTGTCCACGAGTTCTTCGAACAGGAACGTGTTTCAGGATTTCACCGGAGGAACGGTGGTGGGCTTTATTTCAGCGTAACAATAGAGGCTCTCGTGTTACGGCCACTTCATGACCACGAGGAGAACGTGTTCTGTAGGCCGTCTAGCCTGAATATGAACGTGATCCGTTCCTCGGGAACATCTGACCATGCTGAGAACCTTGACATGGCCCAAACCATCTTTTGCTCCACCCTGCCCTCTGATAATGGTTCCATGAGGTGGAGAACCGTGTCCATTAATTCATTCATTATCTATATTAGGGTCGGGGGGGTTGCCCATGCCCATCCAGGGGAGAACGTTTCGGGCGCTGGGCAGACACACCCAGGACAGGACACCAATCTATCGCTGGACACACACTTACTCACACAAACACACTTTATATGGGGCTATTTGGAGAACTCGGTTGTCTTGATCCATGTTTTTGGACTGTGGGAGGAACCCGGAGGAAACCCAAACTCCACCCGGAGGACATGGACACTCCACCCAGATGGGGATTTGAACTGGAAATCCCTAGCGCTGAGAGGAGAACATGCTTAACCACTAAGCCGCCCGTGTTAATGAAACATTAATTATACACGTTCTCGAAGTGCACCACTGTTGCCCCGGTGAGATGCTCTATCAGTTTGCCCCACGTTTCCGTTTGAGAAACCGACGCACCTCCGATACCACGGCCGTTGAGAACCGGTTCCTGAGATTTGATTTAGGTTCTTTAGGTCGGCGTCCGCCGTACGTTCCGTTGGTTTTGTCGCCTTTCCGTTTTGTTTTTTTTGTTGTTGTATGAAGCTCACGACGCCCACAGCCTTATGTTCTGTTCTCACGAGAAGCCAACGCCAAGAGAACCGTACAAAACCATTTAATCCCCGTTTCCATGGCAGCATGTAGAACCTTTAGAATTCAGAAGTGTGTGAGAGGTGAGGCTGTTGCTTCATCACCATCATTAATCCACGTGCTTTAACGGCTAGGTGACATCAATGGGTCAGGAATTTCGGCGCCGTTGTGATTGGACGGCGTTGGAGCGGTGGTCTAATCTCATGGTTCTGTCTTTACGCTCTGTTCTCAGGCCTGTGCTGCTGCTGCTGCTGCTGCTTGTGGGACTTTTGTGTTTTGCTTTTCTAAACATATTAAACATCTGAACAGTTCTCCTGGTTCTCTCTTTGGAATTGTGAACCTCCTCCTTTTTCCTTCATTCCACTTTTTTTTTATTCATCCTCACCTTAACTGTCCTGACGGCGTGACCTTCCTGTACGGAATCTTGCGACTGCTGTCTGATCTGACCCCTGATCTGTTCTCTCTCTCTCTGTCTAACCATCACCGGCATCCACGCCTCTAAAAAATACAGACATCCAATCAACAGCCACCAAATTCAACTCCACACGCCCCCTGTCCGTCAGCGAACAACGTACCGCGTGCCTCCGTGGAAGCGCCCAGCCCTCGAACGTCTGGATACTTCGGGATCTGAAAATAAAAACGGCTGCAAAGGTTTCGTTAAAATGTTAAGTAAACTTCAAGGCACAGTACCAGTCCAAGGTTGGGCCACGCCCCCTTACAGCTCCATCATTCCTCCACTTCACCATATAGATGGACTTTGTAGTTTTATAATTACAGACTGTAGTCACCCCTCCCCTCCCCCTTTGTTGAACCATCACAGAACGGGTATCATTTGGGTGGTGGATTGTTTGTTGTCCGTTTTGCAGTGACGCTGATGCAGTGAGAGGGTCTTAGTGCAGCACTTCTGCCGTAGTGACACTGCTGGGATAGGACTTACACATCCACCAGATAATCCCTGCTCTGTGGTGGTCCTGACCATTAGAGAACAAGAGTACACAGCATGTACTGTAGAACACTAACAGATGAACTACAGAATGGAGACGTAGAACTACAAAGTCCATCTGTACAGTGAGTGGAACTAAGAACACAGGGCAGAACGGGAGGGGGGGGGTGTCCTAACTCTTAACCGCCACTGTATGGACCACTTTCCGTGCCTTTGTTTGTTCTCTTTCCGAGTTACATATTTACGTTTGCGTTCCAAGACGATAACACCGTTCTGTTACCACATGACGCCACGGCCCATTATTTCCCATAAGCCCTTTGTTTGTTCTTGTCGTTGAGCTGGGTGGGGTGCAGCAGTGTGCGTTTCGGTTCCTTGAGCCTTAATATTTCATTTCTTATTTTTTTTTTTGGAACCAAGATGCGAATGTGGAACCGAGTTGTGAGGACATCAGGTTTTAAGTGTAGGATCACTGAAGCGGGTGTTTCAGAAAAAACGTCGTGGTTTATACTTGAGAACTATTGTTTGGTTTGATCATGTTATTACCCCCCCCCCCCATCAGGAAGATCAGACCCTTTTTGACTGAACTTGCTACCCAACTGCTGGTTCAAGCCCGTGTCCTATCCCTGCTTGATTATTGTAATGTGCTACTTGCCGGTATCCCAGCTTCCACAATCAGACCTCTTCAACTAATTCAGAACTCTGCAGCCCGACTCGTGTTCAACCCCCAAGAACTCATGTCCCTCCATTGGCTCCCTCTAGCTGCTGCATTCAGTACAAGTCACTGACTCTGACCTACAGAACCATTTCTGGATCTGGCCCCTCCTACCCTCACTCCTTTTCAAAATACACTCCGACTCGTTCACTTTGCTCCAGTGATGATCGCCCCCTGGTGGTTCCACCTCACCGAGGAGCTGATTCTCACTCCGTGGCGTTCACCACTGCAACATGGTGGAATGATCTTCCCAACTCTGTAAGGCAGAATCACTGAACAGTTTTAAGAAACGAATGAAAACGCATTTCTTTAACAAAAACCTGTTGTAAAAATTTTTAAAAAAAATAAGAAAAGGTGTGTGAGAGGGGGGGCAGCATCGAATAACAATCAGGTTTGATGAATTTAAAGTTTAGTTGGTTTTCTCCATGGCTTCTGACTTGTGGTGTTCTCATTTGTAAGTCGCTTTGGATAAAAGCGTCGGCTGAATGACTAAATGTAAATGTTGTAATTGTTATTGCTTTACATACCAAACAACGGTTGGTGAATGTTCTGAAGTGCCAGTCTGTATTTTATTAGGCTTATTATATTAATATTATTAATTTTAACACGTTCTTTCAGGTAAACTAACAGTAAAATAAAATAAATTGGTTATATGTGTCTGTGGCTTTTTTTTTTTTTGGTTCTGGTTGTGATTCTTATGGAACCTTATAGCAGGAGATCATAGTAGGTGAACCTCAGTACTGCCATCTGCTGTTCTTAACCAAGGACCTGATTCCTAACATTGTACCTGTTATATTCCCTTATACATTTGCCACACCTACTATAACCCTCATGAACAAAGGTTGCCATAACTACTACAATCTACACTCCCTCCTACTCACCAGCATATAACCCCTCATTAACAAACGTTGCCACATCTGCAATAATCCCTTATAAATAATTGTTGCCACAACTACTGCAATTCCTCCTACACAGCGTTGGCACAAATTCCTCATACACAATAGATCGATATTTAGATTATTGATTCCAAGGAAAATTTCAGTAGTTGACACAACTATATTCCCTCATACACAGAGGTTGCCCCAACTACTATAATCCCTCATAAACAACGGCTACCAGAACTACCAAAAAAACGTTTTGGCCTCCTGGTCTTGGGCTTCTCCCGACCATTATTTTATTATAAATTTTATTTTTGCAAAAATGTTAACAAATAAAATAAAAAGCAAGAAAAAAAAAAAATCAAATGAAAGATCAAACGTATTTATTGAGGGTTTAATACTGGGTTCCAATAACACTGCTAACTTGGATACTTAGACGGTACGTACCGTATTAATTGATGCGATACATGCAGAGCTAACTGTTCTATTAGAACAGTACGAGTGTGGATTAGAAGCTAACACTGCCGTTCCACACGAATGTGTATGAACCCCCTCACAGTGTAAATCCCATTCGGATTAACGGAACAACTACGTCATAAATAAAGCTTTCAGAGGGAGAAATACAATCACTTTTGTGTTTATAGAGTTCACACAGTGCACTAGTACCAGTGGTTAAGAGGCTTTTCCGTCTATTAGTGGTTTAAAGGGCAAAAATATTAGAACACACCGCTGATGGGGACCTCAACTGGTCATGACCTTCAGAATGATCTAGAACGGTGGAAATCCGCAGTCGCAGGCTATGCTCTATTTCATGCCAAAGGTCGCGACCAGTAGAGGGCGACATCCCAGCTTTTTTAATAGCTATATATGAGACTTGGTGACCTACACCATGGACTATGGAGTACCTAAGCGACAAGACTGGAGAACCTTATATGTACCCATGTTCTCCTGTTCCAGGTTCTGTAATTAAAGATCACAGTGTAAAGGTGAAGCCAGTGTTTCTGAAGCCGTGGAGCTACCCACGTGTCACCAGCGCGGTCACTACGACAGCACGGTCAGGGTGATGGTTCCTTTGGTTTTCTTCAAAATTCCAACCGCCTCCTCGTGCGTGACGCCGTCCAGACTCTGCCCGTTCACGGCCACGATCTGATCACCCCGCTTCAGCCGGCCGTCCTCCGCCGCCGCGCCCTGCACACACACGCACGGTACGTTTATATCACCGCCATGTCCCATGCACTAGAGGGCAGACGGACTACAAACTGTGATAATAGAACTACAACATTTATGGTCCTCAAGGTGAGACAATGAGGTGGTGGATAGGTGTGGAGGGTGGAGGCGGTGGGGGTGGGGGTACCTTCCCAAAAACTGTTTTCACATAGATGGGCAGGTCACCGTGAGGGCTGCCAAATCCACCCACTATACTGAAGCCCAATCCGTCAGGTCCGCGTTCCAAACTGATGGATTTACACTGTGGAGGTCTGCGCACGCACACACACACACACACACACACATACACACAAAATTATTATTTATCCATTAATTATCTTCCGCTTTATCCTATATTAGGGTCGCGGTGGGGTTCCCTATGCCCATCCAGGGGAGAACATTTCAGGCGCTGGGCAGATACACCCAGGAAAGGGCGCCAATCTATCGCTGGACACACACTCACTCTATATGGGGCAATTTGAAGAATTCAATTGACTTAATCCTTGTTTTTGGACTGTGGGAGGAAACTGGAGAACCTGGAGGAAACCCACGCGGACACAGGGAATCCCCAGCGCCGAGAGGCGAACATGCTAAACCACTAAGCCACCGTGCCGCCCAAAATTATTATTCATTCATTCATTATCTTCCGCTTATCCTCTATTAGGGTCGCGGTGGGGTTCCCCATGCCCATCCAGGGGAGAACGTCTCGGGTGCTGGGCAGATAGACCCAGGACAGGACGCCAATCCATCGCTGGGCACACACTCACTCACACAGACACACTCTAAACGGGGCAATTTGGAGAATTCAATTAACTTGATCCATGTTTTTGGACTGTGGGAGGAAACCGGAGAACCCGGAGGAAACCCACGCAGACACGGGGAGAACATGGAAACTCCACCCAGATGGGGATTCGAACCGGGAATCCCTAGCGCTGAGAGGAGAACATGCTAAACACTAAGCCACCGTGCCGCCCCAAAATTATTATATTACTGTAAAATAAAATAGTTAAAAATGCATATGTAAATGAAATCTGATCCATGTAACAGTGTGTGTGTGTGTGTGTGTGTGTGTGTGTGTGTGTGTATGTGTTCGTCGGGCTGACACACACCCCAGGTCATCGTTAAAGATGCTGCTGTTGGAGAGTCCAGCTGTCTGATCTGACGAAGGACCGGTGACCGTGCTGTCACCGGCTGTGACCTGTAAATATAAATTAAGTCATGAATATTCGAACGCGTTCCATCTGAACTCAGCGGGTTTGGGATGGACGGGCCGTGGACCTGCAGTCGTATGGTTCCCGTCGTGGTTTTCAGCAGAGCTACAGCCTGACTGTGAGCCATGCCCTCGGTGGAGGCGTCGCAGATGGAGAGGATCCGGTCTCCGACCTGCAGGAGACAATCGGAGCTCAAATATGAAGCTTTATTACTATAAACACACACACACACACACACACACACTTACTCTCAGCTTCTGAGTCTGTGCAGCCAAACCAGCTGGGTTCATCATGGCGATGAAGATGGGCACGTCCCCCAGCGGACTTCCCAAACCCCCTGCGATGCTGACCCCTAACGACTCAGATGGTCCCTAAAACACACGGGACGTAAACAAATCCGCATGTTCACACAAACCCCCCCGACTCATCCACCACCTGGAAGTCCTGACCGGTACAGGATGAACTCACGGAGCATCCAGCCGTGCGTTTAGGACAGTCGTAGGAACAGTTTGGGGAAGGCCAGGCCGTGTTAAGAGGGGCTGAACCGAACTGCTTTAATAATTTTTATTGTATGATTAATTGTTAGATAGCACGTTCTCCTCTCCATGTTCTCGTCGTGTCCACGTGGGTTTCCTCCGCGTTCTCCGGTTTCCTCCCACAGTCCAAAAACATGGACAACTGAATGCGCCAAATTGCCCCATATAGAGTCGATGAATTCATTGTTAGAACCACTAATTCGTATTCAGTAGTTTGGTTCTCCTGCTGCCCCTCACCTTGGAGATCTCCACCGTGCGGACGTCTCGGTTCAGAGCTGAAAGAGAAAGGGGAAGGAGTCAAACGTAACGGTGAGGATTTCTAATTTTAGGAGGATTAATTAAGCTGGGCTCACATTCCTGACTCCCGCACACATCGAACTCGCCCTGCAGGCTGCCGGAGCTGGAGCGCGACCGCTGGCCGACTTCACAGCCTCCACCTTCACTCACCTACACACACACGTACACACGTACACACACACACACACACACTGGTCAGCTGACGTATTAATGCGGTGTGTACAGAATTCCAAACGTGTCGTTCTGACCTCACTGCCCACAGACAGCCGTCTCTCTGAATGAAAGGGCCCCGCCTTAAAGCGACCCACCTCCATTTTGATTGGACCGGCGCAGCACTGAGAGGAGACGATACATAAAAACAGAACACAGGTTTGAATCCCATTAATATATTCATTTATTCACACTTTTTTAGACACACCCCCTTGTTTCTTTGGTAAGGGGCGGCACGGTGGCTTAGTGGTTGGCATATATATATATATATATATATAATAAACCGGCGGCACGGTGGCTTAGTGGTTTAGCATGTTCTCCTCTCAGCACTAGGGATTCCTGGTTCGAATCCCCATCTGGGTGGAGTTTCCATGTTCTCCCCGTGTCCGCGTGGGTTTCCTCCGGGTTCTCCGGTTTCCTTCCACAGTCCAAAAACATGGATCAAGTCAATTGAGTTCTCCAAAAATTGCCCCATATAGAGTGTGTCTGTGTGAGTGAGTGTGTGCCCAGAGATAGGTTGGCGCCCTGTCCTGGGTGTATCTGCCAGCGCCCGAGACGTTCCCCCCTGGATGGGCAAGGGGAACCCCCCCCGCGACCCTAATAGAGGATAAAGCAGGAGATAATGAACGAATGAAAGGATCCTATGGTAACTATACATTACTTTACTTACGAAAAACATCGTCCATGGCCTTTGGTGTGTGTATTATTAACCTTGAGCAGAGCAGCGACGGACTCCTGCGTTGCCGTACGAACGTCCTCGCCGTTAACGGACAGAATCTGATCTCCCTGCATGAGCCGCCCATCGCTCTCCACCAGACCCCCCCTCACGATGTCCGACACGAACACGCCGGTATCGTTCCTATAAGCAACGCGATGGAACTTCATCATTTGCATTGGCATTTGGTCATTTATTGGACGCTTTGATCCAAAGCGACTTACAAGTTGAGCACAGGGAGCAGTAAGGGTTAAGGGTCTCGCTCAAGGACCAACTTTGGTAACTTCAGTGGACCTGGGATTTGAACCCCCCAACCTTCAGATTGGACCACTGAGTTACCTTCCCCTCATCAGCGTCATTATATACAGCCACCTAAACTACGACCGTCACGGATTCAGAACCTTTTCCCGACGATGCTGAGTCCGAGTCCCTGCCCCGGCTTCTTCTGCAGCTCCACGGTCAGCACGTCCCACAGCTCCTCCTCCTTATACTGGCCCTCATCGCGGTAGACGATCAGCCGGACCTTCTGCGGCGTCTGCCTCAGCACGTTGATGGCCTCGTCGTGGGTGGCCGTGCGCAGGTCTATATTGTTCACCTGGCAAAACCAATAATCAATGAAATGAGATGTGTGAGACATTTCTGAACGCCGGCGCTCTGTTTACCTCCAGAATCTGATCCCCCGCCCACAGCCGGCCATCCTTAGCGGCAGCACCTTCCTCATACACCTCGTGGATTATTATGGTGCCCTGCGACACATATAACATATTAACATAAATAAAGCAGCTGAAACAAATCCAATCATTAAAAATACAAAAAAATCCTGTATAATACCAGCAGCGTGTCACATCCACCCACGATGCTGAGGCCCAGACCCGTTCTGCCCTTACTGATATCTATCACGGTCTCACAGCCAGGAATAATGGGACATGTGACGGGGTCAGACACCAAGGACGCTGGGGTTGAGGATCTGCTGCAACCTGAAAGAACATACTGTTTACATACTGTTTCTATGTACTATGTTCCATGACGCCCTGTCCTGGGTGTATCCGCCCAGCGCCCGAAACTCTCTGGATGGGCATGGGGAACCCCACCCCGTGACCCTAGTAGAAGATTAAGCCATAGTAAGAGATGGATGGATCTATGTTCATTCCCATCGTACTTACTTGTGAATGGCTCAGTGTCTAATAACGTCACCGAGGGCAGGTGCATGCTGGGTAGAGGATTGACAGCTGGGCCTGACTCTGTGTGCGTTATGTTTTCTGAGGCTGAAGTTGGAACGCCGTCCTCCGGGGACGTACTTCGCTTCTCTGGGGTTCTTGACTCGTCCGTACGTGATGTCATCTACAGGATATTAAAAACATGTTAACAAAGAACTTAATAACTTTAGAACAATAAACTCCTAAAGGACCCTAAAGGTTTATAAGTGAACTTGACCTTCTCAACAGGGAAATCCCGAACTATGACATCATCGGTGTTCCCCTCCTCACCGTCTTCTCTGTTCTCCTGTTTCAAATAAATAGAACTTATATAAATAAAAAGTTGTTAAAATTAATATTAATTAAAATATATTAGAGTATTATATATACATATATTTATATGTATACACATCCAGCTCACCCCTCTCTCTCTATATGTGTCTGTCTGTCTCTCTGTGTCTGTCTGTCTGTCCAGCAGAATGAAATCCTTCACCGGCCCGACAGCCATCTGACTCAGAGACGCCGTGTTTCTGACAATCATACAAACACAAATGGCTCCATCTGCTGGCCGAATTCAGGAACTGACACTGAATCCACCTGTGTGTCCATTGGGCCCACTGACCAACCTGATGAAGATGATTTTTACCCTACAGGGGGCGCTCTTGATGATGGACGAGGCATTCTGATGGGAGCGGCCATACAATATCTGACCGTTGATCTGAAACGAGAGCGGGGGGGCGATGAGACGTCGTTAATTATAACTGATTAAAAAGGTTGAATAGTTTTTTTTTCACAATATCAAAAAAATATGATGAAATAAATGACAAATAATAAAACATGATTAGTTTTAAGTAAACTGAGACAGTAACCAGTCTAAAAGTTTGTAAACAAACCTTACAGGAGTTATGCAGTAGTTATGTGCGCCCTCTGGTGGACTATGAAGGTACTGTTTCTCATTTTTTATTTTTGTATTACCAAGTGAAATAACAAACATTTTGAAATATATGGAAAAAATAATTATATATATATAAATATATTATATATATATATATATATATATATATATATATATATATATATATATATATAATAAATCGGCGGCACAGTGGCTTAGTGGTTTAGCATGTTCTCCTCTCAGCACTAGGGATTCCCGGTTCGAATCCTTATCTGGGTGGAGTTTCCATGTCCTCCCCGTGTCCGCGTAGGTTTCCTCCGGGTTCTCCGGCTTCCTCCCACAGTCCAAAAACATGGATCAAGTCAATTGAGTTCTCCAAAATTGCCCCCTATATAGTGTGTTTATGTGAGTGAGTGTGTGCCCAGCGATAGATTGGTGCCCTGTCCTGGGTGTATCTGCCCAGTGCCCAAAACGTTCTCCCCTGGATGGGCATGGAAACCCCCCCCCCCCCCCCCCGACTCTAATATAGGACAAAGCAGAAGATAATGAATGAATGAAAGGATATATATAATAAATCAAAAATACACCACAATATAACCACATACTGTGTACATAATATACAAAACAACATAAAGTACAAAATATATACACAATAATAATAATAATAATAATAATAATAATAATAATAATACCTCAAGCAGCTCATCCCCCACAATAATACGCCCGTCTCTCCCTGCGGCTCCGCTGGGTTCTATTCCCACCACGAACACACTCATGCGTGAGCGATCTCGGTTCCCTGCCAGACTCAGACCCAGACCCGTTCTTCCTTTCTCCAGCTCAATCAGATGCAGCATACCGGGCAGGGTCCCATACCGCTGCACGACCTTTTCTATTTACACACACACACTCAAAATACTACACAGTCCTCAGGTCAACAGCCAAAGTCTGAGTTTAGTGTTACTATACTGCCCTCTAGCGTTCACTCTTATATTACACTGTACTCACTCCAGGTGTAGCCGAACTCATCCTCCTCCTCGTCCTCCTGAGGATGACTGAGATGCTCGGGGCTCTCGGTCAGCATGTCCGTGTCTGTCTCACCGACATGGGGCACTGACAGGAACTGCAGAGTGGGGGAGACCTTCCCTGGTTCTCGATTCAGCTGCGTTTTGTAGATTAGGGACGACATGAAACAGTAAATTACACATAGACACCACAAAGAAGCGCTGTAACAATCGACAGAGCACACGACACACGACACAGGCACATCCAAACCCCCAATCAGGATCCACAGTGCATTCCGTCACATTGACCTGCACTGATTTCATCAAGCTGAAGCATCCTGATTGGAACTTCGATGCTAATTTTAGAGCCAGAAAGAATCGGAATCTGATTCTAGCCATGTTTAAATCGTTAGGTCAAGCTGAACTCACCTCTACCGTGAGCTTTAAGTAATTAAGCGGTTAATTAGACAATCATATACCGTATTTTCCGGACTATAAGGCGCACCTAAAAGCCTAAAATGTTCCCAGAAATTGGACATGCGCCTTATAATCTGGTGCACCTTATACGTGTACTGAGTTCCAATCTATAAAAGTGTTGTTGTGCGACCGGGTGGTCCCTGCTGATCTGTGACTCCATGCGCGCTCATCTCACAGAAAAGTAGAGTGAAGGAAATTAATTCAGAGCTCGCCGTCATTCCGGGAGGATTAAATAAAGAACTCGTGGCGGCGTGGGAGCGATGGATGATAGACGGTGAACACACGTTTACTAAAACTCAGGAGGCGGCGGCGGGGCGAGTTACGCCACCGTATGTGAATGGATTGTGGATGCCTGGGCTGAGGTTTCTGCTGTGACCGTCGTCCGAGTTTTCACGAAAGCCGGCATCGTCGCCGAACAGCCGCCTGGAGACGAGACGGACTCGGACATCGATGAGGGGGACACCGGAGTCCTCGATAGAGAAACAGACGAGGACACTGATGGATTTGTGGGAGAAGAAAGATTAAAATAATGTGTTTTATCAAGTAGTAGAATAAACTTCAATTATAAATCAGCGTCCTGCATCCTTTACTTTTCTTGTAGATCGTATGTTTTAGCGAGTGCCTTATAATACGCTGCCGTACAGAATAAGTACGGTACAGAAATAGAGTCCCTAATTCAGACTGCGCCTTATAGTACGGTGCGCCTTATACGTGGGTCAAATACAGAAATAGACCCCGTAATTTAGACTGCGCCTTATAATACGATGCGCCTTATGGTCCGGAAAATACGGTACATAAAAACACACACATACAAAGTCAGGAGTCGTGACTGCACAGTGGAAATACTCAATTCTGATTGGTTAATCATGGAATTCGGCGTGTGGTTGTGATTAATATGAACAGAGTTGCAGCATTCAGGTCCGGGGTTTGAGTCTCCAGCAGGTTCTGACTGTTAGCTGTTTGCATGTTCTCCCTAAAACTCAACGGGTTCCGTTTAGGAGCTTCGCTTTCATCCTGCAGTCCTAAAACGTGTTAATGGAAGAAGTTGGGAGGTGTACGTGAATGTTTGTCTGTCCTGTGTCAGCGTGGTGAGAGCTCTGGCCTCCCCATCTGTCGTATAAATCATCAGACGAGGACCTCAGATTAACCCCCTGATTAATGGGGCATGCCTAATGAATGAGATATGGATATAATAGGTGTCCGGCAGATGTAGCCGTGTTTGGAGCAGATGCGGGCGATCGATCCTGTGCTCGGGACACGGCGCTCACGTCGACCGACTCCACTGGCCTGCCCGCCCGCCAGAAAATAAAAAATTCCCCCCCATAAACACATCTGTGATTTACAAAGAGCGTCGTTGCTCTGCGCCCCGATGGACGAGTTTAAGCGCGCCCAAGTAATATTTTTATGAAACGTTTAATAAACCTCCCAGTCGAGTCGCGGCGGTGTCTCTGTTGGCAGACGGAACACTGACGCAGCTGCGGCGTCTGCATGTAAACTGCAGTCAGAATCCAGGAGCGGTACATTAATTAGTACTGACATCATTAAAGTGGCACGGTGGCCTGGTGGTTGGCATGTTCTCCTCTCAGCGCTGGGGGTCCAGGTTCTGAGTGGAGTTCACATGTTCTCCCCATGTCCCTCTGGGTTTCCTCAGTGTTCTTTGGTTTCCTCCCACATTCCAAACCATGGATTCAAGGTAAAGTGATTCTTTGTGGTTCTACATTGCCCCATATAGCGTGTGTGTGTAAGTAAGTGTGCCCAGCGATGAACTGGCGCCCTCTACTGGGTGTATCTGCCCAGCGCCCAGAACATTCTCCCCTGGGACGTACTCTAGTAGACGATTGGTTGGAAGATAATGAATGAATAAAAGAATTATTAATATTGTTAAATATTCATTTGTTGGTTGCGGTCGCGGTGGCACGGTGGCTTAGTGGTTTAGCATGTTCGCCTCTCAGCACTAGGGATTCCCGGTTCGAATCCCCATCTGGGTGGAGTTTCCATGTCATCCCCGTGTCCGCGTGGGTTTCCTCCAGGTTCTCCGGTTTCCTCCCACAGTCTAAAAACATGGATCAAGTCAACTGAGTTCTCCAAATTGCCCCATATAGAGTGTGTCTGTGAGTGAGTGTGTGCCGAGCGATAGATTGGCGTCCTGTCCTGGGTCTATCTGCCCAGCGCCCCGAAACCTTTTTCCCTGGATGGGCATGGGGAACCCCCCCACAACCGTAATAAAGGATAAAGCAGAAGATAATGAATGAATGAATGGTTGCGGTCGCCATACACTCACCTAATTTCTGTGGAGGACCTGTGTGTTCATGTGACGTAACAGATACGGACATGTGATGTGAGCAACACACACACACAAACACACACACACACACACAAACGCACAGAGGCACAAACCTTAAACGGAGTGGGGGTGAAAGGGTTAGTTGGGGAGAGACGGAGGAAAAGCCTACTGTGACTCTCAACATCCTACAAAGAGAGAGAGAGAGAGAGAGAGAGAGAGAGAGAGAGAAAGAGAGTGAGAGAAAGAAATAGTGAGAGAGACCAAACCAGGAGCAGTCAGATCAGAAAGAGAGTACACAGAAGTAAAAAGGACAAAGATAAAGAACACTGATGATGTCCTGAGACACACACCGTACAACGTATTTACACTCTGTAACGCTGTGTTCTGTAACTAACTCTTAAAGACGCACCTTGCCGGCGGAGCTCGAGACAGACGCCGTCCTCTCCTCGGGGTCTACGTTGGACGTCTGCGTAAAGAGAGCAAATAATTAAAAGGATGAAGTGCGTCAAGATGACTACAGCGGACAGCGATCCTTCACCCATAACTGCTGGGATAGGACCGTCGGCGCGGCTCTCCCGCCGAACGGGGCCATACGACATCATTAAGCACTCCTTTAATGGCAGCCTGCCGGCACCGAGCGGCTCGGGTGGTTTATCCCTCTTGTTTAGAGACATTGGAATAATGAAGGGTTTTAGTGGCCATCTGCACGGAGGCAGCTGCGGCGGGGCCCTGCGCAGAGACTCGCTGCCTCCACATCTGGCCTGGGTTCCTGCGGACCCCGGCATTACGCCGCAGGACCTTCACTTTAAGACTCGGCTTTATGATCGGCAAACGATGATGTGAGGTGAGACGCTATATCAGAGGCAGAATAGACATTATAAGACTATAAAATTGTTACAAAGGGGCAATTAAGCAGCCCATTCCCCTTGAAAACATGTTTTCGGACTGTGGGAGAAACCGGAGAACCCGGAGGAAACTCACACGGACATGGGGAGAACATGCAAACTCGACTCAGATGGGAGCTGAACCTTGGTTTATTGGATAATAGCAATATTAAAGCAATACGGTCCAAGAGGGCGTGGCATTTTGTGAATAAATCCCATCATAAAGAGGTGTTATTAGTTCCGACGTGTAGTGTAGTGTCTTTCCTGTGATTTATTCACAATAATACAGAACCTCGAGCGTCTTATTGCATTAATAAAACGCTTACAAACAGACTATAATACAAAAACGTGCTGAAATGTGCTGATTAAAAGCAGAATCGGTAATAATCTGCTCTTCCGCGACGTAATCAAGTCCGGTTTATAAAACGTACGCTGATCTCTGAATAAAAGGATTCCGGTTTCTCTACTTTATTATATTAATCTGTATTTTATAATCTAAAATGATGTATTGTATATCATGCAACTGATACGAATGTAAAACGCTCAGAGGGGTGTGTTATTGATAATGATGCCACAGCTGGACAAACGGTTGAAAGCCAATCAGATATGTTTCTAAGAGTATGCGCTCAGGAGGATGACATTACAGCACAACGGAACGTCTACCCCCACACACACACACACACACACACACACACACACACACACACACACACAAACACATGTATCGCTGTGCCCGCTGTGTAGCTGCAGAAAGGAAACAGGTGGCTTCTATAAGACATTAAAGGCAGCGGATGCATCGCTCTAAAGCGATCCGACGAAGCGGCCATTCATAACGCAGAACGACGCGAGAGCAGACGGGCCCGGCATACGGAATCGAGACGCCCCATTCGAACCCAGGGCTTGAGTTCTCCTCCCGGCTCGAGCACTCAGCCCGAAGTCATTTGTCGGCTCGTTTTTTTTTTCTACCCCCCCCCCCCACCATGCACTTTAGAGGAACAGAGATGAACGAGAGATGCAGATCGAGATGGAAACGTCTGGGAGGAGAGATAACCTGCGAGGGCTGAGAGCATGGAAACAAAATTACCTGGCAGACTAACAGAGGGGAAGAGCTCGGCACGCAGCGCAGGCATTTTTCCACGAATGAAGATGAAGGAGGGCCTCGCAGAGAAATAAGCGAGTGGATGGAGAACCCGACGGGTTGGGGGGGGGGGGTATTGGAATAGGGAGAGCGAATGTGCCGGACATGTTAAAAGGGAAGACGGAGCGGGCCGCCGATAAGGCATCTCGGGGGAGAGAGCGGAGCAGAAAAGGTTTTTATTTGCAGCCTCGGGCGGTCGGAGCGCACGATGCCGAGGAAATACAATAATCACATTAGGGATTAAACCGAGTGGGTATTAAAATAATGAGAGGATTCTGTCACTGCACAGAATGGAGTGCACAATTTGCACCATAACTCGATGCACTTCGGGATACGGGTCGCTTATATTGAATTATTCTGCATATTGATCATTTCTTAAATAGCGCTTCATTAAATTTAGTGACTGTTCCCAAGAACTGGGTGTTTTCGGCGAAATGAGAGTGCTTAGACGTCCAGCTCACCTTCGAAGATCTCACCTCTGGGGCGGGAAGTTTGGGGGTATGGGATCCTTCAAATGGCATAATTCATCCTAATAAATCCAATCGGTGCATTTATCTAATAATTAAAGAGGCTTATACTTAAACCCTTTTACTGACGCCCCGCCTGTGGTGGCTGTGTGCGAGGGTGGAGGTGTGTGTGTGTGTGTATAACTTTAAAATTGGGACCACACTGGATGGAGTTTTTTTATTGTTCTTTAATGGCCACGTCCGAGTTTTTCCGAACTCTTCGGGAAAAGATCCGAGTTGAACATTTGCGGCGTGATATATTTTAATCGCGTTTATTCGGGTTTATCTGCCATTACGCCACTCGGAACCTGGAAGATCCCCAAATGTTCTCCATTAGCAGGATAAGTGAATTACGGTGGCGGGAGGTGGGGGATTGTGGCATTAAGCCTTTTAACAAAAGTCTTTGGCTTCTCGTTAAGTTTTTTCGGTTTTATGAGGGATAATAGATATCAATTCGGCCAGGATTACTTTAAAAACCAAGTAAACCCTAGCAGGGTTATGATACTGCCCCCCGGGGGTAATGAGGGTTAAGGCGCTTTGCGTTGCCCTGCGTATGGAAACACTCAACCTTCACATTAATAGCCCTCACATTAATAGCCCTATGTGGGTTCACTGACCTTCGGCCTGCTAATGACGCTCTGCACCTGGAACACCACCGGGTTGCCCGCTTTACGGATGGCGTTTACGGCCTGCTCGTGACTGGCATCGCGCAGATCGACCCCGTCCACCTGTAACACACACACCCAGCACACACACGTGGAATACGAGGTTTGTTTGGTAGGGATTATGCGTGTGTGTGTGTGTAGGCGTGTACCTGCACAATTCTGTCTCCAGGCTTCAGGGTGCCGTTGCGTCCGGCGGGGCTGTCGTCCAAAATATGTTTGATGAAGATACCCCGCATGACCTCCCCGTTGCTCAGGCGACTGCCCATCCCTCTGCCGCCAACGATGCTGATGCCCAAAGATTTACCCGCCTGACGGTAGAGCTCCACTCTGCGCACACGTGCGTACACGTTAGAAACGCCGATTTGGTGCAGGGACGCTGGATCGATACGGAGGGGGGGGGGTACTCACTTCCGTGGTTGGTTCCAGGTGCTAAAGCTGGCTGTCTGCAGTTCGCTTTCCTCCCCTTCTCCATCCTCCCGCTCGGGAAGTTCAGCAAAAGACCTGCCACACACACACACACACACACACAGTTTTTCTGTGGTCTTACGTGATTTTGCATGAAAACACAACTAATATATCTTTTATTTATTCACCCTGGGTCGTCTGGAACTTCAGCAGCATCCATCTGCTTACTGGCATTATATTCCTCCAAAAACTCGGCTGGCACATAGGTAATGCTGTGTGGAAATACACACACACACACACACACACACACACATACTGAATTAATAACCCAAAGCTGTGTATCAAAGCAATTGTTCCACCGTTTAGATGTCATCATCTTCAGCTTTAATCCCTTGAATCGAACACCTCGGTTTGAACCTGAACACCTGGAGAACATGCCAAAGCGGTGGCGGTGAGAAAAATCTCCCTGGTGTTTCAGCATTAATATTAAGGAACCTTGTGACAACCTTGTGTCATCCCCAAAAGTGTGGTACACGACACTAATAATAATAATAACGTCTAGATGATGTATAGAAGTCAAGTGATTCAGTTCAGGTTCTGTTCATTAGAACCGATTCTAGACCCCAGGGACCCACCAACGGGCCCTTGAGCGGGGCATCCCACTCTCAGCTGCGAGTGCGAGGCGCGGGATGACTGTAGTAAGAGGAGTTGGTTAAGGAATCGAATGAGGAGTCGTGTTACGAGCGGCGAATCACTGCTGAAGATGACAGATCTAAGGGAGAAGCGAATCAAATTTCCATATCTGCAGGAGAACAAGTCAAAGCGCAGGCAGGAAATAACGAGGTTAATTAACCAGTTCAGCGGCATTAATTAAGCCGAGCTCGAACGATTCGGCAGGCACATCACACAGACAGGAGACGTGGGGGGGGGGGGGTGAGAGGGAGGTGATGTTTTAATAGCTACTCAGAATTATCCAGATTAGTTATTTCATCTCTATGGACAAAACTATTAGGACACCCACACTTTACACCATTGTCCCGCCTCCACTTCCTATTGGTTACTGACAGTCCCAGGTACCCCATATAAGGACATCAGACCCACTGTTCCCCCATCAGTGATTATGGACATGCGGTTAATCACTCTCCCCTTTGCCGTAAGCCATGCATGTTCCCCGCTTTTGGCTGAGTGGAGGACAGGGGCTCCCCCTAGTGTTATAGCACAGCCTTTGCCCTTTTATGTATTAGGTATGGTTTTGCGTTGTAGGGGGTCACTGTGGCCCGTTAAATGATTAAATTATTTATTTAATAAATTTGTTATATTTATAATTATTATCATTAATATTATTAATATTGGGGGGGCGGCACGGTGGCTCAGTGGGTTAGAACGTTTGCCTCTCGGTGCCGGGGGTTCCCGGTTCGAATCCCCATCTGGGTGGAGCTTGCATGTCCTCCCCGTGTCCGCGTGGGTTTCCTTCGGGTTCTCCGGTTTTCTACCACAGTCCAAAAAACATGGATCAAAGTCAATTGAGTTCTCCAAATTGCCCCATATAGAGTGTGTGTGTGCCCAGTGAAAGATTGGCGCCCTGTCCTGGGTGTATCTGCCCAGCGTACGAAACTTTCTTCCCTGGATGGGCATGGGGACCCCCCCCCCCCCCCCCCCCCCCCCCCCCCCTAATATAGGATAAAGCGGGAGATGATGGATGGATGGATTATTAATATTAAAATCTGGATAATTCACAGCATTAGTGTTACATCCATGACCAAGCATGCACACATCCACACGAACCACAGAGGTTGGGGATACTCACATATAAAAGGGGCAGAGCTCCTCCTCTGGAGCAACTGAAGATCTAGAAATGTGGAGATTTGGGGTTTAGGAGGTTTATGCACCGCTACTGATACAGGCGCTTCAGTCAGCCGCGCTCAAAGCAATCGCATTCAGTTCCATCATTCAACCAATCCTCTCACAAAGTCGCAGAGGCCCGTCAGACGCAGGGCTCCGCATGCAAGAGCAGCAGGGGCGAGCGGGAACAGTTTTGGGGCCTGCCTGTCAGCGCAGCCTCGGCATGTGGCGCACATAATCGGTATGTGGCGCGATTCACCGTCTTACCCCATATCGGAGCCCATGAGGGAGTGTCGCCGCAGCATGGCACGGGCCTGGGCGTTGGTCAGGTTCTTCGTGGGTTCTCCGTTGATGGCGAGGATAAGATCGCCGACTCCTAAACGCCCGTCTCGGCTAATGGCGCCACCGTTAATGATGCTGCGGATCAGCATTCCACCACCGTCTTTCATCGCACCCACTGTCATGCCTGAAACAGAGGTCACGCCGTACTGAGCGCGTGTGATCGTGTAATGGTAAGATAATGTCGTACTGCTTCATATGTGATATAGTGTAACGTGGAGCAGCTCCCGCTCTATAGGTGGTGCTCTGAGTGAGCGGCTGGGAAAGACAAGGGCCCATCCAGGGGAGAATGTTTCGGGCGCTGGGCAGACACACCCAGGACAGGGCGCCAATCTATCGCTGGGCACACACTCACTCACACACACATATACATACACCCCCCCCCCCACGACCCTAATATAGGATAAAGCGGAAGATGATAAATGAATGAATGAATGAATGAAAAGTATAGGTGGCTTAGTGGTTCTTAGCATGTTCTTCTCTCAGCGCTGGGGATCCAGGTTCGAATCCCGATCTGGGTGGTTTTGCATGTTCTCCCCGAGTGGGTTTCCTGCCGGTTCTCTGGTATCAACATGTAAACATGTAAATCCATGGATTCAAGGTAAATTTAATGACAAATTGCCCCATGTAGTGTGTGTCCAGCCATAGATTGCCACCCTATCCTGGGTGTATCTGCACTGGATGCCCCCCCCCCCCCCCCGCGACCCTAGTGGAGGATTAAGCAGAAGATAATGAACGTATGAATAAAGTGACTGTCTATTAAACCGTGCAGATGTTTATTGGATATAGCGACAGTGTGGAATGTGACTGGGGGGGGGGGGTTGTGTGTGTGTGTGTGTGGGGAGGGGGGGGTTGAACTGTTTGCATAACACTACGCCTGATCCGTGTTTTTTTTTTTTTTTTTCGATTTTGCGAATAACATACCTAAACTTGAGTTGCCCTTGACAACAGTGATGGTCCTCTCGAAATTGCTCCCGGGAGTCATTTCTGCTTGATCGCTTTCTTCCGCAGTCCTAACCGCTGGGAAATCATCCTGCTGTAGGTTTTTGTGCAGAAACACACCCATCAGGACAAGAGAAACACAGTAATTACTGCTCACGGCAAGGTCACGCGGTCCACCGAGAGCGTCGCGTCGCGCAGAAGGACGTAAAGCCCTGATATCTCTCAGGGCGGAGACAAAGAGAACGGCCGGTTTCGCTCTGCAGCCCACTTATTTGTAATTATGGCACTTTGGTGTGTTTACAGCATTCAACGAGGTTATAAATGACCATCAAATGCATCAGAGATATACCTCCACGTCCAGCCGCCCTCCGCCCGCTGGCATGACCGGTGCCACCTCGGTACATGGCGACATCACAGGCTCCTCCTCCTCGAAGGCGGACGTGGGACCCGCTCCGGTCCCTCCATCCTCTAAAAGTGGATTCCCCGCTTTCGTCCTCTCCATCTCCAGCTCCATTATCAGAGCGGGGTGGGTGGAGGCGAGTCCGGCCGGCACGTCTGCACCCCTAAACGAGTTGGGGTCCACCTCCGGGGGAGCATCGTCTGTCGTTGGGGCGAACTGGGGTGTCATCATGAAGGGGTAGGAGTCCGGGTGAGTGTCTCTCTGCATGAGGACGAATAACATTTAGAACGGTAATCGCACCAACGCTGGAGGAGCATGATCTACGGAGCAAATCGAGGATGAATGATAACAATGAGACCCACTGGAACCGGACCCCGGCCTTAATGCTGGCAGGGTTTTCAGGCCCGCTACAATCCAGCCCTATTTCTGTAAATGATTCGGCCGAGGCTGCGGCCGCGCGGAGATTCCGACGGTAACCCAATCCGCCACGGAGCGATAAAAGCTGAAATAAAATCAGAGTTGATGGGCCTTGCTGCAATCCAGGTCCAAATGACAGCGCGGAGAGCCATTATATGGGAGACAAAAAGGCATGCTAAAGTGTTCCCTCTGAATAAGGGCTGAAAACGAGCCACGCCGGATAATGTCACACAGAGGGGCACCGGGGTCGTTCGGGCGAGGGCTGAATAATTGGGAGAGCGGATCGCGGCTTCGGCGTGATGATATCCGAGCCGATCCACGCCACGGGGGGCCGAGTGGGCGGAGTCTTATCGGGGGAACGTTCCATGAGGATAATGGAAGATCCAATAATGCACGAGGCTTCTTCATGAAAGAACGATGACGAGGAAAACGTCCGGTTCCAGATTTATTCTGGTTTTAAATATTTCATATTTTGAAGTATAAAATCACAAGCCTGTTATTGGTGGACAGATACCTGAGGGGTGGAGCTCTGCATGCCCGTCAGATAGGTGACATCAGCACTGCAGCTGCTTCCATGGAGAGCCATCATGGACGCCTGAAACGTGTCCTCCTCCTCCTCCTCCTCCGCCACCGCGTCCCCCAGGCTGTAATGGCGACCGAACGCCTTCTCGTCCATGTCGCTTGTGTCGATCTGGAATCGGCCCGTCGTGTAGATTTAAGGATTCACATTGGTTACTAAATCCTAAATCCTTTCGGTGTGTAGTTGGCATGTTCTCCTCACACCGTCCCATTCATGGTAAATAAGCCTTACGGTCTTATAAGCACTTATAGCAGGAAATACAAGTCAACACACACACACACACACACAGCTCTGTTTACAAGCCCACATATTAAACCCTCATGTGGTGGCATCAGGTAACTCAAGCGCTGTTCTTTCCACACACACACACACACACACACGGTGGAATAAACGCATCCTTACAGGTAGAGGCTTGGCCACTCCGATGTGCACTGTGCCCAGGTTGGCCCCCTTCAGAGCCTGCACTGCCTCCTCCAAGCTGGCACTCTCCAGGTCGGTGTTGTTGACGTACATCAAACGGTCGCCCGGCAACAGCCGGCCGTCCCGCTCCGCCACGCCGCCGGGCACCAGCGACCGGATCACGATTACCGTCTTGGCCGGATCCGCCGGGTCCTTTACACACGTGCATAATGAATAAACAAACGAGTGCTGGGACAGGCTCCAGCCCTTACACGTATGACAAATTGTCCACAGGATTTAAACTGCATTGTTAGAGGTTGTCCACTTGGATCTCGATTAAAGAGACACTGAAGGACACGCTGCATCACGGATCACTGAACTCAACAATTAGCTTAATGATGCCGGGAAACTGAGCCGCAGCAGCAACGTTAAAGGAAAAAAAAAACGTATTAAGTATTAAGGCTTATCCCGGGAGCCTCTTCTAGACTCAGCCATCAACAAACCCCAACCCCCACCCCCCCACCAACCGTGCTCATACCTGGTAGTCCAAGATACTGAATCCCAGTCCATGTTCTCCTTTTTCCAGCTCGATGTCTTGGATCTCCAACTCCCACATTGCCAGCGGAGCTCCGATGGTCTCCTCCATCGTCAGCTCTCTCAGGGCCTCCTCCGGTTCCCCCAGCAGGAGAAAGTCCTCGACATCTCCACCGACCTTAACCGAGGGAAAGGGGGTAGTTACATCAGCCCTGTCCACGGGCACGCGCTGCAACGTTTCTGCTGGAGCGGCTGAATACACAGGTTAGGATTATAATCTCCTCACCTGTACACCATAATCTGACATAATCCTCCTGAGAGCAAATCTGACATCCATTAGAAACAACACACTCTCTCTATAAGATACTGATGAGTATTTAATATAAATATAATAATAAAGTATAAATAATGACCTTAAACCTCGTACCCCATTGTATGATGGATATTTGTTAATGCAAACATATACAATACCTTATCGATCAGCTCGGCAGCCAGCTCCTCGTCCTCGGAGTGGCCGGTCTGCCTGTCCGTCGAGGAGGGCAAGGGGGCGGGCCTACAGCAAGCCATGAAAACCCAAAGCGGCAGCTCCTTCAGGATGCTGACCACCTCATGAGTCTCCCCTCGGAGAGATATTCCGTTTACCTGCACACACAACCGGAAAAATGATGGAGGTTCAGCGAGGTGGCGATGTGGTCGTTGCGTGGTGGCGCGCGCCGGCACCTCTAAGAGCTCGTCCCCGCTGTACACCTTCCCCGAACGTCCCACGGGTCCCTCGGGAAGAACCGAGCAGATGTAATGGTGACCGCCGCTGGCCTCCAGACTGATCCCTAATCCACTGCTCTCACTGAACTTCTTCACCTGCACCACCTACAACAAGCACAATGTCTCACGACCGAAGGTTCGAAACCCATTCGGTTTGTGTGGCTCGTAAAGGAAAGCACTCACGACGACTTCGTTGCCGGGGCCCAGAGCGTGCTGCCATTTCCTCCGGAGCTCCTCCTCCTCCTCCTCACTTAGTTTAACACCTGGGAGAAAGTCAGCGTGAAATACAAACAGCCGAACATGAAACAAAGAGATCAAAGAAAGGGGCTTACCTTTGTTTCGTTCCAGGGTATGGCATGGCAGAATGGCATCTGCATCGAAATACAACAATTAAAGCACGGGTGTCCTCATACTTTTGCCCAACACAATCATCATCAAAGCCTATGATGACTCTCGGAATGAATAATCAAAGGGAAATTATTAAAAAACACACTTTTATATTTATATAGTGTTTTTAAAAACACGAATTGTCTCTATGCAGCATCACAGCATGACCCTAACTCAAGTCTAATTCACAGCATGACTCTTATTTAATTAAATACATTTAAATAACCTAGTTTTAAGATTTCTGCGGATTCAAACCCCAAGGTGTTTCGCTTTAAAACACCGACCTGCTCCATTGTACTCTACATTAAAGAATACAATGGATTTAATGCGATAACGAGGAGGGACGATATACATTGAGACTGTGTTTATGTTTTAATGCAAGTGATCGTCCTCCCCTTATTCGCAAGCCATTATATTTTACTGTACGGGACGATCAAAAGGTTTGATTTTACCTCCTCCACAGACTGCCCGTCGTCCTGAACCTTAAGCACTAAGTGACCACAGTACTGTGGAGTGAGCATCAGCATTAATCACACTCCAGTTTCTTTGAGACTTCGGGGTCTATTGTCTCCCTGCTTTCCTCTAAAGAAGGATTCATCATGTCACACTGCTCTGCGTCTCATCGGACGCAACTGAAAAGGTTCTCAGGCTCCTCTCAACTCGAAAACAAGATGAGAGCGTTATTGTGAAAAGGGCTAGATTTCTGAATCCACTGTACACACACACACACACATACACAGCATCCCCTTCTTTAAAAAAAAAAAAAAAAAAAACCCATAATAATAAAGAGTTACGACCCCACTCTGAACAGTATTGAAAAGCTATAATTCTACCAGGACCTCTTTAAACCCGCTGATGACAGACGTGGTTAATTAATAGCGGTGGATCACGGCGCGCTGACTGCCCTGAATCACTCAAACACACTCAGCTCCATGACGCCTGGGATCTTTAATCAAGATGAGTAAAAAATAAAGCCTGTCTTTGCGGTTAATCATCTTGAACTCCCACTGAAATGTCAAATCATGGCGTTGAGACGTTTTCTCCCTTATAATAACCTGCACTTTTCTCACATAACATCACCGCGGGGTCCGCCGTCACCCATGACATCATGTTGTGATGTGTGCATGGTTATCTCCTTCATCTGGCTAACGATGACATCGCTGGCGTCATCGTAATCGTTCGATGAAGATGGTCAGGGTGCTGGTCCCAGGTCTGCGCATTCCACATCATCATACTAATAATATTAAACATGGCAGAGTGTATCAATTATTTATTCCTGGCTTATGTAAACAGTGACGCGTCTCCGGCACCGAGCTGCGAGGAGGCGACGGCGGTGAATGTCGGCAGCGCGACGAGATGTGAGCTCTGTTTACAGAGCTATAGTGGAATAAAGGGATAGAAATGACTGTGTTTATGTCCCTCTCGCCTTTAACACTCAAACAAAGGTGTAATAAAGCTGCATCTCGAGTGTCTTTATACTTTAGGATCAGAAGAACAACCGGCAGCACTGTTATAAAGCGATACCTGGATAACTAACCCCGCACGGACGTTGGGAGGACATGCTGTCACCACCGGGACGAACCCAGGAGGCGTGATACGGCCTCCGTGATGCAATGAGGGTTTGCGTTTTATTTCCCTAATCAGATAATCTGACTCGATCGTCAATCATCACCTGATTCCGAGTTATCGCGCGTGTCGTCCACAGGAGAGACGGTCTCCACGGTGACTGGCGTGAAGGACGGGCCGACGTCGTCTGGTTTAAAGCCGCATCGGAGCCTGAGGTGGACCGTCTGTCCGGTGTGACGGAGCACCTCCACCGCCTGCTGATTGGTGAAGCCCTGTATGTTTAAGCCATCCACCTAGAGGACGTACACAAGGGTTGTGTGGTTACAGCTACACAGCTGAGACACTCCTTCCAACGCTCATTATTATTATCATTAATAATGCATAAGATAAGACTCCTCCCTCTCTGCACCGGCTCGACTTACGGCTATGATCTGATCTCCCACGTGGATGCGACCGTCTCTCTCCACGGCGCTTCCTGCGGTTATGCTCTTGACGAATATCCCAGAAGCATCTGCGACGAGCAGCGACACAGGGCACGGGACAAACAAAAGACTTTCATTACCAAAAACAGAGAGATAGTATTACCCCAGCGACGACCCTGTGAAGAACGTCTCCAGCTAATGAGCAGCAACGTGTGGCATGCTTAAATTTCACTCGTTAAATCCGATCCCAAACGCACACCGGGTATCCGGTTTCAAAGCTTTACCTGAGTTTTTATCCCCTATATATCCTGCTATAGTGATTCCGAGACCTTGCGCATTCTTCGTCAGATTTACGTCGAATCCATCTGGCTCCTCCTCCTCCTCGTGGCCCTGAGGCATAAATAAAAGGTCATGGCATATTTATTTAGTTTATTGTCAATATATTACTAAACTACTAAACCTGCATGAGAATCAGAGGCTGACTAATTAATTGGCACCCTGATATTATCAACTGATATTATCTATTATCTAGCCTACATCCATTTTGTCCACTAGATGGCACACTACACTGCCTTCAGCCATCATAACTAGTAGGTCGGAGTATTCTAAGAAACCCTAAAAGTTCACCTGCTGCTCGGTTAGTGTCGGCAGTGGTACCGGAGGGTGTGCCACATCATCCACTGTGGCTCTGCTGATGAGCAGTTTGACTCGGTTGCCACACTGGCGCAGGACCTGGGCAACCTGTTCGCTGCCCAAACCGTACAGGTCGGTGTCGCCGATGCGCAGGATATGATCGCCGCTGCGCAGGCGACCGTCCTACAGGGAGGAAGCAGAACGAGGGTTTTTAGGGATGCTGTGTATGGCGTGTAGAACCTGACCTTTATTAATTAGATTATTGTGACACAACGATGGCCGCAGACTGGTGGAGCTTGCCCCACCCATGCCCCATCACACCACGGGGTAATGCGGTCACCTGATCAGCGATGCCTCCGGGGAGAATGGTCTTGACAATAACTCCAGTGGTTTTACCCCCGACGATGCCAAAACCCAGACCCGTGCCGTCGTTCACCAGCTCCACGGTCTCGATGTGGGTCCAGTGGGTCTGCGGAGAGCAGATGAGAACAACATGGGCTTCAAACCAAGAAATTTGGCAGAGATCAACGACATTAACATGGATTTCTCATTCGTTTATTCATTCATTATCTTCTGCTTAATCCTATAGTAGTGTTGTGGGGGGAGGGGTTCCCCATGCCCATCCAGGGGAGAATGTTTTGGACGCTGGACAGATACACCCAGGACAGGGCGCCTATCTATTGCTGGACACACACTCACTCACACACACATATACACACACATGGGGCAATATAGAGCATTTAATTTACCTTGCATCCATGTTTTTGGACTGTGGAAACCCATGCAGATATGGGGAGAACATGCAAACTCCAACTTGATTGGGATTCAAACCTGGATCCCCAGTGCTTAGAGGCGGGCGTGCTAACCACCTCATATTGGTTTTATTATGTTTATATTGTGTGTGTGTGTGTGTGTGTGTGTGTTCTGTTTGCTCACCCCACTTGATTGTGCAGACAGCGTACTTGCAGCACTAGGTGTCCTCGACACCACAGGACTGGCGAGTTGAGGAATTGCCCCTCGGGCCACCGTGATCTGCACGCGCTCAGACGCCTGCTGCAGCAACGCGATCGCCTGCTGATGGCTGATGTTTGTGTCCAGCAGCTGTCCATTAATCTCCAGAATCTGGTCTCCTTCTTTTAGCCGACCGTCGCTGAAAAACAGACACAGAACTTCGGATATGAACTGATGGATACCGATTCATTTGCATTCAGTTAATATCGGTCGATAATATCAGGGTGCCAATTAATTGGTCTGCCTCTAATTCTGAATGCAGGTTTAGTAGCCAAGCAATATATACACAATATACTGAATTAAACACGATGATTGTCTTAAATTCTATAATTAACGGCAACGCAATATGGAATTGGCTTTTAAAACATATAATCAGTCATGATCCAGCCCCCCTGAAGCACTGAGGATCAGGGGCCTTGCTCAAAGGGCCTATGTGGGCTGCATAAGTTGTATTTGGGGTTCAAACCGGCAGCCTTCAGATGATAACCCAACACCCTAACCAGTGAGCTACCACGCCCTTCTTACAGCGAACTACAAGGTTTATTATTCATGTTTAGCCGAGACACAATCTCGTTTCCCGTGATCGTTCATACGTGGCGTGACATTAGGCTGAAATATTCCTCCGCTCGGGTTTATCACAGTCCAGGATTAATACCTCTATTGGCACGATCGGATCTCATTCCTTCAGTGTAACATCACATTTTGTACCTGCGAGAAAAATGACCGGGAATGAAACGGGACTTAGTAAAGCCTGGAGATTTATGGCTGGATTTTATCCCGGTAATTTATTGCCGGAGATTTTTCCACGCGCCGGTAATTTATGGCCCATCTCCTTGTTTACCGATGCTGAACCTTGGGAAAGGGAGCCCAACTTCGCATAGTGAAGACAGAGAACCAGGGTGCTGTCTGGATACACTGGTACGATTTATCCTCCACGCCATTTATCCTGTCACCTCACCCGGGAGAGATGATTATTTGATAAAAGTCCCTACTGCATCATGGGTGGTTTAATCAGCTTACCGTTTGGTGCTGCGCCGAAAAAGAGGGGAAAAGGAGAAACGGGAGAGTTTTTTTTTTTTGCTTTTATTCCGTTACGGCTGATTAACTGTGTTTAATAAACTCTGTACTTAATGAGCGCTACTTCTAAATCTTCCTCGAGATGGATTCATTTAATTATGGAGCTGTAGGAGCGCGGAGTGCATCCCTTACAGTATGTACCATGCAGCGCGGCGGTGTGTTATTACCAGTGCGCCACGCTCCCCGTTTGTATCTCCTGCACGAAGATGCCAAGGTCTCCCCGGCTCTCGTTTCGCAGTCCGACCACGCTGAAGCCCAGACCTCCTGTCAGTGGCTTTACCAGGTCCACGTAAGTCACGTAGCGTCCCTGCACAAACCACACAGAACGCACATGAGACACGGCGTGCACACCGCCGTTCATAGAACCCATCGGGTGTACGTGCTTCACCTGAGCCATGGCGTGGATGGAACGCTCATGCTCCTCCGAGGGCTGCCCATTGATCCGAGCGGCCTCCACATATCCGTTAAGATCCGAGTTCACACATGGGACCTGAGAAGGACGGCGGGACGAGGAGTAGGAACACGAGAAGGAACATTGTTGGTGTTCATATTTAAGAGGCTTCAACTTATTGCTTATTACTTAATAGTTAAAAGTCAGCATCAGACCCCCTCCCCACCTCTCTTCTCTGACAGCGCCTTTGGTTTGGTCAGGTCACCATGGAGACAAAGACAAAGCAGGGACACTGGCCTATCGAATACAAAGGACCCACAAGGAGATAAAAATATCCTAATGAAGTTATTGTTGAGCCGCACTGTGCAGGCGAGAGATTAAAGCGGCTCGATCCCTTAGATTTATGTTGAGTTCCGCATGTGCGCAAAGGCTGGTTCTTTACCAAAAGGTCAATTCGGAAAAGGACTTATAATAAAAAATATTTCCAGAGGCATTAAAGCGACACTAACAAGGCATGTTGCTTTCTGTTTTTTCCATGCGGCTTATCCTCTTGTTCGGAAACTGATTACAGAGATGGGCCAGCGAGAGCAGCGATGATAGACGAGGTACAGGGTGCCAACAAATACGAAAAAGTGTTAGACAGACTTGATGTTGGGAATGCAGGTTAATTAAGTTTTCTCGCATACGTCATGTGCCAGAAATGTGTTTCCCCAACAGTGCTATCCAACAGTAACACACTTCCAGGCCGTACTGCGAGCCATCAGATGAGGTCTTCAGCTGCATGGTATCCATCAAGTCCTAAATATTTGACATAGGATTATATTAACCAAGGATGGGACCACCATGCATCATACAAGCGCATGATGTTTGCAGGGATGTATCTCCCATACCATGACAGATGTTGACTTTTGTGCATTTGGTTTAATGCTGTCTGGATGATCTCCAACAAGCTGAGCCATTTTCCCATCATTATTCAGATGGGACCCCAGCATTTCTCCACAAAATTAAAAAACAGCTTCCTCCCCGCATAACACAATGTCCCACGGCAGTGCTGCTGCAGAGTGGAAGAAAACTAGCGAAGGTTCTGTTTAATCTTACTGAATCATGGCTTTTGTACTTTGCGATGATTCACTGGTGATGTGGCTCATCGGTATGGAAGACGTGGGGAGTGGGGGGGTGATGGAGTGAGCAAGAGAGAGTGAGCGAAAGAGCAGGACGGTGAGCGGCAGAGCTGATAATCTCTCTTCCTGCCTCCCCTGACATAGTTAACATAGTTTCACAACACAGGGGTTGAACCCAGACATTCAACACACCGAGCTTGAGAACTTCTAATCTCTCTCTCTTCCTTGAGAGAAACATTCCAGACGTGAAAGGAAAGCACATTCGAGATGCCCGTACCAACAGCCCATTTATAAACGTTTTGAAATAACCATTTTTTAATCGTAAAGGGTTACAGGGCAAAGGGTTGTCTGTATACATTATGTAAAAAGGGTTCAAACAAAGTAGGGAACGTATAACCGAATGTTCAAAGGTTTTTTTTTTTTTTTACCTGTTCCTTCAGCTGCTGCACAGATTTCTGGAGGGCGAGGATCTGGTGGAACAGGGGGCTTTGCAGGACAGATTTGAGCAGGCTTAGTTTTTCATCGGCGGGCACATCGCCGCCCCGCTCCTTCAGACGAGCCTGCAGTCGCTCCACGGCCTGCAGACAGCGCTGCGTGTCTGCGCACAAACCGCTCGCGATGTCAGAAACGGTTCCGCGTACTCGTTCTAATGAGGCGAATTCTTAACCACACTTTCAAATAAATGATTGAAAACAAATTCTGTCAAAGCGGTGAAGGCAGACCCAGAGCTGAAATGCGAGTAACATTAGAGTTCCGATTCATATCGTCCATCTTAATAGGACAGCTGTGAATGACAGGGGAGGTGAAAGAAGGGAGTAGGAGAAAGTGGATACTTGGGGGAAGGGATGTGTGTGTGTGTGTGTGTGTTTGTGTGTGTGTGTGTGTGTGCAGGAGGGAGTGCGATTCAGAGATGGAGCTCTTTCACCATCCAATCGTCTTCTGCTTATCATATGTAGACACAACTTTTAAGTTCCGAGGACAAAGAAAGTGTGTGTGTGTGTGTGTAGGCCGTTGAGGCCAGACTACACAACCACCCTCTGGATTGCCAGCCTATCCTGGTATGGGAACTTGACGCACTAACGCAGGATACTGTGGATGCATGGAAGTCATTTCTGTGCTCATGAACTGTAACTAAAGCTGTCTGGCTGTCTCACTCTGTGTGTGTGTGTGTGTGTGTGTGTGTGTGTGTATCAGAGAAGCTCTATAACAGTCCTCTCAGTGCCTCTTCACAAAGCACTGACAGCAAATCCAATAACAACACGACGCTCTGCTTTTGCAGCAGACACATGTAGGGTTAGAACAACAATGTGAGCCCCCTGTGTTTGCTTTCATCTGCACAATCGCACTGAAGTAAACACGGCTCGAGTTGTTCGCAAACATCACTCGCAAACACTGGAGTAAGTTCGGGGTAACGAGGACCGAAAATGTGCCACGGCAACTTGTTAGTGTCGACTGCAGAATTTACAGAAGTTTCTAAAATAGAGCATTTCTTTAAAATCAGCATTTTGAAGGACTGGATGCTACCGGCATCATGGAAACAGCTTGGGGAAGGCTCTTGTTTGTTAATGACAAAATCTGACGTGGGAGTGCTCGCCCACCCCCCCGATTTCAGCCCCACTGAATACCTTTGGGTGGGTGGTGGGTGGTAGATCAGTGGTTGGGGTGTGCCCCAGCTGAAGGTTGGGAATTAAGGTTACCATGATCGGCACTTACCCATTGTTTCAATCATCGTTATTCAGTCTTCCACAGTTATATCTAAAAAAAAAAAAAACACATCAAAGGATTCTGCGTTAAAATATGTAACACCAGAGGAAACGGTCTTTCATTCATTCATTATCATTCATATTATGCACCAGTTCATAACGTAAATTCCATTAAACCATTTTTGGTTTTAATAACCTGAATGACCCACACAGAGCCCTGATCGTAACCCCACGAAACACCTCTGGGATGAACTAGAACTAAGATTGTGCACCAGGTTCTTATCTACGTCTTATCTCACAAATGCTTTTTTAGGTGAAGAAGCAGGTTTTTCTCCAAACACAAAATGCTTTTGCATAATAATGGATGTTGCAAATGCTGTAAAGGTGGAGGGCAACCTAGAAATGCTTATTATTATATTATAACAGTTCAAATAAGGACAGTCTCACAGGACTTCAGTCCGTATGGTGGATGAAAAAGCCAGAGCTCGATCTAATGCAAAGCAAAACACAATCTAATCCAAGTCCTGCATTCCTGTTGCTGCCGTTTAACACTCCAGTCGAGGAATCTAATCACCTCATATCAGCTCCCTGGAGAGACACAAAGGTTGCTGTCATTAGTACTGTTATTCTACGGTCCCCAAAGAGACTCGCGGGCCTGTTGTGTTATTAGTTTTGGAATCCGACTGCAACACCGTCATCCACTTCACGCCAATTAAAGCCTGACAACTGGCTTTAAATCATATTAAATAGATTCCGAAGTGAGGAGATTCCTGTTATTACAAGATAAGATACAGTTACGAACGGAGTGGATTATAGAATCGCATTCCCAACTCGCACATGGAATCCAGGAACTATAAGCACCACGACAAGCAAGAGAGAGCAATAAAAAAGGAGAGAAAGACAGTTTGCGAGAGCAAGACGGATGAATCTTAGAATCTAAAGCACAAAAAGTGGGACAGTTCGATAGTAGTAGAAGGCAAGAGCGAGACAATGAAAAAAACAACAGCAAGATTGAGAAAGTGGTAGGGAATGATGAGAAAGTGGTAGTGCGAGAGCAAGAGGGTGTGTAAAAACAAAGCAAGTGCGCAAAAGCGAGAATGTGAAAGTGTAGGGAATTTTTGTCAAACTGTCCGGACAGCGATGATGGATGAGAGTTCTGGCTCACAATCTCTGTTCTAATTCATCCCAAAGGTGTTCCGTGAAGATGAAGTCATGGTTCTGTGTTGACCAGTCAAGTTCTTCCACAGAAAACCCACCCAACCATAAATTTATAGACCCTTCGCATTCGCACATTGAGTTCTAGTCAAAGGTCCTTCCCCAAAGTGTTCCCACCTGTGGCAATAAGACATGATAATCCTTTACTGGTCCCACAATGGGTATATAGAAAATTAGTCTATAATAAAATAAAATAAAATAAAATAAACCAATGAAACGGCGGCACGGTGGCTTCATAGTTCGCACGTTCGCCTCTCGGCACTAAGGATTCCCGGTTCGAATCCCCATCTGGGTGGACTTTCCATGTTCTCCCCGTGTTTGCGTGGGGTTCCTCCGGGTTCTCCGGTTTCCTCCCACAGTCCAAACACATGGATCAAGTCAATTGAATTCTCAAAATTGCCCCATATAGAGTGTGTCTGTGTGAGTGTGTGTCCAGCGATGGATTGGCGCCCAGTCTATCTGCCCAGCGCCCGAGACGTTCTCCCCTGGATGGGCATAGGGAACCCCAACGCAACCCAAATAGAGGATAAAAGCGGGAAATAATGAATGAATGAATAAACCAATGAAACATGAGATGTGACTCAGTTTATTAATCTAGTCTAATTCTATAAAGTTACTTTATTTTACTCCACTCCACTTAATTTATTAAATTAGAGCATTTAAGTTAAAATTAAAGGATTTTGTGTTTGATATTTATATGTAATAATGGTCGTATAGGACACAATGACTTGGCAGTTTAAATGGCGTTTTTTTTTTGTTGCAAGTTTGGAGAATTCAATTGACCTTGATCCAAGTTTTTGGACTGTGGGAGGAAATGGGAGAACCCGGAGGAAACCCACGCGGACACGGGGAGAACATGGAAACTCCACCCAGATTGAGATTCGAACGCTGAGAGGAGAACGTGCTAAACCACTAAACCACCGTGCCACCATAATTGAGTATATACAGAATATAATTTTAGGAACCATGGAATATAAAATAGGATAATCCTTTATTGGTCTATCCTTTATATGGTTTATAGAAAAGGCGTATATACAAAATCAAATCAAATAAACCAATGAAACATGAGGTGTGACTCAGTTTAGTAATCTAGTCTACTTCTATAAAGTTACTTTATTTTACTCCACTCCACTTAATTTATTAAATTAGAGCATTTCAGTTAAAATTAAAGGCTTTCGTGTTCGACCCATATGTATTAATGGTCGTACGGGACACAATGACTTGACGTGACAGGGTATTTTTTCAAGTATTTAATCTCTTTTTTTTCGTTACCAGAGTACTTTAATATTATTTTGACATGTTTTATTGGTTTGTTAGTGAAGAACAGGACAAATCTTCGTTGCCGTCTCTGTCATCCCTGATTAAACTCGCGGCCTCAAACGCCATTCGGACGAACTCAACCGGCTGTTTGCTGAGGAGCGAAGAAGCAACAGGTAGAACTAACATTTTTTCCGTGTACTTACATTTAAAAAAGCTTAAAAGAGTCGGGGATATTAGTGTCGGGACTCCCGGAACAGGGCGGTGTGCGTCGGACGGTCTGCCTGAGGTAAACTGCGTTACCGTTAGCCGCGGCTACCGCTACACTGTGCCTCAAATAAAGCGGCTTTTTCGAGCCGAATAACAACGAAAACTCGCTCGATAGGACTTTAATAAGCATCTTCATCTATTATATGGAAGTCGAAGCGGTACTTACACGCTATTAATCCGTTATGTGACGGCATTCCAGTTCAGGACGGAGTCCAACGCCCGCTGCCGCTCGCCTCGGGTTTAACGGGACGGGAGTGAGAGACCTTCACTAACAGCGACTCCGCCGAGAGAGAGAGCCCGCCCCCCCACTCACAGGCAAGCCGCGCGCCGGCTGCCATGGTAACCGAGTCCTCGCGCCCCGTCAATCATCATTATGGGCGGGAAAATCCTTGCGTCCTGACTGACCAGGTCGTTTTAACTCGGTTAATTTAACGAAGCCGTGAGTAAAACTAACAATTAAACTCGTTTACTAAGACAATACGGGTTTGGAAACGGTTATCATTTAACTCTGCTGTGTGAAAGTCCAGGGTTTAACCGCGAGGTTTACAGTTTAACCTTTATTAAATTTCTACTATAGCCTTTACAGTTCAACTATCATAGAACTACGATATAAACTATAAATGTTTGACTCTTTATTTTTACTGTAAACGTCATGTTGAACTCCTCTGACCTTTAATTATAACATAATACACCACCATAATGCATCCTCTGTGGGTGTGTGTGTGGGGGGGGTGTGTGATCATGGGAGAACATACTAAAGCGGAGTAACCAAGTATGTATGTAGAGAAACAGATGGATTACAGATTATATTTTTAGAACTACAAAGTCCATCTATATGTAGAACTATACCTAATAAAAATAATTTTACAGTGAGGGTAAACTGGATATATATATATATATATATATATATATCGCCTCTCAGCATTCCCTGGATGGAGTTTGCATGTTCTCCCCATGTCCGCATGGGTCTCCTCCAGGCTCTCCGGTTTCTTCCCACAGTCCAAAAACATGGATCAAGTCAATTGAGTTCTCCAAATTGCCCCATGTAGAGTGTGTTTGTGTGCGTGTCTGTGTGTGTGTGAGTGTGTGCCCAGCGATAGATTGGCGTCCTGTCCTGGGTGTATCTGCCCAGCGCCCAAAACATTCTCCCCTGGATGGGCATGGGGAACCCCCCCATTTATATATTTATATATATATATATATATATATATATATATATATATATATATATATATATATATATATATATATATATATATATATA
>JAFMOD010001197.1:286106-302606 GCA_019802435.1 Corydoras maculifer
TATTACAGTGGATGGGGCAACATTTATAAGGTGTTACAGTGGATGGGGCAACCTTTGCTTATGAGGTATTGAAGTGGATGGGGAAACCTTTGTTTATGAGGTATTATAGTGGATGTGGCAACCTTCGTTTATGAGGTATTACAGTGGATGGGGCAACATTTATAAGGTGTTACAGTGGATGGGGCAACCTTTATAAGGTATTACAGTGGATGGGGCAACCTTTTGTTTATGAGGTATTACAGTGGATGTGGAAACCTTTGCTAATGAGGTATTACAGTGGATGGGGCAACCTTTGTTTATGAGGTATTACAGTAACCTGGTAGAAGATGAAGGGCGGTCCTTCCTGTGTGGAATTTGCATGTTCTCCCTATGTTGAGTTTGCAAGAAGCTCCTGGGTTTGAAGTAGGAGCTAAAAGGAGGTCATGTCTGTGGAATTTGCATGTTCTCCCTGCTTGGGTTTGCAGGAAGGTTTCGACCTCTAGTGGGAGCTGAAAGAAGGTTCTTTATATGTAGTGGTGTAATTTGCATGTTCTCCCTGCTTGGATTTCCGAAGGCCAGTGAAAACCGGTTCCTTCACCCGCTCAGCTCCTGCGTTCGCATTGAGAGGGAACCCACGGACCGGGACCCTCTGCTCCTGTTGATGTGTTCTCCAGACGTCCTGGCTGCCGGTTCGAGCCGCGTTCCGAGAATCCATCCCAAATGGACGCCAGAGAGGTTCGCAGAGACTCCCTCGCCGCATGCTCCCGTCAGAGTCGCGCCAAGTCGCGGAATACGCCCCCTCCATCGGGGAGGCTCTAAACTCGTTCCCTCCGGCCCTCGGCCCCTGGCCCCCGGTACGGGGAACGAGATCCGGTGCCGAGAGGCGGTGAAGTGCGATTTAATTGTGAGCCTCAGCGCTCCCACGCTCCCACCCACGACGACCCGCCGCCGTTCAATTAAGCTGCTCAGAATCATCCATTAAGTCAAATTAGGGAAACGCTATAATTAGCCGCAGCCGGAGCCGGGGGGAAGGTGAACGGAGAGCCGGGTTCAATCCGCATCGCCGTGCGGATCGTATGGTTCACATGGCTGCGTTTCAGCTATTCGTATCAGCTCGCCAACGAAACAGGAGCAGCGTGGGGGGGTGTAGAGAGTGTGTGTGTGTGTGTCCTCTTTTGCGTTACGCTCCGGATCCAGGTGCGAACGGAGGCTGAGGTTCGGTGCCGAACCTCGTCAGCTGCTCCGGCTCCATCCATTAGCCGAGCCATCCACGTACATTCTGTTCAATTAGCGAAACGAATTCGGTTGCCAAGCCGCCAACGAGGTTCCAAAACGGAGGCGGCGCCAGCAGCACCTGGTACAGATTGGGAAAGTGTGTGTGTGTGTACACAGATTTACCTACTGATTTGTGTGTGTGTGTATACACACATTTGCCTGGCTGCGCCTCCTGCCTCGCGCCTCACCGTGTCACCCGGCAGATAAACGAGCGCGGTTCGGCCCGCGGGCCGCCGAGGTGACGCCCGCCGGCCGCCTCGCGTTACCACGAAAGACTTATGATTATTAAAAACCAAAAAAAAAAAGGTGATTGTATCAGCAATCTCGCCGCATACGGCGCCGCGCTCCAGCGACCCGCTGCTGACGCGCACCATCTGCGCGGCCCTTTCTCGCCATCCGTCTCCCGCTCGCCGTGCGACGGAACGGCGGCGTCGCCCGGGCCCGCGAGGCGTCGGAAGGCGCGAGGTCTGCGTGGAACTGCGCGCGCGGCGGCGGGCCAGCTGCGCGTCGTCGAGGGCGGAGATGAATTTCGGATCGACTTTCTGCCAGCGGAACACGCTGTCGGAGCGGCGAGGACAGCGACGGGAGGACGACCGCGTTGAGTGTTCTCCTCTAGAATCAATACACATCCCATAATAACCCCCGTGTAACGACTTGCTTTGTATATGCTCCTAACCCACACACACACCATGTCGTAGAGACCTCCCTGAAACACACACACTATTAAACCCTAACAATACACAGGACATATAGGGAGAACATACCAATCCTCCATTGTATATGCTCCTCATCCACGCACACACAATTCCGTAGAGACTTCCCTGAACCGTACACAACTTCACCATTAACACTTAATACACAGGACATATAGGGAGAACATACCAATCCTTCATTGTACAGTATATGTTCCTAACCCACACACACACCATTCTGTAGAGTCTTCCCTGAACCGTACACACCATTAAACCCTAACAGGACATAGGGAGAACATACCAATCCTCCATTGTATAAGCTCCTTACCCACACACACAATTCCGTAGAGACTTCCCTGAAACATACACAACTCCACCATTTAACCCTAACAATACACAGGACATATAGGAAGAACATACCAATCCTCCATTGTATATGCAATTAAAACAATACACAAGACGTATAGTGAGAACATACCAATCCTCCATTGTATATGATCCTAACCCACGCGCACACACCATTCCGTAGAGTCTTCCCTGAACCTTACACACCATTAAACCCTAACTATACACAGAAGATAGAGGAAGAACATACCAATCCTCCATTGTATATGCTCCTAACCCACACACACACCATTCCGTAGAGTCTTCCCTGAACCGTACACAGGGAGAACATACCAATCCTCCATTCCGTCCAGACCCCTGTCTTTCGTCCAGCGACATGTTCACAGCTTAAAGTCTCGTATGCGATTAAAGGGGTTGGGGGTCCGGCTCCAGGGCCCATGTGATGGATAGCCCCGCCCCTTAATCGCCAAGGTGATGTTGATTGTATCCGTAATTCCAATTTTTAATAAACTACGGGGCGTCACGGGGGTGCCTTATCCATGTAGGTGCCGCCTGGAGATTTTGCATGTTCTTCTAATGTCCACAGTCCATGCTGGACAGCTGTTCTAATCCTCAGTGTATGACGGTCAGCATGCCTGACCCCTAGAGGTAGGGGGGGCGTGTCGTCGGGTGAACGGTACACCCTTGTACCCCTGCGTTACCTCGTGGGGCCTATCCCGGCGTCTTTGAGTGTCTCTGACGACAGCTGCAGCAACACCACAGATGGCTGTTAAGATGACGGAACCGAAAGCAACGTCTGTATTAAATAGAACGCCGATTTAATTTGCGTGCGTCTGGAGTCGGTTCGAAACGCGGCGGCGCGGATGTTTTAATTACGGTTTACAGGAGGGACGCGGCTGATGGACCAATCAGAGCGCAGGACTCATGACGAGGGCGCCGGACGGACGCAGGTTCCGTTTTTTTTGTTTTTTTGTTTAAAGTGAGAGGACGGAGACGGCGGAACCTTTTTAAAAAGTTTCAATCAAAGATACAAAGAAAGAAAAATAAAGAAAGAACTAAAATAAAGAAAAAAAAAAAGAAAAAGAAATAAAAATAAAAAAAAGAAATGAAGAAAAATAAATAAAAACGTGGAACAGCAGGAGGCTTTTGAGTCATTTGGCTCGATAAGTCGGGCTGTCAGTGTTCTCTGGTGTTCCTCAGCTCGCGGGGGGGTGGGGGGGACGGAGCACGTGCGGGGGGGACGGGGGGGGTGAAGAACAGGCCTCGGCATTGAAGCGGGTGGAGCGAGAGAGGGACGAGTGAGCGGGTCGCTGCTTTCTAACCCGCTTTTGTGCGAGGCGTGAACCCCGCCGCATAATGAGGAGGATTAAAGGGGTCGGTTCCGCGCCCCTCGTCCCCCCCCTCCGTCCGCCTGCCCCCCAGTCACCAGCAGACGTGGGGTTCAAGCCCAGCGCTGGGCCGCCAGATGGGGGATTTACCTCTCAGCCACGGGGCATCAGGAGTCGGGCAGAGACCTAAGGACGCCTCCATCTGGACGGGTTTAAGAACCGGTTCTGTCTCGTTTGGCCGTCCACGTGACGATGATATCTTATGGATGTGCGTTCGTAGGCCGTTGGCGTCCAGGCGGTGGTGCAGTGACCCAGACCCGCTCCTCGGACCTTCTGCAAGGCCTCCAACGGGGCAGACCTGTCCTCCAGCGCTCTGTGGGGTAGAAGGAGCTTGTTCTCCTTACCCCCCGTATTTGAAGTGGTCAGTTCCGTTGAGTTATGTCCGTGAACCGCTGGGTTCGGATGTGTTCTCCATCTGTCTCCGAGTGGAGTCTGGGAGCCGTCCCAGCATTCAGGCGGAGGATCACGGCGTGCCGGTGTCCATCTGAGACTGTGGGTTGAAGTTGGGGGTGTGGTTTGTGACAGCCAGGCCGGTCGGTCCCTCTCGCACCGGTCCGGTCGGTCCCTCTCGCGCCGGTCCGGTCGGTCGCCGGTCTGGTCGGTCCCTCTCGCGTCTGGCCGGTCGGTCCCTCTCGCGCCGGTCCGGTCGGTCGCCGGTCTGGTCGGTCCCTCTCGCGTCTGGCCGGTCGGTCCCTCTCGCGCCGGTCCGGTCGGTCGCCGGTCTGGTCGGTCCCTCTCGCGTCTGGCCGGTCGGTCCCTCTCGCGCCGGTCCGGTCGGTCGCCGGTCTGGTCGGTCCCTCTCGCGCCGGTCCGGTCGGTCCCTCTCGCGCCGGTCCGGTCGGTCGCCGGTCTTGTCGGTCCCTCTCGCGCCGGTCCGGTCGGTCCCTCTCGCGCCAGTCCGGTCGGTCGCCGGTCTTGTCGGTCCCTCTCGCGTCTGGCCGGTCGGTCCCTCTCGCGTCGGTTCCGGGTTTATTTATGCTTCCAATTAGAATAAGAGGCGGCGAGGGCATGGTGCACGAGCCGCATGCCAAAACGAACAGAGCCGCCTGGAGCCTAGTGACCACACACACACACACACACTTATTACACACACACACACACACACACACTTATCACACACACACATTATTGCACAGCCACTTTTCAAACCTTGCGTACAATCAGAGACACGAACATTCTCCCTAATGTGCCCCGAGCTTCCTCCGTCTTCCCACATCGTTAGCGCGGCCCTCGGGGTCAAATCACTTATGCACTGATGCTACACACACACACACACACACACACACACACACACACACACACACACACACACACACTGGTCCTCTCTACAACAGACTTTTCCTGCTTTATCACTTTTAACCTTAAAGATCACGACCGGAATGCACACTCCTTATTAGTTCACTAATTAATTACCATTATATAAGGTGGGAGGTGTGTGTGTGTGTGTGTGCTCGTTTGTGCTTGTGTGTGTGTGTGTGTGTGCATGTACCTGTGTATGTGTGTGCGCTTGTGTGTGTATATATCTGCCTGCCTGTGTGTGTGTGTGGTGCGCTTGTGTGTGTGGTGCACTTGTGCTTGTGTGTATGTTTGTGCTTGAGTGTGTATGTGTGTGTGAGTGTGTGCTTGTCCCATGTCAGTGTCCTCACAAGTGTACAAATATGTGTATGTGTGAGCTTGTGTGTGTGAGCTTATGTTTGTGTGTTTGTGTGTGTGTGTGGGGGGGGGGGGGAGGACCGGATTGGCCGCCTCTGTAACTGGTATGTTCTGCGGCAGAGCGCCATCATCAGCTGAACTCCATCACCCGAAGGTGACCTCCATCATCTTGAGCATCTATAAAGCTCCGGGGCTCCCCCTGGTGTCCATGTCTGGTAGTACAAACACAGTGCCTGATGATCGGCGCTCCCCCTGGTGTTCACGTCTGGTCGTACGTGCGCAGTGCCCGATGACCGCGGCTCCCCCTGGTGCTCCCCCAGGTGTCCAAGTCTGGTCGTACGTACGCAGTGCCTGATGACCGGCGCTCCCCCTGGTGTCCACGTCTGGTGGTGCGGTGGGTTTCTTGAGTTCCCGATCGTGCCGTTCTATCGCGGCGTGGAGCAATATGGATGCAACGCGGTGTTGCCGTCTATACGATGCGGTCCCGAATGAAGACGGATCGAAGGCGCCGTCGCCGGCGGCACGTTCTCATAATCGCAGCTCATTTGGTTTGTGTATAACGGCGTCTCCGTGCAATAACGCCGCCGGTTCGAGGCTGAGCGCGTTAATGTGCAAGCGTTTGGCCCTGAATGTGTTTATGAGCTCGCGCTGGCTCCTTTGATCTAATCTTCAGCCGCCGTGTGTGCGGCCTATGTGCAAACAACACACACACACACACACACACACACACACAGTCCCATCACATAGCAACGTTCAGAAGTTTTCACCATGTCTCTGTATTTTTTATTTAAAGTCGTGTGTTTTACTCTACACTTTGTTATGCCCCGACAATAGGGGGCAGAGCTGGGTAGCTAAATTATACAGATCCACGTTGCTTATTTTCATAATTTATAATGGATAATATTAACATTAGCTCATGCAAGTTACGTAAGTAAGGGTACGATCCACGTTTGGCGTTATGTAGGAGGTTGGCGCCTTACTGCACATCGCCCGCTATACCTTTCAGTGGGACCTTCGTGACCGACCGCGCCCTGCTGTGGGCGGACAGCGAAGTGGGGACGCTACGAGTGCACGTCAAGTGTTTATTTATTCACGTGCTGCTATTACAATCGGAATTCCTAACGAGCGACCGACGACAACGGCAAGAAAAAAACCTAGGTTAAAAATTGTTAAATTCGATTTTTAGAAGGAAACCTTCTGAAGACGGAGGCTCAGAGGGGAATTGGTGGTTGTTTTCCACCAGGGTGCCAACCATCCAACGTAGAACGCTAGATCGTGACACTGAAAACCTTCTATTGGAGAATTATCGGAGCGAAAGCGGATACTCGGCACGTTTTCGGGAGCGTGAGGGTGAACAGGAAGCCCACCGCTGTGAAGGCTTCCCCTCAGAGCTGCCATTCGTCTTATCCCGTCACATCTGGACTCCGGCGTCATTAGTGTACGCGCCGGCAGGTGGGAGTCGCGATGGCGAGTCTGTTCCGGAGCTTCGTATGCGAGTTGTTTATGTCGATTAAATGAAATGAAATGAATAAATGTGGCTTTCATACAGAACCCTCAATTTCATCGTAAGGCGTTCCCTTTCCAGTGGAGTTCTCCACAGCGCGCCGACCGCCGGCTTCATTTGTGGTTCACCGCGTTGAAATCGCAGCGCGCCGGTGCCCGTCACATGCAAATGGGCACAGGAGGCCTGACTGCCAAATTTAATTTGCACTCATTGCATGCAAAACACGTTCGCAACACAGAAAACGCTGGTTTGTGCGGCGCGGACGGATTTTCTTAAGAGCTCCATCATCTACACCTGTCGCCATGACGTCACGCCCGCCACGCGCCTCGTTAACCTCGTTAATCACGAAACGCGGCGGCGTGCCATGGTTGTGCAACGGTCCCGCACGTCCACCTCTGGGGATCCGGGGGGGAGGGGGGAATACCAATCTGGTGGGAGTTTGCATGTTCTCCCCATGTCCAGATGGATTTTATTGAAGTCCTCCCACTGTCCTGGGTGTGTTGATTACCCCCCCCCACACCCCACCCCACCCCAACCCTGTCTTTGCCCCACGGTGCCGTTGCTATGCAGAATCTGTATAAAGTGTTTAACTGAATATCAAACATGCCCCTATATAGTGTGTGTGTGTGTGTGTGTGTGTGTGTGTGTGTGTGTGTGTGTGTCCTGGGTGTGTCAAACCTGCTTCACCCTCTGTACCCCCCCTTCTTGCTGCCACAGTGCCATTGCAATGCAGAATCCTTATAAATTATTTAAATTGAGATTCAACTTATTATAAATTGCCCCTATATAGCCCCTATATGTGTGTTTGGGTGTTTGTGTGTGTCTTTCCTGGTTGTGTCAAATACCCCTGCCATACCATCGGTACCCCCCCTCCCCCTTTGTATGCTGCTGCCCCAGTGCTGTTGCTATGCAGAATCCTTATAAATGTTTTAACTTGATATTAAATTTATTATAAATTGCCCTAATATAGTGTGTGTGTGTGTGTGTGTGCGCCGGATATGTTAATTACCCTTGTCACACCCTCGGTACCCCTCCCCCCCTCGTCCTGCTGACACAGTGCCGTTGCTATAATTCTTTTAAATGATTTAACCTAATATTACACTTATTCTAAATTGCCCCTATATAGAGTGCATGTGTGTGTGTGTGTGTGTTTCTTTCCTGGGGTGTGTTAATAATCCTGCCTCACCCTCGTTACCCCACCCATCCTGCTTCCACGTGGGATGTTGCTATGCAGAATTCTTTGAAATGATTTAACCTAATATTAAACTTTTTTAAATTGCCCCTATATATATATATATATATATATATATATATATATATATATATATATATATATATATATATATATATATATATTGCCACAGTGTATCTGCCCCAGATATGTTCTCTCCTGCATGACATGACCCTGCAACCCTAGTAGAGGATCAAACCTAAATCTGTGATGTCATGAGTTATTACATCGCAACATTAGTACTATGTATCATATATATATATATATATATATATATATATATATATATATATATATATATACCGTATTTTCCGGACTATAAGGTGCACCTAAAAGTCCCAGAAAAATTTTCCCAGAAATCGGACATGCGCCTTATAATCCGGTGCGCCTTATCGTGTACTGAGTTCCAAATTCTATAAAAGTATTGTTGTGCGACCGGGTGGTTTTGTCCACACATCGCCGCCCTGCTGATCTGTGACTCCATGCGCGCTCATCTCACAGAAAAGCAGAGTGCAGAAAATGAATTGGGAGCTCGCCGTCATTCCGGGAGGATCAAATAAAGAACTCCGACTGCTGGACATTGGTGTAAACGGGGCGTTTAAAGTAAAGTTGCGGGCGGTGTGGGAGCGATGGATGATAGACGGTGAACACACGTTTACTAAAACTCGGGAGGCGGCGGCGGGGCGAGTTACGCCACCGTCTGTGAATGGATTGTGGATGCCTGGGCTGAGGTTTCTGCTGTGACCGTCGTCCGAGTTTTCACGAAAGCCGGCATCGTCGCCGAACAGCCGCCTGGAGACGAGACGGACTCGGACATCGATGAGGGGGACACCGGAGTCCTCGATAGAGAAACAGACGAGGACACTGATGGATTTGTGGGAGAAGATTAAAATAATGTGTTTTATCAAGTAGTAGAATAAACTTCAATTATAAATCAGCGTCCTGCATCCTTTACTTTTCTTGTAGATCGTATGTTTTAGCGAGTGCCTTATAATACGCTGCCGTACAGAATAAGTACCGTACAGAAATAGAGTCCCTAATTCAGACTGCGCCTTATAGTACGGTGCGCCTTATACGTGGGTCAAATACAGAAATAGACCCCAAAATTCAGACTGTGCCTTATAATACGATGCGCCTTATGGTCCGGAAAATACGGTATATATATATATATATATATATATATATAGCCATAAATAAATGTAGTTCTCCTGGTTCTGTTGGTTCCTGCATTTGCATATCCGTGCCATTAGTATCTCAATCATTACCCCCCCCCCCCCCCCCGGCTGTTGGGTGCTGTTATATAAGTTTGAGTGTATAAGAAGCATGTTGCAGCGTTATTACGGCGGTTGTGTACGCCCGGCGTCGTTCTTCCTTTAAGATCCCCCCCCCCCCCCCCCCCCCCCCCCCCCCCCCCCCCCCCCCCCCCCCCCCCCCCCCCCCCCCCCCCCCCCCCCCCCCCCCCCCCCCCCCCCCCCCCCCCGGGCCCCGGGACACAATGCCTCATTCATACGGCGCGAAAACACGCATTCTCTCGCCAACGGCTCATTTAACACCCCTCCCCCCCCGTTCCCCTCGCCCGGATCACGCCGCCTGATGAAGCGGCCGCCGCGCCCGGATCGCGTCCCCACGCCGCTTAGGTTCCCCCGGAATAAGATCTGGCAGGCGCGGGTGGACGTGCCGGTCCGGGTCCCTCCTAATGGCTGGACGGGCGCTGGCTCGGCTCCACCACGCCACCTGGAGGGTTGATTATGGATAGCTGATCTGAATTAGGGGGAATAACGGGCGGAAATCGAATTGGCTCGCGGCGGTGGCGCTAAGCAGCACACCGCGGCACCTGGGGTCCACCTCGACCGCGCTGCGTTTCCGCGGCCCTCGTCGTGTGTGTGTGCGGGGGGGGGGGGGGGGGCTTCTGGGTTCTCGGAGGCGGCGGAGCAGGCATTATTCAGCGTGGATGCCAGGCTGCAGGCCTTAGAGAAGTTAATTTATGGCACGTTCGGAACGCGAGCGCGGGCATGAATACGTAATGCCGAAGTGCACCTGCATCGGAATGCTGATGAACACACACGCAGGCCTCTCCATTGCACCTCTTAATTAGTCTTCAGTCGCCTCCGCGGTATCGGGCCCCGAAATCTGGGTCTAAATGTCAGCGAGCGGTGCGTTCCTCATATGAATGGAACGGAACGTTTCCCGAACTGACAATTAAATAATAAATCACACTCTAGAGGGGTGCGATTGTGGGGTGCGAAAATGCGAGTGTGATTGTGGCTGTAGGACACACCGTGCATACGTACATCAAAGCAATACAGTAAAAAAAGGGGGCGTGGCCGGGTAATAGGGCGTGGTTCGAGTATGAAGGAGAAATGCAGTTATTGAAAAGTTTTAATAAAAACCGAATGGAAAGTGCCGTCAGTCTGAGTTTTTAGCGGATGGGTGTCTCTGCAAATCGTTTTAGACGTGGCAAGTTTCGTGTCCGTAGCTCAAAAATTGTCAGAGTTGCGCCACTTTAAAAATCCAATTTTTTTACCCCATAGGAAATTAACTAAGCCAATTTGAAAGAGTGATCAAGAGTGAAGTGAGAGTGTGATCATGTCTTGATTTCACAACACCATTCTGGCTGCGGTCTTCTCCGACTGCAGCGAATTTCGTCCTCGTAGCTTAAAAATCGGCCAAGTTACGGGAGTGCGAACATCACCCTGATGCAAAGTAAATGGGAATTTTTGGCATGGAAAAAAGGGAATATCTCGGGAAGCGTTCGAGCGATTTCTTGGCTGTGAACAAGTCTTCATCTCACCTATAAGCCGGATGTGTCCTCCGAAAATTGTGTCGAAAGCGCGAAAATTGCAGGAGATAAAGGCGAGACAAAAACGGTGGAATATCAAAAATTGGTTAATAGTGTAATTGCCATATATGGTAATCAACATTAATGACCTCATAAACACTCACTTTCGGCACATTTTTGTCGTGTTAACCCTGTAATGGTAACCTCGGAACGTCCAACGCTCTAAAGACATTCTATGTTTGACGGCGGTGTGGAGTTTAGCATGTTCTCCTCTCAGCGCCGGGGATCCGCATTGGAATCCCGATCTGGGTCTAGTTTGCATGTTTTCCACATTTCCAAGTGGGTTTCCTCCGGAGTTTCCCCGTTTTCTGCCCCAGTCTACGAACGTGAATTCAAGGTGAATTGGATGCTGTAAATTGTCCCTATATAGCCTTATTCACCCCGCCACACACAGAGTGCCGCAGCTCCGCAGAATCCTTAAAAAGGATTAAAATAATAAAACCTAAGTGATTATTGTTGTTATTAAAGGTTCCGTTGAACCCGCGCAGGTCACATGGTCGGCGTTTCTCGGGTTTTCCGATATTTCCGATTGAATTAAAAGCTAGCGGAGCGCGGTTCCTGCGGGAGGCGTATAAACTCACATCCACTTAGGCCGTCTATAAAAGCTGGAATTTGTCCAGGGGGCGCCGGCGAGATCGCATTAACATTCCTATAAAAGCAGCACTCCGCCTCGTCACCGCGTTTTTCCTCAAAGGGGCGCCGCGCGGCCCGTAACCCGAGAGCGACCTGCGGACGGGCCGACCCGGGAGCGGCCGAGCGGCTCGGATGAAAGGCGGCATGGGAGGCATGTGGCTGTAACCCCACCGCGCCTCGTTCCCGCGGAGGACGGAGGAACGGGGGTGGGGGGGGGTACGTACCGGTTCTCCGGTTACAACCTCGAGAGCGGAGCCGGCTGGTGAGGTCAGCAGAAGCGTCGGGTTTTCTGCGTTGTGCGGATTCCTCTCGGAATTTTTTCTCCGTCGACAAAATAAAAACGGCTCATGAATAAAGCGCGGCGGTAAACGGGCCCGCCAGGGGAGGGCGCCGAGATCCCGGCGACTCATCGGAAACGGGGCCGGATACCGATAACCGGTTCTCCTGTGATCCGGAACCCGTTCCACCTCATCTCCACCTTGCGTTTTTATCGGGGCCGTGTAATCGGCGGCGGCGCTACACCTTGGCGCAGCTCCTCCCCCGTTCCCTCCTGGCTTAGTGACTTAAGGCGGGATTGATTTTCAGGCGGTCGATGGCGCGAAAGTTGGAATTAACAGGAAAGTGAGGGACGAGTCCCGCGGGGTCGGCGCAGTCAGCGGGACTGATGGATCTCGCCGGTGTATCCGAATTCGATTCATCATCGGCCGCCGACGCCCAATGATCTCCAAATCGCCAACCAATAATCTCTTGCGCGCCACCACCTCCAACCCCCCCACGTCCCTCCATCCTCCATCCTCCGATAAGTGAGTCCTCTCCCGGCACGTCAAGTCCGACCGAGGCACACGGGAGCGTTCACACCGGACCGGTTCGAGGTGTCGCGCCATCACGGTTGGTGTTTAGACGGCGGGGCATGCGGCGGTGGCGACGCCTAGTCGGCCACGTCGGGAAGCCCATTCGTCTTCGCCGGTTCGGTTGTCAGGCGGCTGACAGTCATAAATGCCCCATGAGCCTTCCTGATAAAACGGATGCGTGGTTCTTACTCATCTCGCCGCGGCGCCGGGCCCCTGAGAGCCTGTGAAAAATGACACAGCGCTCCGCTCTCAGTGCGCCACCATGCGGGGTGTGCTCTGCCACCCCCCCCCACTACATTTTACGCACCGTTTGGAGAACCGTACATGACCTTCTGTGAGGTCGGACACCGACGTTGGACTGATGCAGGGTATGCTTCGTTACCCTGAATCTTCCGGGGCCTGTCAGGTGACCCCGGCGCAGCGGCGCAGCGCCCCGCGTGTGTCTCCCGGTTCCCTCCCGGCACCGAGCCGCCCCTCGCGGCCGTCCCGCGGCGGGAGACTCTAATCAGTCAGGCTGCCAGCTCCTGTCGGTACCGAGCGGGCCGGGTGCTGGAATCCAGCATCGGGAAGAACGGCGCCACCTCGCATCCGCGGTTTAGCGCCGCGCTCCGGTTCCCTCCACCCGTTACAATGTATTTATACAGCGGAAACTTCAAAGCGCCGCTGCAATCAGTCCTGTTTACTCGAACCCGGACCGACCCGCGTGTTCAGAGGCGCACGGTTCGAGGGAGGCAGGATGTTTAGGATGTGATCGACCGCCTGAAAGCCGGCCTCTGGAGCCGTGTTGCCTGTGAGTCTGGCGCGTTCTTGAGTTTAAACAGTCGTCATGACGACACGACACATTGTGACATCACTACGCCGCAGCATCCCCTGTGGTGGATGATGACACTGGCGTGGTGGATGCCTCCCTGCACGGCGGTGGCGCCGACGCGGTGCGTTTAGCTCGGGATTCTGGGATACGCGGGTCTCGCGGTTACGGTGTGTTCAAATCTCGACCGTCTTTAACCTCGGGCCTCTCCGACCAACCTCTCCGACCTATCCCGTCTGCTGGTTATTGAGTGACTCCGTGGGGTGACTGGTGTCATATTGCGTTCATCCATCATGGCGCTGACAGCGCGTCGGCGGGGTGCTCGGCCGCGGCGCCACGCCGTGCCGCATTTCAGACGGACAAATCAAAGCCGTGTTTTATTATTATTAATTCCTCATAAACAAGGGTTGCCACATCCACTTTAATCCCCCATTACAAAAAGTTCGCCAAAGCTACTATAATCCCTCATTAAAAAGGGTTGCCACATCTACTATAATCCCTTATAAACAAAGGTTGCCACAACTCCTAAAATCCCTCCTAAAAAGGTTGTCAAAACTACTATAATCCCTCATTAACAAGTGTTGCCACATCCATTATAACTCCCACATAAGTTTGCCATGACTATAATCTATAATCCCTTATAAACAAATGTTGCCTTGACCACAATAATCCCTCATAAACAAAAGTTGTCACAACTACTTTAGTCTCTTATAAGCAACGGTTGCCACATCCGCTATAATCCCTCATAAAGAGTTGCCACATTTACTGTAATCCCCTTAAAAAAAAGCAACTGTTGCCACATCTACTATAACCCCCCCTCCATAAATAAAGGTTGCCATGACTATAATCTGACCACAGTAACCCGTCATAAACAAAGGTTGTTACATCTGCTATAATCTCTTATAAGCAAGGGTTGCCACATCCGCTATAACCCCTCATAAAGAGTAGCCACATCTACTATAGTCCTCTGTAAAGGTTGCCATGACTACTGTAATCTTTCATACACTAAGGTTGCCACAACTACTTCAATCCTTCATAAAGAAGATTTTTCCTTTACGTTCTTGAAGGACATTGTTCTCCGTCTTCAGGTTCCTGACGGGGGACAGGGTTCCGTCAGGGTTCCGTTGTGTTCTAGAGTGACGTGTGAGAGCTGGGTCATATTTGACACCCCCCCCCTCCACCCACCTGAGCGCGTGCGTTGTTGGTTGCGCAGTCTGAGGTGTGTAACGAGCGACTGAAGGTGCGAGCGACGGCGTGCGGAACGAGCTGAGAACGTGGCGCAGGTTCCTCGTTCGGTTCTCTCGCCGTCACGCCGTGGCGTCTCACCGGGTGCTGCCCGCCCCCCTCTCACCCCCCCCGAGGCAGGCGCCATTCAACGCCACGTTTTGCCTCTTTACGTCTGTGTCATCGGCTCCGCCCACCGTATAGACGGAGTTTGTAGTTACATTCTGTAGCCTGCTCTTTGGTATGTTCTCCAGTGGTCAGGAACGTTGGATGTGTACAGAGTGTAAAGTGCGCATGCGGCTGCCGGCCTTCGGCGGGAGGGCGATGCGGTGGTGGCGCTGGTGGGGGGTGGTGGTGTGGGTGGAGGCGACTCGGCAGGCCCTAAATGTGGGGGGAAAGAAAGACAGATTGCCGGGGGCAGCACTGTCCCCTGTATCACTTCGCTTTTTTGTTTTTTTTTTGTAGTTCCATGTGGACCTCCACAGGATGGGGTGCTCTTGAGGTGGTAACTGCTGTGTCCATCCACAAGGTGGAGCTGTACAGTGAGCGGATGCCGAGGTTAACCTCCAGCAGCACTGCTGCGTCTGATCCACTAACGGCCCCGCACCGCCACGTCTGCGAAACCGCCGACTGAACGTAACTGAAGCGCTACGTATTCCGTCTGTACGGTGGGCGGAGCTACAGGGTGTAAAGGCCGTTGGATGTGTACAGAGTGTAAAGTGCGTGTGCGTCTGATAGCTCTCGGCGGGAGGGCGATGCGGTGGCGGCGCTGGTGGGGGTGGTGGTGTCGGTGGAGGCGACTCTGCTCCGGCAGGCCCTAAATGTCGGGGGAAAGAAAAACAGACTGCCCTCTGATCCTTAACCAGGCGCGCTCCTCCCGTCTCCCGTCATCTGACAGAACGGCGGTCTGCTGGCTGCGGCGGCTGCGGCGCAGACGCCTCGTTTATCTTAATTTGCTCAGATTGTGTTTGTGATCAAACGTCTTTACGCGGCAACGCAACAAATCAACAAACAGCCTCCGGCGCTTTCGCCTGATGATCCACTCCGTCTCCGTTCGCTCGCCGCCCGGTTGTTGTTGTTGGTCTATTAAAGCAACATCCCGTTATTACCCGGCGGGGGTGGATGCCGGGGTGAACCGGCACCCCATTAAGGGTTCGGCACCCTCAGTGGGGGCAGCACTGTCCCCTGTATCACATCATTTTTTATTTTTTTTTTGTAGTTCCATGTGGACCTCCACAGGATGGGGTGCTATTGAGGTGGTAACTGCTGTGTCCATCCACAAGGTGGAGCTGTACAGTGAGCGGATGCCGGGGTTAACCTCCAGCAGCACTGCTGCGTCTGATCCACTAACGGCCCCGCACCGCCACGTCTGCGAATCCGCCGACTGAACGTAACTGAAGCGCTACGAACTCCGTCCATACGGTGGGCGGAGCTACGGGGTGTAAAGGCGTTTAAATGTAAATACCCCTTTGAAATATTCATGTGACTTTGCGCTGGTTTCCCCGGCGACCTGCGCGGTTGCTCGGTGGGCGTCGATGGGCGAACATGGACACGCAATGGGCCGAAGGCGGCAGCCGGCGCGGCGTACGGCCGGGAGGATGCGGCGCGCGCTGTGTGATTAGCATGCCCCCTCGTTAGCAGATTGCGCGTTAGCGCGGCGACAGCTGCGGCGGCGTGATAAAGCCCGTTCGGCGCGTCAGATCGTCAGATGGGAGGAAGTCGGGCTCGGAGCTCCGAGAGAGAATCGACCTAATGATTCAACCACGGGGCTTTAATCAGCACCATCAGGTAATTTCGGGGGGGGGGGGGGTTCCTCAGAAGGAATCTTCCTCGGTGATTTAATGAGATCCCTCGGGTTGATGGACTCCCGACTAATTTGCCCGCTTCAGGCGCGAGGCGTCTCGGTTTGATCTGATTCAGAGTCGAGGCGTTCGGCTCGGTTTGGGTTCGGCGCCGTGACACCGGGTCCGGGTGGAGGGCTTTAGGACCCTGATACACGGGGCAGTATGACTGGATGATTATGATGGGGAGGTGGCTCAGTGATTAAGGGTGAGATACCTCAGTGTTTTAATTATGAG
>JAFMOD010000012.1:24247-36004 GCA_019802435.1 Corydoras maculifer
CACACAATCACTCACACAAACACACTCTATAGGGGGCAATTTGGAGAATTCAATTGACTTGATCCATGTTTTTTGGACTGTGGGAGGAAACCGGAGAACCCGGAGGAAACCCACGCAGACACGGGGAGAACATGGAAACTCCACCCAGATGGGGATTCGAACCGGGAATCCCTAGCGCTGAGAGGCGAACGTGCTAACCACTAAGCCACCGTGCCGCCCTATATATATATATATATTTATACCAGCGATGGATTGGCGTCCTGTCCTGGGTCTATCTGCTCAGCGCCCGAGACGTTCTCCCCTGGATGGGCATGGGGAACCCCACCGCGACCCTAATAGAGGATAAGCGGGAGATCACAAATATATATATATATATATATATATATATATATATATATATATATATATATATATATACTCATACTCATACTCCTACTCGCCGGCCACTTTATTAATTACACATATTATTAATTAATTATAACATAATCAGCCAATCAGATTCCTGCAGCTTAGTTTCCTTTTGAGATGTTATATGTATATTTATAATATTAACTAAAGTTATTAAGTCATTATATATATATATATATATATATATATATATATATATATATATAGGCGGCACGGTGGCTTAGTGGTTGGCATGTTCTCTTCTTAGCACTAGGGATTCCCGGTTTCCTCCCACAGTCCAAAAACATGGATCAAGTTATTTGAGTTTTCCAAATTGCCCCATATAGAGTGTGTCTGTGTGAGTGTGTGGATTAATAAAGTATTCTGATTCTGATAAAATACTCTATTGCTGTAGTATGCATAACAAACCACCAGGTGGTACTGTAACCACATCACTAATACAAACGCCGAACAGACGCGCCATCGTTCAGTACAGCAACAATGTTTACATTAAAATATTTATTATAATCAGGCCTGACGTCACGTTACACAAACGATTCACCAATAACTAATCAGCCAATCAGATACCTGCAGCATAATTGCTTTCGAGATGTTTTTCTTTATTTAATTAAAACATGGGCGGCACGGTGGCTTAGTGGTTTAGCACGTTCTCCTCTCAGCACTAGGGATTCCCGGTTCGAATCCCCATCTGGGTGGAGTTTCCATGTTCTCTCCGTGTCTGCGTGGGTTCTCTCCGGGTTCTCCGGTTTCCTCCCACAGTCCAAAAACATGGATCAAGTCGATTAAATTCTCAAAATTGCCCCATATAGAGTGTGTCTGAGTGAGAGAGTGTGTGCCCAGTGATGGATTGGCGCCCTGTCCTGGGTGTATCTGCCCAGCGCCCGAAACGTTCTCCCCTGGATGGGCACCGCGACCCTAATAGAGGAGGGTCTATTGAATGAATGAATGAACGAATGAATAATTAAAACATAATGAGATGAGATTTAAAACTGAACCCCAACCATCTGCATCTGCACCCCCCCCCCCCAGTATGTGTTAGGCATACTACAAGCATTATGCACAACACAACCACCAGATGGCACTACATCACTAATAACGCCAAACTGACGCGCCATCATGTGCCAGAAGCCAAGACTGGACCCTATTAGAAAAAGTCCTACAGAGAACCTCATACACCACGTTCTCATTAATCTGGAGATTAATTACCCCGTGGAGAACCTCATACACCACGTTCTCATTAATCTGGAGATTAATTACCCCGTGGAGAACCTCATACACCACGTTCTCATTAATCTGGAGATTAATTACCCCGTGGAGAACCTCATACACCACGCTCTCATTAATCATAAAAAACATAATTTTTTTGCGTATGTTCTGCAGAAACACTAATGCAACACGCAGAACGGAACACGTCCTGAGAGCGGCGCTGTCCCGCCGGAGGGGCCGAATCCAAAGGCGTGTCGGTTCAGTGAGTCGGTTCTATACCGGAGTCTCGACTGAGTGGAGTAACAGGTGATCAGTGAGTCGCGCGGACGCCATTGCAGCGACAACAACCGAGTTAGTTTAGAATAAATCTGCATTAATTATTCATTATTAATTATTATTAATGATGGTCAGCAGGGGCGGCGTGCTGGCGGCGGGTCTCGTGCTGCTGGCGGCGGTGCTGATCGGAGAAAGATTCGTGACGTTTCGGTTCGTTTAACAAACTTTATACAACTAACTGCAACTAACTTCACTTTAATTAATTTTAATTCACTTTTGTTAATTTTAATTCACTTTAATTAATTTTAATTCACTTTAATTAACTTTTTAATGATTTAGCTTTGATCTGAGGTCTTTTTGCACGTTTTGCTTTAATGACAGATCCACGGTTTAAATAAACTAAAGTCCGAGGCCACGCCCCCTAACGCACAGGTGATAAGGATCAAAGTAAAGCCGCGTTCTGCAGATTTAAACGCGGCTTTTTGTTTTATTAATGCTTTATAATTAGAGAAGTGCGGTTTGTGTTTGTAGATTAAACATTGTCCGAGTTGCGGCACTTTGAAAATCAGATTAGTTTTTTTTTGGAGTAAATGAACTTAAAAACGAACTTTAGTGAAACCTGAAGAGTGACGGGGTGTGGTCACGTGACCTGAGCAGCCCGGCCTGACTGCAGAAACATCTGTCAGGAACATCTCGAGAACGTTCTTCAGTTTTAGACAAGACCTGCTTTGACCCCCGAGAGGGAAAATAAAAACTGAATAGCAATAGTGTGATTACCATATATGGAGAACATGCTAAATGCACCGTCTTTATTTTTAATCTTTGTTAAAATAAAATAGAATGTTTTTTTTAATTTATTTAAATTTGCTGTGGTGTCCATCACATGGTTTAATGGATCTTTACGTTTTAAAGTGATTAATCGATCGGATGTGAGATGTTTAATGAAGTTTTGTGATAACAGGAAGATCACGTTAGCTCTTCGGGAGGTCTCTCAGAATCACCCCCCCAACTGTCAGCTGCTGAAGGGACTCGGTGAGCTGAATCCACTCTGCTTTCATTGATTTATTGATTTGTATAAAGTATGTGGAGACTCTTCCTGTTCGTATATAAAATATATAAAGTATATAAAATATAAAGACAATGATTCGATCTGTTATTAATGTAATAAACCCGTTCCAGTGTGCCTGTCATATTAACAGGTTACAGTGCTCCCCCTGGTGGACTTCCATTATAATGACGCCATTTGAGACAATAAATGATCCATGTTCTTTATTTTGTAATCAATCAAAGCTCCTAATTGACTGCATCCTGGATTCTTATTGGATCCAGCAGGACGCCCTCAATAGACTTATATAGTTTTTAATTGTTAAATATGGGTCGCATGATCATCACATGATCTGTACATGGCTGTCCTACACTGTTGATGCTGCCCCCCCCCTCCCCCGCTCAAGCAGGACTAGTCCCCCACTGAGTCCCAAGCTTCCTTAAAATATCCATCCATCATCTTCCTCTTCATCCTATATCAGGGCCTGGGCAGATACACCCAGGACAGGACACCAATCTATCACTAGACACACACTCACTCACACACTCTATGTAGGCCAATTTGGAGAATTCAATTGACCTTAATCCATGTTTTTTGGACTGTGGGAGGAAACCGGAGAACCCGGAGGAAACCCATGGTGACACGGGGAGAACATGCAAACTCCACTCAGATTGGGATTCGAACCGGGAATCCCTAGAGCTGAAAGGAGAACATGCTAATCCACTAAGCCACCGTGCTGCACCTCCTCAAAATATCAACATAACAGGGAGTTTTGTCTTGCCGCTGTCTCTTGGTCTGGCTCTTTGGGGGATTAAAGGTTTATAACTCTGTTAAGCTGCTCTGTGACAATGTACGATTATAAAAACGCTGTATAAATAAAATACCTTAACTAAATGATAGGGGGTGATGTGTGTGTGTGTGTGTGTGTGTGTGTGTCAGTAAATAACTTCCTGCACCTATGTGTTGGAATAGAGTTTGGATCGGAGGACATCACGGTGCTGGAGGACAGACTGGCCTTCATCAGCTCTGTATGTATCTGATCTATTCCTTTGTGGTTCCTCTGTGGATCCTCTTCTGGTTCCTCTGTGGTTCCTCTGTGGTTCCTCTTCTGGTTCCTCTGTGGATCCTTTGTGGTTCCTTCAGATTGGGTCTGCAGGAGGTGGTTGCACGTCATTCAGGTACATGCTGTTTTCTGACCTCAGGGCTTGAAGTATCCCAGCATGCCGAGGCTCACTGACTCTCCTGGGAGGATCTACCTGCTGGATCTGGATTCAGGTTCAGATCCCGTCCCGCTCCGGATCAGGGGCGAGTTTGACGAGGCCTCGTTCTTTCCTCATGGGATCAGTCTGTATACAGATGAAGGTCTGTGAGTGTGATGTACAGTGTGATTAGAACCTGATGCTCCTGGTTCTCAGGGTTCTTCACCACCACTCTATCAGTTGTTCTTATCAGCAGCTTTAGATCAACCCCCTGGAGCTTTAGATATGAGGTCGCCCTGTTGGGGTATTAGAGTTTGGGTTCTGTCTTCAGCTGCGCATTGGGTCAGAATACAAGCTCAGCCATGATACAGCGCCCCCCAGAGCAATGAGGGGTCTTACTCAAGGGCCCACATTGGTAACATCAGTAGAGCTGGAATCTGAACCCACAACCTTCAGACTGGGTGGCACGGTGGCTTAGTGGTTTAGCATGTTCTCCTCTCATTGGGGATTCCCGTATTCAAATCCCCCTAGGTGGAGTTTCCATGTTCTCCCTGTGTCCGTGTGGGTTTCCTCCGGGTTCTCCGGTTTCCTGCCACAGTCCAAAAAACATGGATCAAGTCAATTAAGCTCTCCAAATTGCCCCATATAGAGTGTGTGTGTAAGTGAGTGTGTGTCCAGTGATAGATTGGCGTCCTGTCCTGGGTGTGTCTGTCCAGCGCCCGAAATGTTCTCCCCTGGATGGGCATGGGGAACCCCCCACCCCCACGACACTAATATAGGATAATGAATGTATGAACCTTCAAACTCCAGCACCCTGACCCCACCCTCACAAAGCTGAGGTTGATCTATGTAACTCTTCACCCCCTGTTTGAGTGATACATTGCTACCCTGAGGTTCCCCGATGTACCGCAAGGTACCCCGAGTTTCCCTGAAGTACCCTTAGGCCTCTAAGACCCTTAGATTCTCAGGAGGTCAAGGTTCTTCTGCCTCATAGACAGAAGGCATGTTGTACAACCTGCTGGTGTTGCGCAGGTGGAGGACGGCGGTTCCAGTAACGTTGCTAACGTTGACGCTAACGCTTACCCAACGTATTTACAGCTGACTTCCAGAAACGTGGTTTCATCAGCCTCTGGTTTCAACGCTGAAGATCTGCGTTTGATCCGAATTCAAAACGAATCAGCTGGATTGGTTCTTCAGGGTTCTTAGCCGGTTCTTCACTTCGTTCCTCAGGCTCCTCCTCCTTTAGTTTTGATGATTTTATAGGAACTGCAGTATAACTGATTGGGAACAGTTTGGGGAAGGGCCTTCGCCGTTCCTGCACAACGTCAGGTTCACGGTTGAGTGAGGTTGGTTTAGAGGAGCCGGCGCGATCCAACACCACTGGGATGAACTGGAACTGAGATTGTTGGTCAGATCTTCTGGTTGTGCATCGGTGGCTGACCTCACGCGTGTGTAATGTGTCAGTGTTCTGTTATTGTGTGTTAAAGATAATAAAATAATGGGAAAGTGAGAATAACAGGGGTCTTAATACTGGCCCTGGTGGAACACCATAGTCGATTTGACTTAGTGTTTCTTACTTCTACGTTTTTATTGGTTATATAATGTGTGTGTACATCTGCGTGTCCAAAATAAAATGAGTAAAATAACTTAATTATTAAATATTTAAGGTTAATTAATGTACATCCTATAATTTATAAACCTCGTAACCCCGATGATCATAAAGCAGCATCATGTCGAAGTCACTGTGTTGCTCAAACGTTCTTATGATAATGATGATGATGACGATGACGACTTCATTGATTGGTGGATGTGTTGCAGGAGGTGTGCACCACCTACTGGTGGTGAATCATCCACACAGTGACAGTCAGGTGGAGGTCTTCCAGTTCCTGGAGGGAGACTCCACTCTTCTTCACCTCAAAACCATAAAACACCAGCTGCTCTATAAGTGAGTGTGAGGTCAGCGACGTTCATCCGAGCACGCGGCCCTGCGCTTTAACATGTTCTCCCGCTCACAGCGTGAACGACATCGTCGCTGTCGGGGTGGAGACGTTCTACGCCACCAACGATCACTACTTCACCAATGACTGGTTGAAGCTGCTGGAGGTCGTGCTGACTCTGCCCTGGTGTAATGTGGTGTATTACAGTCCAGAGGGCGCTCACGTCGTCGCAGACGGATTCTTCGGGGCCAACGGCATCAACAGCTCCCCTGACCACAGGTGAGCGATGACCCCGCCCCCCCACATCGTCCTGCAGAGGGGCTTTACTGAGTGACTCACTGCGAGTCGTGTTGCAGGTTCTTGTACGTGTCGGATCTGCTGAATCACAGAGTGGTGGTGCTGCAGAGAGAGGGCGCTCTCACACTGACCCGCGTCAAGGTACCCCCCGTGACCCCGGAACCCCGCTCAGGTCATGTGACGTTAACGCTGTCTGTGTTTCTAACACGGCTCTGTTCTGTTGTTTTGTGTTGTGTTGTAAACAGGAAGTGGCAGTGGGTTCTCTCTGTGACAATATTGAAGTGGACAGGAAGTCTGGTGATCTGTGGTTGGGTTGCCACCCCAACGCACTCAAACTGCTTCGACGTGACCCCAACGACCTCCCAGGATCTGAGGTACCACTGTTATGGGGTATTAGGGCAGTTCACAGGGTATTCTGGTCTGTAATGGGTGATGGTATGGGGTATTAGGGCAGTTCATAGGGTATTCTGATTTGTGGGTGGTGGTATGGGGAATTAGGTGGTAATATGGGGTATTAGGGCAGTTACCCTGTATTCATGTTTGTAAAGTGGGTGTGGTATGAGGTATAAGGTGGTGGTATGGGGTATTGGGGCAGTTAACAGGCTATTCTGGTCTGTATGGGCGGTGGTTTGGGGTATTAGGTGGTGGTATGAGGTATAAGGGCAGTTATCAGGGCATGCTGGTCTGTAATGGGTGGTTGTATGGGGTATTAGGTGGTGGTATGGGGTATTAGGGCAGTTATCAGGGCATGCTGGTCTGTAGTGGGTGGTACTATAGAGTATTAGGTGGCGGTATGAGGGCAGTTAACAGAGTATTCTGGTTTGTGGGTGGTGGTATGAGGTACTAGGGCAGTTATCAGGGCATGCCGGTCTGTAATTGGTGGTGGTATGGGGTATTAGGTGGTGGTATGGGGTATTAGGGCAGTTATCAGGGCATGCTGGTGTGTAACCGGGGCGATTGTCTGTCGCAGGTGATTCGGGTTCAGAACGTCCTCTCGGAGGCGCCGGCGGTGACTCAGGTGTTCTCTGATGACGGCAGCGTGCTGATTGGCTCCTCCGTGGCGACGCCCTGCAGAGGGAGACTTCTGATTGGAAGTGTTTATCACAGAGCGCTGATCTGTGACCTGCTGTAGATCCTCATTAAACAGCGCCCCCCTCAGTGTGTGTGTGAGTGTGAGTGTGTGTGTGTGAGTGTGTATGTGAGTGTGTGTGTGTGTGATCTAATGATGCTTTGATCTTCTAAATGAAGGCGGTACAGAGGTGCATTGTGGGTCGTGTAGATCCTCGGTCTCAAGACTTCCTTCTGCTTCTCGTGTTTCCGGTAACAGCGGCGCCCCCTTCAGCTTACAAGCCGCCATCTCTCTGCTCTCGCACTGTGATGACATCATCAGAACAAAAGTATTAAGACCCTCCCCCCACGTCAGTCCCCCTCCCCCTCCCTCACAGAGGACCTGGCACACAGTCGACTTTCTAATTCATCTCAAAAGTGTGGGATGAGGTCGAGGTCAGGACTCCGCCCAACAGGTCACGTGATCAACACACTTTACCTCACGGCACGAAAGATGCAAAATGATGACATCACTTCCTGTCTGAACTGCTGATTGATTTATTAATTCATATGAATAAACTTTAAACTTCTGTTGAGTTTGAGTTCCTCACTTTGTGATCAGACTGAATTGGGCTCCACCTGGTGCTGCAGACTGGTACTGCAGCTTAATTCCGTTTAAACGCGATCGCTTCCGGCGTTTAAAACCAAAATTCTTTATGATAAAATGATGATAAATTCTTTATTGTGCTGTTTAAGCACTGATGACGTCACGCTGCAGTGAGAGGAGGATGTCGGTGAGAAGCTCTTGGTTCATGAAGAAGTCGCTCATGGAAGCCGGTTCCTCTCATGGTTCTCCTCGGGTCGCCTCGCAGCTCTAATCGAACACAAAGTGGAAGTCGCTGGGCTCTGTGGGTAAAGGGGGCGGAGCCTCAGGAACGCTGACGTTATCGAGGTCCAACAGACGAAGCTTCATCTCCATGGTCACCAGCATGTCCATCTCAGAGCGGGTGAGCTCGCTCGTCATGTCTTTCCCCAACAGAGCGTTCAGACCGTCGGTCCAGATGCAGAACTGCAATGAAGACGGAGCAGAGAGACCCATCATCTTCATCACCACCTTCATCTTCATTACCTTCAACACCATCCTCACCATCTTCATCACCATCCTCATCAGAACCATCATAATCAACTCCATCATAACCTTGATCATCACCATCATCACCACCTTCATCCTTATTACCTTTATCACCTTCATCACCACCTTCATCATTACCCTCATCCTCATTACCTTTATCATCACCCATATCATCACCATCTTCATCCTCACCACCTTCATCACCACCCTCACCTTTATCACCACCTTCATTATCGCCCACATCATCACCACCTTCATCCTCATTACCTTTAACACCACCATCATCATCCTCACCATCATCATAATAAACTCCATCATAACCTTTATCATCACCACCTTCATCCTCATTACCTTCATCACCTTTATCACAATCATCACCCCCATCATCAGCACCATCCTCACCATCTTCATCAGAACCATCATAATCAACTCCATCATAACCTTTATCATCACCATCATCACCACCTTCATCCTCATCACCTTCATCACCACCTTCATCCTCATCACCATCACCACCTTCATCATCACCCTCATCCTCACCAACCACCTTTTTCATCACCACCTTTATCCTCATTACCTTTATCATCACCCATATCATCACCATCTTCATCCTCACCACATTTATCACCACCCTCACCTTCATCACCACCTTCATTATCGCCCACATCACCACCACCATTATCCTTTATCATCCTCACCACCATCATTATCGCCCCCATCATCACCACCATTATCACCACCTTCATCCTTACCACCTTCATCACCACCTTCATTATCGCCCACATCACCACCACCATTATCCTTTATCATCCTCACCACCTTCATTATCGCCCCCATCATCACCACCATTATCACCACCTTCATCCTTACCACCTTCATCACCACCACCTTCATCCTTACCACCTTCATCCTCATCACCTTCATCATCACCACCTTTATCATCACCACCTTTATCATCACCTTCATCCTCATCATCATTATGGTTTTACCTCGTACTTGTCTGGAGCCATGATGTTGAGGTACTCATCAGACTGATGTAAGATGGAGAAGGCCAGTTCGTGCACCTCCTGCAGGACAGAAGAACCATAAAGAGTTCCTGTTAGAGTTCCCGTTAGATCCTGAATGTTAGCACCTCACTGACACCTCAACATGGAAGCTCTCCATCATAAGCACTTCAAACCAGCAGGAGGCGATGTAACCTAAAACCACGATGAGGAACCTGAAGACTGAGAACGTTCCGACTCTCTGAACCGCGTGGTGGGTGGTGGATTCAGAAACGTTCTGGAGCTGACGGGATGGAGGTGTTCCGTGTGATGCAGCGTCATGGTTCCAGCTCAGGACCTTCCCTAAAGTGTGTCGGTTCTATTAAACCGGAGTTCCAAAGTTACCTTATGCTGCTTCAGCACACCCTTCTCCTTCAGATGAGGACAGTCTCGCCCCGTCAGCACCCCCTGCAGGTCCGCCACGCTCACTGCAGGGCAGAGCAGATCCATCAGTGTTGTACAGAAGATCTCACACGCTGTTTACACCAGTTTGCCCCTACAGCACTGTGGTTCTCAAAAACACTTCAGAACTACAGAACCCAAACCCCGCCCACCTCCACCCAGCTGTTGGACGTTCCTCAGACTGAACTGACCTGCGTGCTGTAGAGACTCGTGAGGGACGGGTTCCTGTGAGAACTCCTCCACGTCTCCGTAGTGCAGAACCTTGTGATTCGGAGACAGTCGACAAAAGCAGAACTTTTCTAGAACGGAATAAAGAGTAGAGAACCATGAGGATCGACTTACCCAGAACCTTCAGAGTACCGGTTCCACGTTCTTGGGCTCTGCTGTATGGAGGTATGGTTCTACCTTGTTTGCGGCGTGAGCTGATCTTCTTGAAGCAGGTTCCCTCACACAGCCTCCTCAGCCTCTGCTGCTTGATCAGTTCCACAAGTTCAGGCTGCAGCCTCTCCCGCAGTTCCCTACGACACCGGTACAAACAAGTTCCTGTTAGAGAACGGTTCCCACACCAAACGCTGTGGTGCCACCTTCCCAACATCCTCAGAGACTCTGATACATCAGGTAGCGGAGTCTCCAGTGAGAATGGGACTCCAGGAACTGATCTCAGACTTTAAGTTCAGAACATCTAACCTAACAGATCTGCTATCAGGAACCATGTAACTCAAACCGTGGAACCAGCGCCGTCCAATGAGATTGACGTGAAACCCAACCCTTACGTTGTGAAGAGGGTTCCTTTAAAAGGTTCTGGAGAACCAGTAAAGTTCGGACACTGGGGGGAACTTTTACATGATGCTTCATCCACGGAGATCGTCTCAATAACACCGGGACAGGATGGAGGTGTTGGTCGGATGGTGCTCACCTCATGGGCTGCGAGTTCAGCTCCTCCTCGTTCATCACCTCCACCTTCAGACCTCGCGACTAAAGCAGGAACTCTGAGGGACCATCTGAAGAACCGTCTCTCTGCAACGGGAGGTGAGCTCACTGAGAGGGAACAGCCTCGAAAAGAGAAAAGAAAAGAGAAACCGAATTAACGAAGTGAAAAGAGGAAAGAGGAGGAGGAGGAGGCGCCTGAAGGAGGCGCCAGAGGAAACGGGGAGTTCCACCAGAGTCCTGAAACGAGCTGCATAATGAGCGTGAGGAGAACCCCTGATGATGACCACCTGTATGAGCTCTGTACAGACGGGGTGTGTGTGTGTGAGTGTGTGTGTGAGTGTGTGTGTGAGTGTGTGTGTGAGTGTGTGTGTGAGTGTGGGAGGTCATGGGTGGAGGTGATGGAGCTGAAGCTGTGAGGTGTGTTAGGTGGTTCATACTCACATGCCGGTGCTCACACTCGCGTTCTGCGCAGCTCCGCGGCACCATTCAGGAGGTACACACACACACACACACACACACACACACACACACACACACACACACACACACTCACACACACTGAACTGAGATCTGAGAGACGAGGAGACGCACAGCTCTGATTCATAAAGCAGGCGGCGCTCACCGCTCGTCACAGAACGGTTTCTGATTGGAGCCACAGCTTCACTTCTCCCTGCCACCGGCCAATCAGGAGCAAGCATGGTCACGCGCACGGCAAAGCAGACAGGAGACATGAGACGGGGGGGCGGGAGGTTTAAGTCCTGATTTGTAGGTAAGTTCATAATGATGGAGTGGAGATAACACCAGGGTGTACACACACACACACACACACACACAC
>JAFMOD010000012.1:62690-77521 GCA_019802435.1 Corydoras maculifer
TATGGTTCTGCTTCTGGTTCTTATTCTACGCGGTGTGGTTCTGGTTCACCTCGGTTAATGGGTGCAGTGATGGAGGTTCTAACTGGTTCCTGGTCCTGTGTGTTTCAGGAACTTTGGCAGGTTCTCAGATCTTCAGATTGGTTCCATGGAGTTTGGGGGAGCGTCCGTGAGGGACGTGTTCCTCTCTAACGGAGGAACCGGGTTCGACGCCGCGGGGCTCAGAGGTGAGAAGCTGGACCTGTACGTTCCGTCTGAAGCCATTCTGGAACCCATTTCTCCGGCGGAGGAACTCCCGGATGATGGTGTAGTTCTGACCGTCGTACCCCATGAGTCCACTGCGGAGGGAAACATGGGTCCTGCTGAGGACACCCCACCCAAACCTCCGGCTTTAGAACCTGCTTCCACGCCATCGGGGTCGGCTCCCGATACAGCAGAGCTCCCCCGGGTCCTAAACTCCACCGGCTCCACGAAGGGCGCGGTCCCCCAAAAGCTGATGGTTCCTCCGAAGAAGGATCGACTGGAGCCGCTGAAGATCGACATGTCCAAGAGGTCCACCATCCCCCTCAGCTGTAAGTCCACTCCGTCGGGGGTTCTTTTGGGTTGTTGTTGGTACCGTGACGGGGGTGTTTCTCATTTGGGTTGTTGTTGGTACCCGGATGGGGTTGTTGTTGGTACCGTGGCGGGGGTGTGTGACGGGTGTTCCTCTCGTAGCCTCCCAGCTGTCGCTGCAGTGTCTGGAGTGCCACATCATCTTCAGCGACGACAAGAGCAAGCAGCGCCACATCAAGATGAGCCACCCGACCGAGTACGAGCGCTGCGTGCTGGGCGACTCGTTCTTCGCCTGCTACGTCTGCGAGAAGTACTTCACCTGCTCCACCGAGCTGATGGAGCACCAGCGCGCTCACAAGGAGAAGCTCCCCTTCAAGTGCCCCGTGTGCGGCGACGCCTTCGGCCGCTCCACCGAGCTCACCGGCCACAAGAAGGTGCACTTCAGCAAGCAGGAGGGCGGCTACACCTGCTCCGACTGCGGCAAGCTCACCAAGACGCTCACGCTGCTCAAGTACCACCAGCGTAAGCACACGGGGGAGCGGCCCTACATCTGCATTCACAAAGAGTGCGGCAAGAGGTTCAGCATGTCCAAGGCTCTCCAGAAACACCTGGAAGCTCATGAGAAGGCCGAGGACGACGGCGACGGCGACGACGCCGCAGACGGCGTGAAGAAAAGGAGGAGACGAGGTCGGTGTCGCTTCATCTATACATCATCTTCTGCTTAATCCTCTACTAGCGTCACTAACCTCCGCGACCTGAGTGGAGGAAAAAGCGGAAGATAATGGATGGATGAACATATGTATATGTATTATTATATTATATTTTCTTAAGGATTAAGTTCCAATAACAATTGAAGCAAACGTTATACCCAGTTCTATAAATCTTAAAGGTCACTGTCGTCTATGTTTTTTGCTTGTCCAGGTTTACCTGCCAAGAAATTTGCATGTTCTCAGTGTGATGAAGTGTTCAAGACGAGGAAATCCCAGCTGCAGCACATTAAAAACAAACACACCACCAACCAAAGTGCTGCTCCAGCTGGAAGTAAGGTGCTAACTCTCAAACCGCCCCCCACGACTCAAACCCCGCGTGGGGGCGGCGTCCTGCGCATGGACGCCGCCGGGCAGGTACCCCAGCAAGTCGCGCCTATTGAGGTGGAAGAGATTAAGAAGCTCATTGAGAAATTTGGTAACGTGCAGAAGGTGAACCAGCTGGTCATCCTTGGGGTCGATCAGTTACCTCTGCAGGCAAACCCTTCGGGTCAGACCCCAGGCCTCATGAAACCTTTACACTTCAGTTTCACGGATCCACCTTACCAACCAGAAGATTCCCAGCACACGGCAGATGGGTCCAACCACCAGGGCATGATGACGACTCAAACGCCACAGTCCATGTTGTTAGCATCGCTGGGGGGTGCAGGTAACACGGAGAAAAGCCCGACTCGGGATGCGGGAGCGATGCTTTCTTTGGAGTATTCAGAAAAAACGATGGCAACCACGGAGGTGAACATGACGGAAACTCAGCTCAACGGACAAAGTGTGGTTCAGTTTGAGATATTCCCAAAACTGAGTGATGGTTTAACCTTCACCCATCAGTTGGAGGATGATCTTCTACATACCACAGAGCAGCAGCTTATTCAAGTTGCGTTAGATGTTGAGTCCATAGACATGGGCAACGCTCTGCCGTTTGTCGCACCAACAAGTTCAAGTGGTAAGGAAGCCAGCGGAGGGGACCATGTGTTTGAATCCGGTGAGATGTGTCTATCAGAAGAGGCCAGCTCCAAGGCAGATCCTGTGTCTCAAACACCTGAAGCATCAGATTCAGTAGAGCGAATACCATTGGCTGAAATGCTGAAGGCAGCAGATGTGTTAGGAGAACCCAATGGAACCGATTCAGTGGAAGTGGATCCCTCTAGTCAAATTTCTAGAGCAATCGAGTCCGTGAATGCAGAACTGTTCAGCAAAAGATCCACAACTGATTCCCCAGAAGCAAATTTTTCAAATCCAACAATGGGTGTAAGAGATGCTTTAAAAGAACCTTCAAATCAAAACCCCCTTGCAGATCCAGGAGAAAACGAACCCTCAGGACAACAACCCAAGGCAACAGGTTTATTTATTAGTGAATCAGTGGATTCGTTCGTTCCAACGCTTTCTGTCTCAAATTCTTTAGTGGAGGCAGAGGTCCCATCCAAGCTGGGCAGTCCTGTTCACACGAACACTTCTGTACCTCAGCAAGGTGATCTCAAAGAGCGTTCATCATCAGAAGATCTGAAATCCCCCGCCCTTCAATCTGCCCCACAGCAGGACAGACCGCCATTGGAACAGCCACCATGTGGAGAACCGAGAAACAAGCAGGGGCAGAATCAGTCGGGTCCAGTGGAAGGGGCATTACCCATCAAGAAGAAGCCGTCCAAACGTGATGCACCTCAGATGTTACCCCACACAAAGGGCAAAGGTGAGACTTCTGTCAGCAAGCCCCAGACCACACCGTCTCTGACGGCAAGTCCTGTACCGAAGACGAAGAAGAAACGAGGCAAGCCTAAAAGTAAGGCTCTCATTGTGTGCTTTGGACCAAGAGAGACGAAAAGGAAGCCCTCCAAACATAAACGGCTGCAGATCTCCAAGACAAGTCCGTGCAAAGATCAGCACGAGCTGGAGCCTCATGCACTTCCTGCCTTAGGAAAGAATAACCGGCAAGCCCTGAAACAAAAGAAGAAGCATCAGACCAACGGCAAAAGAAAAAATGCAAAAACATCTGCACACATCAAGAGCCTCGATTTATTAAGTGTTCCGAAAGCTCCCGTGGAGACACCCCAACGGAAGGCCAAGAAGAGGAAACTCGAGAGTAAGGCGGATGGCTGGGTTAAGAAGGGCCGGCCGGGTCCAGAGGTGCATCAGGACGAAATTACCACGGCAAAGAAGAAGAAGCGTTCCAAGTTCGCGGAGGCGGTGAGTCCAACAAAGACGAAGGTCAGCATCGCCAAGAAAAAGGTCGGACGGAAAAAACAGAAGCTAACCAAACCGAAGGTACGAGGCAAAAAGGCGTCCGAGGTGTCGGGACTGGAGCAAATCAAGCAACAGGCCTTGCTGTTACTGAAAGGTCACAAGCAACCGCAGCTGAAGGTGCACAAACTGGACGCCAAAACCACGGGAGTGCAGCAGCAGCAGCAGCCGGTTGAAAAGGGTAAGAACAAAGAGGCGTCCGGCTGCGCTGTGCCCAAGAAGGGGTCTCAGAGAAAGTTGATGGCGGTACCCCAGAAGAAAAGAAAGTTGAGTGCAATCGGAAAGAAAGCCAAAGAGCAGCACACCTCCCCTACTGCCGGTCACCCCGCCCCCCCGCCTGAAAAGCAAAAAGTGGCCCGCAAGCGCAAATACCCTACGAGGCTCGACCAGGAAATTGCGCTCAGCCCTCCGTATTCTCGAGTGACGATTGGCTGTCACGATTGTGGGAAGAACTTTTATGAGGTGTCGGCCTTGCAGGAGCACATGGCCTCCATGCATGCCGAACCCGGAGTCCTTCAGCCCAACGTGGCCTACGAGGTTTCTGAGGACACGATGAAAAGCTCCAACGTGGGTGATGGGAGCGCCAACGTGGTACAGGTACACAGGTTTGAACTTCAGGTATCTTCAGACTGGGATGCGGAGGCAGAGATGCGGGAGATCGGTCTGGAGGATCGAACCGAGCTCTCGTTCCCAGCCCTCAACCCCTCCCCCTCCTTCCAAATATCAAACTCCGGCGATGGAGAGGCCACAGAAATGGAGGACCTCCGTCAGGGAACCTTCCAAAGAAATCAGCAGGAGCTTAGTGAGGACTGCAGGGAGCTCCATCAGCCTTCAGAGCAGGTGACGTCCACAGGAACACCAGCCAGTCTCAAAGAGGACGCAGTGCAGCAGGAGGACACCCAAAACCGTGGAGCCATGACTGCAGACCTGCACAGAAGCATGGGAGGAGTCAAAGAGGAGGTGCCAGGGAAGGAAAACGCCACCAGCCACGGTGTGTCCTCACAGGTCAGCAGTTTTTCAAATGACTCTCGAGAAGAACCAAGTTACAACCCTGTGAACAACTTCCCAACACCTCCCAAAACGCCAGCGTCCAACCAGAATGCCGACTTTCACCTGAAAGAAGCATCACCGCCTGAAAAAGCAAAAACGGAGACCTTTACCAGGAGAAAGGAACACCACGTAAAGACTGCCAGAGGACGAGGACGAGGCGGTAGAGGCAGGGGGAGGCGGCAGTTTGGGAAAAGGAATAGCAATGAAGATCCTAACGTTCCCAAAGCGACGGAGACCAACGAGGACGACTGCCGGGTCGTTTTTGAGCTTTATTCTCTCACTGATAACACGGACCAGGACGAGGGCACGATGAAGGACAGGGGGTCGAGCACCGGTACAACATCCGTACAGTCGAAGGAAGCTGGTGGGATCAGACCTGAGGAGGGTCCTTCGGTACCAGTGGTAGAAGATGGAGAATTGGACGGTTCCTGCCACAGTGACGTGCAGGAGGTAACCGCCGTCCGCCGCTCGGACGACCCGACAACGCAGGTACGGATTTCCCTCAGAGCTAGTTTAATTTGATTTTATTTTATTTGTGTATGCTCCGAGTTCCATCGCCGCTGTCCCGCATCCTGAAATTCACTGATCATCACTTTTAGGGTCATTTTGACTTTAACGAGGGTCCCTGCGGTGACGTTAAACTGGAAGGCGGTCCGTCAGACCTCACCCCGCAGCATGTTCCCGTCAGTGAGGGAGGTTACCTGCAGGGGGTGCAGGTCGTCCTGGTCAAGGCAGAAGACCATGATGCCTCAACGACAAGCTTGCACCTGCAAACCCATCATCCCACGACTCTCGGTGAATCAATTAGTGCAGTACCATGGTTCCACCAGAGAGGTCACTCTGAAATGTACTGACTGTAGCTTTCTCAGTCGTTCCCATTTTTAAATACATCTAAATGTCTCGTGTGTCCTGAAGAAAAGTCCTCGGAGCATCCCGCAGAGGGAAACCACGCCGCTTCTCCTACGTTTCTTCAGGCCCCGGGACGACAGTGTGTCTTCTACCCTGTAAAGGAGGAGCAGAGGGAGGTCCAGGTGCAGCCACCTCCTGATGGAAATGGACGTGTTCCGTCAGAGGAAGCCGAGGAGCGAGCGGGATCCTGTAAGACGGGTGTCATTAGTCTCATCAGGACCCGATTCTGCAGAGCATCTTAATTTCATCCTGTCCTCTTTTAGGGGGGAACCATGAGGAGATCAGAGGAGGACGCGGCGAGGAGGACGCGTTCCATCAGTTCTGCTCCGGTGCTGAAGAAGGTGAGAGAGCTCAGCAGGCCAACGTGTGAATGTCATGTTGACTCGCTGATCAGCCAATCAGAGTGTTGGATTGTTGTTGTTGGGTCCCGCAGGCTCTGAGCAGCAGGGTAACGAGGACCTCCTGGAGTTCCTGTCCCACTCTTCAGATTCGGAGGAGAATGAGAACCTTCACTCTGAACCTGAGGCTGAGGCTCAGCTGCTGTCCTGTTACCGCGGGGACGCCCGAGGACACGCCTCTGAGATTAATGAGAGAGAGTAAGTACTGTCACTCAAAACCAACGTGTGGACGTGGGACCCGCGGGACCTTCCCCAAACTGTTTAATGGAAAGTAATTAATTATAAACAAAGACGGTCATCGGCCGTCCCTGTTCGCCGTCTGTGGCCTGTCCCTGTCCTCAACTGCCTGGTCTTTACTCCATTTTGCAGCAGCGGCTTGTCGTCTGAGGCAGGGGGGCGGTTGTCCTCTGATGACGTCTCCTCCACGCCGGTGGAGTACTTCCTGCGGTACTTTGGGTGGAGCACGTGGAGTGAAATCGCAGCCTGCACGCAGCGAGCGTTACGCACACCCGTTACAGCAACCGAAGTGTCCCGCTTCGTAGGAATCCACATCGCCATGGGAACCCTGAAGGTGAGCGCTGAGGGACACACGGGAACTTAATTAATATAATTAAACGATACGGTGCGAGGGGGCGTGGCTTTAATCTGAATAGAGCCCATAAAGAGGTGTTCTGAGTCCCGGCGTGTAGTGGAGAACAGCGCCACCTCTTTACGTGATTTATTCAGAATAATACACAACTTCGAGAGTCTGATTGCTTTCTGTAACCAATAAACACTGCCATCTAGTGTTCAAATTACAGAAGACAGTTTCTAAACAGTGTAACTGATCTGTTTATATTAATCTGTAATTAATGATTTTAATTAATGTATTGTATATCACACACTGATACCAATATGAAGCTCGGGGGGAGGGGTATTGTTAATGATGTCACAGCTGGACACACGGCTCGGCCAATCATATTTAAGGAGCGGAGCTACCTGTTTTATAGATGTCTTTAAGTGAAGGACCTGTGAGCGGTCATTAGATCAGGGCTGTTTAATTTGATTTAATTGCTGTAATGAACGTTAACGATGATCAGAATTATCGGAACAGGGTTCATGTTCTCTCACGGTTCTCGTTCTCTTCTAAGTTCCCGTCTCTGAGGCTGTACTGGGAGGACCACACCCGTGTCCCTCTGATCGCCGACGCCATGTCACCGTCCAGGTTCTCCGAACTGTCCTCGAACCTCCGACTGGCCGACCCACAGGACGAAGAGCCGGAGAGCCGGCGGCGCTCTGACCCACGGGATGCTGAGTCGGGTCGGGAGGACGAGGAGCGCGCCGGCGCCACCCCGCGTCCTTTCTGGAGGGTGCAGCGGGTGGTGAGGCGGGTTCAGGAGGGGTGTCACGCCCTCAGACGGGAGGGGAACCACGGGGTGGACCTGTACCGCATGCCGTTCCACAGGTTCCCCACACACGCTCTGCACCACGCGGTGATGGTGAGCGCCGCCGGGCTGGTGGTGGACTTCAGCCTGCATGCCAACGCCGGCCACCGGGAGACGCTGGTGGAGCGAATGGTCTCCCGAGGACCGCCGGACGACCAGGGAACCGTGTTCCTCTGCAAGCCCGAGCTCTCCACGCCATCCATGCTGGAGCACCTCCTGCAGTTGGGGGTTCGAAGCGCTGGAAAGGTGGGCGGGGCCAGGGGGCAGGTGGGGGACGAGTTTGTGACCCCCGACGGTAAGCTGAAGCTGTTCAGGTGCCATCATGGCTTCATTCTGTCTGCCGTGACCAAAGAGAAGCCGCGCTCGGCGTCGCTGGTCAGCGGGTTCGAGCGCGCGATCAAAGCTGCCAACCTGAACCGGGACCTGAGGAGTCTGTACCGCACGCCGTGCGCGTCCCCGTCCCCCCGCGCCTGGCCGCAGTGCGTGCTCTGGGACCTGATCGACCTGGCGCTGGTCAACGCCTGGTTACAGTACGAACGCGCCGGTCAGCGCCGGGCCGCGCCGCTGTCTCTGATGGCGTTTCGTTTGGACATCTCCAAAGCTCTGATCCTCAGTGGCGGCGGTGAAGCTCAGGACTCGGCACCCCCGTACCCCCCCTCGCCCACGCTCGCGCCCACGGTCCCCGCAGCGGAGGTTCCCGACGGCTTCGTGACCCCTTTACCGGACGCCGCCACGCGTCACGACGGATCCGGACACTGGCCCGAACAGCTACCCGAGGGGGAGGGCGCCCGCTGTCGGTTCGGGGGGTGTGAGAGGACCTCCAGGGTGCGCTGTCTCAAGTGCTGCGTGTTCCTCTGCATTTCACGCAATCACAACTGCTTTTTGAAGTTCCACAGTCCGGCGGGTCACTGAGACCACACGCGTCCTCCTCTGATGAGGTCATCTTTTTAACTTTGACCTGGTTCTCCCCCCCACTGAGTACCCCCACCCCCACCCAAAAACCCTCATGAACCGTCATTATTAATGAATTATTTATCGCTTCATCATCAGAGTCTTGAATTAAGCAGAGGAGGATGGTGCTGCTCTCCTCTCCAACACCAGGGGGCATGTCAGCACTGTTACCATCATCGGTGCCCGACCACAGGGCTCTCCCGCCGAGGTGTGCGACAGTTAGCGCCACCGCAGACGACCTGGCGTGGGTTTTACGTGTTTCAGTGAGATGGTAGTTTTAATTCTCTGTAGCTTTAGCGTTAATTTAAGCTGAACCTCGCGTATGAACGTTCATCATGACGATTACATCAGCAGCGTGATTATTTATTGGCACCCCTGACGTGAGCGAGGCGTTAACTCTGATGTCTGTAAATGATTCCGCTGTAAGTTATGAGCTTTAATGGATGAACACTGTCTGAATAAAAGAGGTTTTATTTTTATGGAAGTCGTTCAGTTAAATTCCATTTCACAACATGTTCATACTCACACTAACCAGCAGGGGGCGGGGTTAATGTATGGGGGGGGGGGGGGGGGGGGGGGGGGGGGGGGGGGGGGGGGGGGGGGGGGGGGGGGGGGGGGGGGGGGGGGGGGGGGGGGGGGGGGGGGGGGGGGGGGGGAGGGCGCCAATCCATCGCTGGGCACACACTCACTCACACATACACACTCTAAATTGGGCAATTTTGAGAATTCAATTAACTTGATCCATGTTTTTGGACTGTGGGAGGAAACCGGAGAACCCGGAGGAAACCCACGCAGACACGGGGAGAACATGGAAACTCCACCCAGATGGGGATTCGAACCGGGAATCCCTAGTGCTGAGAGGCGAATGTGCTAACCACTAAGCCACCGTGCCGCCGGGGTTAATGTAAAGTTGCTTTATTATTCTGTTTTTAATTTCACATTAAATGCAATGCAGATGATTTAATGATGGATCATCGATTTTTAACGTTCTCCTAAAGTCTATAAAAAAAACAAAAAACAATGTAAACATACACTTTACGCACCACCGATAGATAGATTAATACTTTATTGTATATTAATTCAATATTAACATTTTTGTTACGTCGGATGTTTTTATTGCGACTCTGAAATTGACATTAAAGCAAATACACAGATATAATCAGCAGGAAAACTAAAGGTGAAACGGGTTACAGAAATAACCTACAAATATACTGTGTCTTTTTTAGTTATTATAAAAACACCGTGCTATTTAAAAAATTGATGAGTTGATATTTTATTGGAGCAGAGGATACAGTCTGGATACAGTACAGATAAAGTCATTACGTTAACAGATGTTATAGAATAAAGAATATGTGCATTAATGTGAACATTTAAAAGTAATAAATTAATAATAATGTCGTATTTCGATAAAGGAGAAAAAACTTTGTTTTAAAGTGTTTAAAGTACACATTCAGTTTTATCACATTGATCAATCGATGAAGTATTGATTAGAGGATATGATAAATCAGGAATTACAAATTAACTGCAGAAATGAGCTTCTTTAAGAAAAATAATATATTGAATACAGAAATTAAAAAACTTCCTTTTTTGACTGGTTTGTATCGTCAGTGTTACTCGTGCGCCCTCTGCTGAACCCTGTCGGTAATTTTATTTATTTTTTATAATCTGATTTTGTTCAGCTGTAACAGACAGACAGCAGTCACCTGTGGACTGTTAAATAAGGACACACACTCTCTTCTGTAGCCTCGTTCTGTAGGTTTGTGTTTTGTATTCATTCATTCATTCATTATCTCCCGCTTATCCTCTATTAGGGTCGCGGTGGGGTTCCCCATGCCCATCCAGGGGAGAACGTCTCGGGCGCTGGGCAGATAAACCCAGGACAGGGCGCCAATCCATCGCTGGGCACACACTCACTCACACAGACACACTCTATATGGGGCAATTTTTGAGAACTCAATTAACTTGATTCATGTTTTTGGACTGTGGGAGGAAACCGGAGAACCCGGAGGAAACCCACGGAGACACGGGGAGGACATGGAAACTCCACCCAGATGGGGATTCGAACCAGGAATCCCTAGCGCTGAGAGGAGAACATGCTAAACCACTAAGCCACCGTGCCGCCTGTTTTATATTCAATAAATAAAATAAAATGAACTCCTGACACCGACATTCACTGAACCCTCCATACACTGATATAACAATCTCTCTGATTTATTTTTTATAATCGTTCAGTCCTCACTCTGTCATTGTTGTTATCACTTACACTCCAAATATGGGATTCTACAAAACTGAGAAAAAAAAAAAAAAAAAAGACTGTTTGCAATTCAAGTTTGTTGTCTTGTACAGAACAATCAGTGATGATCTGTTCTCCTATCTGTTACATTAAAGTTTACATAAATGAATGAGTTACGGGTTTTAGATTTAATTGTGGTTTTCAAAAGTGATCCATAATTTCTGTGAACAGTTATTATTAGTTATTACTTGTTAGTTATTATTAGTTATTAATTATTATTAGTTATTAAATGTGTTTATTAAAAACAAAGTTGTTAATCTTTTTTTCCATACTGTAATCTAGTCCGTTTTTTTTATCGTGAACGCTGATCGCTCAGTAACAGGATTCCAATTTCTCTAACACCCAAACATTGCCATCTTGCGGTTAAATTGCAGATTACAGTTTATAAAAAACTTCAGGAACGTAATGTATTTTATATCATGCATTGACACAACTGTGAAGCTCAGAGGTCTGTGTTATTGTTAATAATGTCACGGCGGAACCATCCATTTTTCTAATCTATCAGAACATGTAATAAATAAATACATTTAGATGAGCTTTGGTTTAGTGTGTATTATTTTACAGTAATATATTTAGTTTGTCGTCCACAGATTTAAACTAAATAATAAAGATGTTTTAAATGATATATTTTTTGAATCTCTTTCCAGATGAACTGAAGTAAAATTGGCTTCTAATGAGAGACTCTGTGATGCTGATCCTGAGATCAGGTGAGATAATCAAACACAGAGCGCACATTTAATAATCTCACTGTTCAGAGATTAACAAATATATTCATAAATACATTTTAATACATTACATACATCAAATTATTAGCTTCTCTAAATAAGCCCTCTAAAGTGTGTGTATAGTGTGTGTGTGTGTGTGTGTGTGTGTGTGTGCGTGCGCCCAGCAATAGACTGCACCCTAATTATTAATGGCTGCGCTGCTATCACACCTCAGTCACCTCGATGAGCAGCATTTCATCCCTGATGATGGTTCCATTAATATAAACCAAATGAAGATAAAGCAATCAGAACTGAACTGAACTCAAACTAAAGACCTGCATCAGAAACTCACTTCATCTGCAGAATGATCTCTGATCTGTGAAGTTCTAATCCTGATTCCTTCCTGCTGTTCTTAATGACAGTTCATGTGAGTTTAGACTGATTCAGGATCAGAGATCAGGTTCATCTGAATCCAGCTGTGTGTCCATGAAGAGTGACCACCAGGTTGTTCAGTTCTGTCCTCAGTCCTCTAGGTTAATAGGTAGGTTAGTACAAATATCAAATGTACAGTATTATGTCGTTGCTGCTGATATACAATATTTAAATATACAAATATTAATAAATATAAGAACATTTTAACGTTTGAAAGTAACATTTATTTCTACATGTCTGTGTCACGAATATTAATAAGTAAATTGGCGTCATCTTGTGGGAAAATCCAGAACTACATGTAGATCCATATAAATACAGAATGTACGGTATAATAAAATAAATCAGCTTATTTATTTAATATAATTATTTTTATGCTATATTTGTTTTATTATAATATTTATATTATATTTTGATATAATATAATGATATAATATTTGTTTTATTATAATAATAATAAAAAAAATAATTAAAAAAAATAAATATTATTATTTTATTATTTTTATTATAGTTTTATAATCATATAATTACATATTTATTTTTACTATCATGATATCTATTATAATAATATTATTAGTATTTATATTATTTGTTGTTATGTTAACATTGTAAAGTTAATTTAAATTAAAGAGTAGAGGAAAATTTATAATGTTCAGAACAACATGTAGATCAGTATAAATACAGAATATAGTAAAATAAAATAAAATAAAATAATTTCTTAATCATTCAAGATATGAAATATAGATATAGAATATATAATTCATTCAATATGATAGTAATTATTTTTTTTATTATTGCTATTTTTTATTTTATTTTATCTTATTTTTAATATGACTAATAATTTTGTTAAAATTAATCATATTTTTATTGCAATTGTTTTTGTTATTAGAATTATATGTTTTATTATAATAATATATATTTTTATTATTTGTTGTTATGTAAACATTTTGAAGTTCAAAATTATTATTATTATTATTATTATTATTATTTTTTTTTTATTATTATTATTATTGATAATTACATTGTTTTATTGTTTTGCTACTAATATGAAATATTCAAATGTTTCTTATCCAATCAAGATAATTATAAGAATAATAGTAATTATTATTTTTTTATATATTTTTTGTAATTATTATTGTTATTAATTTTCATTTTTTTTTCAATTTAAAAGCTTTATTTGCATGACAAATATACATTTGTGTTGCACAAAGCTGGTTTACAAAATAAAATAAAAATAAAAATATAGAAAATAAAATAAAAATAAAAACAATTACAAATTTACAAAATAAAAAAAATGTACATAATATATAAATACAATGGTGTATGATATACATGTATATAAATATTTCAATAAAATTAGAGGTGTGTGTGTGTGTGTGTGTGTGTGTGTGTGTTGGTTTGGTCACTCTCTGTCCCTCTCCTGGTGGCAGGTGTATATATACAGAGCTGCCAGTACACAGCTCTCCCTGTGTTCCCCCAGTAGGTGGGGCAGTTTTTGTGTGGGGGTGAGGGAGGTGAAGTCAGGGGTGATGTGGTTGAACTTGGTGTAATATGTTTCTCTGATCTCTGTGTATCTGGTGCATTCATTCATTATCTCCCGCTTTATCCTCTATTAGGGTCGCGGTGGGGTTCCCCATGCCCATCCAGGGGAGAACATTTCGGGCGCTGGGCAGATAGACCCAGGACAGAGCGCCAGTCCATCGCTGGGCACACACTCACTCACACACACACACACACACACACACACACTATATGGGGCAATTTGGAGAATTCAATTGACTTGATCCATGTTTTTGGACTGTGGGGGGAAACCGGAGAACCCGGAGGAAACCTATGCAGACACAGGGAGAACATGGAAACTCGCGGGGGGGGGGGGGTACCCATGCCCATCCAGTTGAGAACGCTTCGGGCGCTGGGCAGATACACCCAGGACAGGGGGGCAATCTATCACTGGGCACACACTCACTTACACAGACACGCACGCATACACACTCTTTATGGGGCAATTTGGAGAACTCAATTGAACTTGATCCATGTTTTTGGACTATGGGAGGAAACCCATGTGGACACGGGGAGAACATGGAAACTCCACCCAGATGGGGATTCGAACTGGGAATTCCTAGTGCTGAGAGGAAAACATGCCAAACCACTAAGCCAACGTGCCGTATTAGTATTAGTGGTATTTATTTTATATACAAAAATGTTAAATTTCACTGTTAGGAAAATGTATAAGTAAATTCCAGGCCAGAACAACATTATATTATTATAAATACAGAATGTACAGTGTAATAAAATAAAATATAAACATATAATAATAATAAACATTTGTTCATTCAAGATTTACTTTGTTTTTGTTATTAATATTTCTATTATTGTAATTATTACTTATTATTATTATTATTTGTTGTTATTATTGTTTTTGCTGTTGATAAAAATATCAACAAATACAAATAATAAAAAATATATAAACATTTTAAAGTTTAAAAGTAACATTTCTGTCTTAATGTCAGTGTCAGGAAAACGAATGTGTAAATTAGCGCCATCGTGTGGCAAAAATCTGAAAAACATGTGGATCATTTCAAATACAGAATGTACATTCATTCATTATCTCCCGCTTTATCCTCTATTAGGGTCGCGGTGGGGTTCCCCATGCCCATCCAGGGGAGAAAGATCCAGGACAGGGCGCCAATCCATCACTGGACACACACTCACTCACACACACACACTCTATATGGGGCAATTTTGAGAATTCAATTAACTTGATCCATGTTTTTGGACTGTGGGAGGAAACCCATGCAGACACGAGGAGAACATGGAAACTCCACCCAGATGGGGATTCGAACCGGGAATCCCTAGCGCTGAGAGGCGAATGTGCTAAATCACTAAGCCACCGTGCTGCCCAATAATAATAATAATAATAATAATAATAATAATAATTCATTCATTCATTCATTCATTATCTCCCGCTTATCCTCTATTAGGGTCGCGGTGGGGTTCCCCATGCCCATCCAGGGGAGAACGTCTCGGGCGCTGGGCAGATAGACCCAGGACAGGGCGCCAATCCATCGCTGGGCACACACTCACTCACACAGACACACTCTATATTGGGCAATTTTGATAATTCA
>JAFMOD010000120.1:0-55002 GCA_019802435.1 Corydoras maculifer
ATTTCTCATTTACTGTCACCTCTTCAGTCTAACGGAGTATTAAGAGACCTGCAGATCTCTTTTCATGGACACAGTGATGTGTCATAACATGCTTTGTTTCCTCTTGCTATTTGCTGATCTCACATCCTTTAAAAGGTTTAAATAAATAGTGTCACATTATCTCAGTTCTGTTCAGCTTTTGCACATCTCTGTCTGAATGTAATCTGGTATATTGTAGAGCACTGGGAGATTTTAAAGTCATCAATTCTATTTCATAACCTCAGGATAATATATTTATTTATACCATTATTAAATATAATTGGTATTTAGGACACAATGGTAATAAATGACAGACACAGACTTACACCAACATTTGGACCCTCCTGTTTATAATGTATGTTTCATTGATTTTATGGTATGGATGTTTATGACTGTAGGTCTGCCCTGCAATAGACCAAAATAATTTGAATGTCGCAGTTGACAAATTTGTTATTAGACAATCCAAGGCACATTATGCAAAGAATAAGTGAAGCTAGGCACATTTCCAAAATCCAGGTTTGAATCAAGACAGCTATAAATTGTCCCTCTATATATATATCGCTTTGGATAAAAGCGTCTGCTTTTAATGACTAAATGCAAGTGTGTATATATTGTTTGCATGTGTAAGTGTGTGTGTGTGTGTGTGTGTGTGTGTGTGTGTGTGTGTGCTCAGAAATGGATTGGCACCATGTCCATATCTGTTGAGTGCCCAAAATGCTCTCCCCTGATGGGCATGGGAAACACACAACCCCAACACTAATATTATGAATGATAAGGAATGAATTAATTAAATTGCCTAGATAGTGTGTCTGTCTATATGAGTGAGTAAGTGTGTGCCCAGCGATAAATTGCCATCCTGTCCTGGGTGTGTCTTCCCAGCACTCAAAACATTCTTCCCTGGATGGACATGGGAAATCCATCCCACGACCCTAGCATATGATTAAGCGGTGAGGATAGTAAGATGACATTGGACTAAAAATGGAAAAGTCTTTCTGTATTTTTGATTTTAAAACTTTTTGACAACTATATAAACAGACAGACAAAATAACTATCCTTCTGTACACAAAGAAGTTCTAATAAATCATCTGACTCCATTAGCTCTACAAGCCTTTATGTTATAAATCCACTGCAGCACTTAACTGCCCTTGTGTCCCTGACTAGTCCTTAATTCAATAAATCAGCATGCACACACACACACACACACACACACACACACACACACACACACAGAAAACCACCATAAGCTGCTAAATCAACCATGATGGTAAGCATATTTAACTAGTCAGTAAACATTTGACTAACAGAAAGAATTCTGCTCACATACTGAAAATCCCTGTCACTATCAATGCACAGCCTTCAAAACACATGATATTGTGTGTGTGTGTGTGTGTGTGTGTATGTGTGTGTGTGTGTGTGCGTGTGTGTGTGTGTGTGTGTGTCTTATATAATGTAATGAATCATGACAGTACAATCTATAAAGCTAATTATGAATTTATAATTTATTTTATGCAATGATCTATATAAAATCAAATTTGCTTAACATAAAGCAAACATAAACTCTTTTATTATCCTTTTACAAAATTATCACCCTGTTAGGCTGGACAATTTTGCTTTACAACGGTTTAACAGGTTTGAAAGGTGGTTCAATCACTTGTTCATAATCTTTAATGGAGGCATTGTTGTGTGTATCACTAACATCCTTTGGTTAAGAGATAGAACAATCACAGCCTATCTGCAGGCCTTGGGTACCAGATACAATCAGTTGGCTCATTATCAGAGCCCATTCACATAAGCATGTTAAACTATTGAGTAGCTTTATTCTACAGCTTTAATCACTCCCTGCAGAACAGGAACAAACAGTCCATTAGAGGGTCCAGCCGCTCATAGACATCACATGCTAAGAGTTATTGCAGTTTTAGAGGATAAAAAGCGAGGTAAGGACACACTTATAGACGTATGCCAAATTTCTGATAGAGGATAGCTAATAGTGGTGGGGGCATTGTTAATTGATCAGATGGAGCAAGAACTTTCTGTCAATTAAACAATTATAGCTGCCTGGGGTTGGCAGGCCTTTAGAACCCGCTGTCCACTGATGATTGGGTCAATATTTGGCCAGTTGTCATCTAAGCGACCACTTATCCTGCTGTTACTGGCAGGCCTTTTGGGGATGTAATATCTAAAGCATCAATTCATCCCCGTCTGGTGACATCTTGAGCGGAGCAAAAGGCTCCCTAAGCCTGGATTCCTCCGGCAGCCTAGGAAAATATCACTCAGCAAGCGATTGCCCAGTCAACTGTGCTATTTGCTTTTCAATTAGGCCTCATTCAAATGGAGATAGAGCATTTTTAAACCATTCACCGCTAGTCTAAATGAACTCAGCGTCTTCTGGTTGAATCTCCAATTTACTCAGAGCCATAAAATGATTAGTTGTCCAAACAAGACCAATGGAAGTAAAAACAGTGCTGGATCATAAATAGCTTTCACCCAAATGAACTGATCTGCCTGAATAGGATAAGGCACTTTGGACTTTGAGTAAAAGATACAGTGTTACCCAATTATCTACATATGCTGTAGAGTTGTCTTTTTATAAGGCACTCTATGAATAAACCTTCGTTTATACAGAGGAGATTAAGAGTGCAAGCTAGAATTACAATAGTTGACATATTGAATCCAAAATTATGCAATTGTGACTGTGGTTGGGTGTGGGGGTATCAGTTTGAAGGTTGGTCGTTTAAATCCCACTTTCTCTAAAGTTACCAATGTCAGTCCTTTTTTGTAAGCCTCTCTTATTGCTGTATCATGACCAAGCCTGTGTGGTGGTGGTCTGTTTTAGTGGTTCAGACACAGCAAATTCTGCTCGGTTTTAACACCTACCTTATTTGTACCTTGTAAAGTAGGCATTGACAGTAGCTTATTTTTACATCACAGTTTGTGATAGTCATTATTTAATCCATGTTGTTTTAAAAATGATGCTAAACATTTTAGGTTGGTGAGCTATTCTAAGTTCAGTACCAAAACTATGATAATAAAAAAAACTACTCTATGTTAAATGGTTTAGAATATCTGCTTGAATGATCATTAATGGACATTTTCTATTCAATCAGTTCAGTGTTCTGTTTTCAATGTTGTCTTTTCAGTTACTGGATTTGTGAAGCATTACTCAATTTGCAACTGAAATCAATGCATCATCTGTTGGTTTTGGCTGCACTCTGACAGCATTGTGGAGCTGTTACACTTGCTGGGTGAGTGTCAAGGGGCACTGTGCACAACCGTTTATCACATAGTACCCTCTCGGCTTCTGCAATCATTAAACACTTGTTTGACTTTCTCTAAATGATAACCTATTTAAAGTTGAATCTGCCAATAGCACATTTAAGGACAAGAGACAGTCTGTGCTTGACAGTTTGTTGTTATACTGACCTGTCCATCTCTTGTTCTCCAATAAAAAATTAAAGCCAGAAGGTCGCCGGGAAAAATGGATTGACCTGGTAATGAACCTGCACTTGTTGGATTAGTATTTAGCTACATTCTTAAACAATGAATCACCCTGTTCCATTGTTTTAAATGTTATAAAACAATAACATTACTTTAGATAATATTATTGTTTAGCCAGAATGAATAACATTGAATATTATTGTGGACATCAATGTGCTTGAAAGTAATACAAAAAGTGAATACACAAAAAAAACATGTCAAAAAAGCATTCGTTGTAACCTCTAAATGTTTTAGAAAATGCAAGGTATCTCAAGATATCCTATAATTCCCACCCTAGTGCTGTATCATGATGCAATATGTCACATACACATGTAAATGTGGGGAGAGGTGGAAATGTTCATTTAACTGACTGTATTGTTTTTTTGTGTTTATACTGTATAGACACATGGTTTTAATATGTTGTGAAATTTTTTTACACTTTTTTTGATTTGGCCTTGTGTTGACTTCCTTTAACATCACACGCTCTCTTTCTGGTGTGATATTTGTGGGATTTCCAATGTGTTGGTGAGAAAGAAGCTATGAGATATCGATTTAGAAAAAAAATCTTCTTCAGTAATTGTCATTGTATTAATAATATTAATGTTTCGGAGTGGGGCGGCACAGTGGTTTAGTGATTAGCATGTTCGCCTCTCAGCACTAGGGATTCCCGTTTCGAATCCCAATCTGGGTGGAGTTTCCATGTTCTCCCCGTGTCCGCATGGGTTTCCTCCGGGTTCTCCAGTTTCCTCCCACAGTTCAAAAACATGGATCAAGGTCAATTGAATTTTCCAAAATTACCCCACATAGAGTGTGTTTGTGTGTGTGTCTGTATGAGTGTGTTCCCAGTGATAGATTGGTGCCCTGTGCTGGGTGTATCTGCCCAGCACCCGAAACGTTCTCCCCTGAATGGGCATGGGGAAACCCTCCTCGACTCTTGATGAACAATGAAAATGAAAACATTGAATACAATTAAGTATCCATTATAAATGAATTCATGCAGAATTATAAACCAGTGATTTGAGATATATAAGTTAATTTTTTATTGGGATTTTATTTACATATTTACACATTGAACCAAACAATGACCACCTGCAGGTGAGATTTTAGATTTTGAAGCAACAAGTTAATGCTTAAAATAAAAACATATGCAATACATCATTTGATTACTTATCACTTTGCAATATATATCCATTTGGAGGCTGTAGGGTAAAAAAAACATTTTTACTTATAGTACCCATGTTCTGTAATATTCTTATTTTTTTAAGCCACTTAGTTAAAGTGTCTATGCTGAAGCCTTTCTAAGTATTCACATGGGATGAGAGGCTTGGAAACACCCTAGGCCTCTTGTTTTCATTGCAGTACAAACAAATATTTACACACTGGCTCAAACACAAGGACAATTTAGAATCTTAAACTTTCTGAAAAACATGGGGAATAAAATTAAAGTTCTCTGAACAAACCCACAAAAACACAGGGAGAACATGCAAATACCACCTAGAAAGTACCTGATAAACACCTGCTCGATTGCATCTGGGATTAACTTGCCTGGAGATGACAGTGCCATATAGCCTGACACATTTTTAGCACTAATTTACTTTTTTCTAAAGTCTACTGTTTAAATAATATGTGATTTTATAAATTTTATTTACATATTTAATTATGTTTTGATTAATTAAATCAGCTAATTTGCTTAAACTCAGTCCAGACTGCAAAACATAGTACCAGAACCAACTATTTTTTAGAAACATTGTGTAGAAACAGTTTGGGAGAGATCTTTTTCCTATTTCATTGTGACTGTATTATGATGCACAAAGAAAAGTTTATAAAAACACAGGTAAACAAGTTTCGTGTGTTAAAACTTGAGTGGCAAACACAGTGCCCTAAATTCAATCCCATTTGAGTTTTTAAATTACTTTTAATACCTTTAAAAACTAAAATTGAGACTATGAGCCAAGCCCTTTCATCCAACATCAGTGTCTGACTTGAACTTCTGAATGAAGGGGTAGAAGACTCTCCAAAATGTTGTAGAAATACTTTCCTGAAAATTGGAATCTGTTGTAACTGCAAAGGGGGACCTTGATCATAGATGCAGGTATTCTGATACTTTTGTCCATGTTGTATAGCAAGCTATCACAGAACTTTAAATTTAAAGTGTTTATGGAAATCTCTGAAATCCTGTAAACCCATCAAAACACAAATCTGGTAATCTCAATAAGGCTGTGAACTCATTCCCAGATATTTTTTGTAATACTGAGCTAAACTTTTTGATGTAGGTGGTTTAAAATAACTACAGGTGAACTTGTAAAATATTTACTATAAAACACCACTTCACTTTAAAGCCACAAATGTGATTAATAATATTTACAATTCAGATTTTCATTAAATTATGGTAAAAAAAAAAAGAGAGAATCAATAAATATAAATAAAAGTTCGCTGGTGTGATGTGTACAGAAAGTTCTTTCAGAGGGAACTCAGTGAAAGGTCTGCGTCCTCCTCAATGTCCAGCTCTCTGTCTGAATCGTCTGACACCTCCGACTCCATCAGCGGGCACGCGCTCGGGGAGGGGGAGCGCGAGCGCGTGCACGCGGGGAGCATCGGCGCGCTTCGATTCTCCGCGAGATCGCAGCCTCTGTCCACGTGGTCAGTGTCCAGCTCGCGTTTAGCGCTCTGTGGGTTCTCCTGCACAGAATGATCAGCAATTATATATAAATCAGATATGATTTAAATTCTGTCTGAAGTATTCACAGGAAAAAGAAACAAAAAGCCGTGTTGTATGTTATAAGAACAAATCTTTGTAAAAGTTGGGTAGTAAGGAGAAATTCAAATGAAATCTAAAATTTAAAGTATTATTATTATTATTATTATTATTATTATTATTATTATTATTATTATTAGGTAGGGTCAGCACAGTGGCTTAGTAGCTAGCATGTTCGACTCTCAGTACTATGGATTCCCGGTTCGAATCCCAATCTGGGTGGAGTTTCCATGTTCTCTCCATGTCCGGGTGGTTTTCCTCCGGGTTCTCCGGTTTCCTCTCACAGTCCAAAAACATGACTCAAGGTCTATAGAATTTTCCAAATTTCCCCATATAGAGTGTGTGTGTGTGTGTGTGTGTGTGTGTGTGTGTGTGTGTGTGTGAGTGAGTGTGTGCCCAGAGATAGATTGGGTCCCTGTCCTGGATGTATCTGCCCAGTGCCCGAAACGTTCTCCCCTGGATGGGCATGGGGAACCCCCCCTCCGAGACCCCAGTAGAGGATAAAGCGGAAGATAATGGATGGATTATTATTATTATTATTATTATTATTATTATTATTATTATTATTATTATTATTATTATTATTAGGTAGTATACTCTGTATTTTCTCTAGATAAAATTACAAAAAGCCTCTACACAAAACTGTGCAATTCATCGACCAATCACATCGCCTATCAGGCATTACGTAATCGCGTTTGACCAACCGCGTGCGCCACTAAATGTTTTTGATCGCGTCAGGTTTGCTCTCCTCTCGTCTTGCTACTCAGTCTGTGACGTAAAGTTGAAATTTCGGTAAGTGCAATATAGCAGATGTCTGTTTTAACCAAAATACTGTACGGCGGATAAAATTACACAAAAACACATAAAATTGTGCAATTAATCAATCACATCGTGCGTGCCGCTGAAAGTTTTTGATCGCGTCAGGTGTGCTCTCTGCTCCTCTCGCTACTCAAACTGTGACGTGTTTTATTATATACCTTAATTAGGTGTTTTGTGTCACTGCTGTAAAGCGGCATTGGGTTTTTATTTTGGCCATCCTTACAGTGCACTTATGCTAAGATGACTTGATGTCGGACTTTTTCTTAAGATATTGTAAATAGATTAGATTAGTTAGATTTTAACCTATGTAATCCAATTAAAATACTTATCCTTGAAATGTGTTTGTTTTGCAGTAACATGCAACTACAGCAAAATATATACTTAAATAGTAAGCAAACATTTGTAATTGACTGATAGTATTAATAAATTTATTTCATTTTTTAATTCTTTGGTAGTGGGGCGGTGGCTTAGTGGTTGGCACGTTCTTCTCTAGGGATTCCCGGTTCAAATCCTTATCTGGGTGGAGTTTCCATGTTCTCCCCGTGTCTGCGTGGATTTCCTCCGGGTTCTCCAGTTTCCTCCCACAGTCCAAAAACATGGAGCAAGTAAATTGAATTCTCCAAATTGCCCCATATAGAGTGTGTGTGTGAGTGAGTGTGTGCCCAGTGAAGGATTGGCGCCCTGTCCTGGGTCTACCCAGCGCCCGAAACGTTCTTCCCTGGAAGGGCATGGGGAACCCCTTCCGCGACCCTACTAGAGGATAAAGCGGGAGATAATGAATGAATGAATTCTTTGGTTGTGATTTTATATACGGGGCTTAAAACAATTAAATTTTATTTAATTAATAAAATTGCACAAACAGCATACCCATCTATGTATTAATTAATATGACACAAGTTATGTTAGGAAATAATACCTAAACCAATAAGCTAACAAACAAACCCACAGACCATATTTACTATTCAGGATTAATAAAAATTTTACATTATTTTATTTTATTTTTCTTTATTAACCAAACTTTAAAGTTTAGTTAAAATCTCATATCTTGTTTTACACAGATATTGTTACTGAAACGGAATGAGTGTTAAACTAACCTGTTTTAGTCTCCTCCATTTGGCCCTGCGGTTTTGGAACCAGGTTTTCACCTGCCAAACGATGAAGAAAATAAATGTAAATTACATGATGAATTAAAATGCCGAATTAAATAAATAATACTAATGTGTCAATCAAGATAATTCCCTGTTATATCAACATTTAACACCACATTCAACACCACTGAATAACTGAGCAGTTGCCATAACAATTATTTGATAATTGGTTGAGAATCAGGACATCATCTCTGTTGTAGTTTTAAGGGTACAGTAAAAACGTAAGTATTCTGTAGATTGTATTGCTAAAATGTTAACTGACACACATTCTGTCGATCATACTTAATTTCGATATCTTGGCTACCTGTCTTTCGCTGAGTTGGAGCATTTTGGCGAGTCGTTTTCTCTCTGGTGGAGACAAATACTTTTGCGTCTCGAACTTTTTCTCCAGTTCTACAGTCTGATCGTTAGAGAATCGAACCTGTCCTCCTTTTCTTTTGTGCAGTGGACGCTGGATAAACGGAGTCCATAACAGCGGCTTACCTGCAAAATATAAGAAATGTAAATGGATGGATACATGGATTTATAAATAGATTGGATTGATGGATGACTGTGAAGTAATATGCAATATTTTTAATTTTATTCTATGAATTATATGATTGCTGTGTGTGTACAACTCAACAAAATGCCTAAATAAATGGAGGATCAAATAAACAAATACAAAACATCAAAAATATCTTTTTTTAAAATAGATGCAATGAGTTATCAAAATATACATCAAATGCTTTTTTTCAGTTTTAATAGCCTGTTGTTGTTGTGTCATTGACTTTACGAGTAAAGTAACTCAATTAACTAACCGCTTCGTCGTTTAGAATTAGTTTCAGTTTTATTCAAAAGTTTGGAAACGTCTGCAGAAAACATCTTTATTTTTTATGCTTACAGTTAGATCACGTGTTATAGAGTCAACTACATGAAATAGACTCTTGATTTAATTAGACCACGTTAGATCACTTTTTTTTACTTTACTTTTTCCATAATGTGTTAAATGTAATAAATAAGCAGTGCATTAATTCGATCTGTGCATTAAATAGTTTAGAATTGAAGTTTTTGGTTATTTTACACTGCAATCTGATGTTTAAATTATATAAATAGGCTATTTTTTCTTTGTAAAAAGCAGCAGGAGAATAAATCTGTTAGAAACCCGATGTCAGTGCTGACAGTGTTGACATCCGTTGAAACTTTAGTTGTGAGAAGCCAGGAGAACCTATGGCAAAATTTCCGTCAATGTGTTTCCTGTTGGTTTATCGGCTGAATGACTTGAACATCCGTCCTTCATCTACTCAGCCTAAAACTGATTTATGTTCCCAAAACTAGTCGATTAGAATTGTGCAGGAGCCTGTCGTAAAGTAAACATCAGCACTGTAACATCACGGACCTCCGATTTTTGGTGACGTCAGAATATCATAACATAAAAATTATGTATACAACATTCTTGATTTGCTCCTCGAAAAACAAAGACGATAGATTTTAATGAGACTTAAAGTCCAGTTATACATAGTTTAGACACAATATTTTGGACCAGATGTTCATAGTGAGTTAGATTTAAATGAGCTTTAATTAGACACGATTACAGTGTTGTGCATTTTGTTACATGTTATGAAATAACAACTAATTATATATATATATATATATATATACATACATATACATGGACAAGCTGAGATGCACATGAGTGTTATTATTATTATTATTATTATTGAAGGCCTACACTTTTTAGTTGGGCTATCATCAAGTCGTTATATAGATGTACAATATATAGATGTCATATTTATTAACCTGGGGAACATTTGGGTTCCCCCAGACAGTTCGGTTATTTTAGCAGCTCTGAAGTCACGGCCACAAAAGGAAATGAACAATAATCAGAAAAAAACGGATCCCGGCTATCAGAGGCCGAGTGTTTCCTGAATGTGTCTGTATTGAGGATGTCGATAAAAACAATCAGCAGCGCGCACGACTTCGCTCCGGAAAACTCTGCTGCTCCTCAAAGCACATGCGCTCCTATCAACAGGCTCAAGATTTCCTCCATGCACCGGAAAACGCACTTAAAACCTCAGCCGCAATCACAATAGATTCAGCCAAGGTTGCGTCCCAAACCACAAAGCGCGGCGCGCAGCAACGCAGGAGCCCGGCATCCAACCGTCAGCCAACGTTCAACTGTTTCATTTCTTACGGACTCTCCCTGTGTTTCTGCAATAGATTTACATGAGCTCCAATTCGCTAGCCCTAGATGTGAATGTACACTTTTCTGCTTTACACTTTGAAATCTCTAAAACGCACAGAATTATGGTTTCAACCCTAAAATTACCCCCCCCCCATTTAACAAAGTTGCCAGTTTGATAGTGCAATGGTTTTTCAGGAGAGGTTTCGAAGTGAAAGAGAATAGCTTCCTCTTTGGTCAGTCTGGTCTAAGAGTATTAACCACATGGCCTATTACTTAAAATAGACTGATCAGAAAAACCAAAAAAGTGACCTTTTGAAATGCTTGTTTCCATACCTTGGATGAAAAAAAAAGACAATTATTTTTGACTGGAACATTCATTAATACTACACACTAAGAACAGGCCATGAGTAACAAATGTGCCTCATTCAAAAGTGAACTGTGAAAAGTGGTTAAGAAGGTCACCAGTCAACTTAACATTTTTTTTTATTAAAGGCGACAGTACTGTCATGGCACGGTGGCTTAGTGGTTAGCACATTCGCCTCTCAGCGCTAGGGGTTCCCGGTTCGAATCCCCATCTGGGTGGAGTTTCCATGTTCTCCCCGTGTCCGCGTGGGTTTTCTCCGGGTTCTCCAGTTTCCTCCCACAGTCCAAAAACATGGATCAAGTTAATTGAATTCTCAAAATTGCCCCATATAGAGTGTGTGTATGTGTGAGTGAGTGTGTGCCCAGCGATGGATTGGCGCCCTGTCCTGGGTCTATCTGCCCATCGCCCGAGACGTTCTCCCCTGGATGGGCATGGGGAACCCCACCGCGACCCTAATAGAGGATAAAGCGGAAGATAATGAATAAATGAGTACTGTCATCAACCTGATGAATGGTCACCTCATGACCTATGACGTAAAATGTCAAAGCAGGCATAATTCAGTAATGCAAAAGTTGTTAAAATAAAACATTACATATTAATAGGCTAATCTAGACATACAGAATAAGAATAGCAGAACACAGAAAATAAAAGTATCTCACTTTACCAATGTTTGACTCTCAAATCGTATATACTGCTTTGGAACCTGTATATTTCTATTCTATTTCTACTATTAGGAAATGTTTCATATAGCTGCACTAAAGTTCAGTATTTAGCTCCAGTTATACATTAATGTAGATTGTTCAGTCCAAATATGTACTTCCACTGAATTTTTATACACTCTAATAGGGTTATAATCAGAGTCTATTTTTGTCACACTGCAGCCCACGTTGTTAGAACTAATAACTGATCCCTAGAGTGCATTTCTAACATACTCTCTCTTAGTCACACATTTATATATATATAGACACACACTTTTTTATTTGTTCGTTTACACAGACTATTTTTTTTCCATAGAGGCAATGCTTAATCATGATTTCACTTAAACTGATTTTTTACAGCTTTTGGTCCCCATAATTAGCCTGCATGTGGTTTTTATACCTGTACTACCTGTACACCCCCCCCCCCACACACACACATACACACACCTACTTATCCACTTTTTGATGCGGAATGTACCATTTTATTACCATTTCTACAGTTTATAAAAAATGAAAAGGTAGAAATAATTTTTCATTAATTATTATTATTATTATTATTATTATTATTATTATTACTATTATTATTATTATTATCTGTTATTATTTGTTGTTGTTGTACAGACGTTTTTTTCGACAACTTTTGCTTCTGTCACCAGAAATAAAATTGTATTAATGCTCGTTGACCGCAATAACATTTAAAAAGAAAATAATTAAAATAAACAATTAAGGTCTAGTTGGCTGTCGTCTTGATATAACAGTGATATTCATAAAAGAGGGAAAATATTTCCGAACAAAAACCTACACTGCATCATTGCGTCTATGAAAGGTTGCTTAGAAGGTTGCTTTTCTTTTTGAAGAACAGTGTGATTTTAACGTGTATTTTACACCATGTGGTGTGTGATTTAAAGTAAAAAAAAAAAAAATAAATAAATAAAATTTACTATTAACAGTGATGTCAGTTTAGTACGTTATAAAGCGATTAACTAATTTTAAGTTAATAGTAATTTATTTTTTTTTACTTTAAATAACACACCACATGGTATAAAATACACGTTTATATCACACTGTTCTTAAAAAAGCAAGGAAACATCTAAGCAACTTTTCATGTCTCTGAGGTTACATTTCCCTCTTTTAACAGTGATATTAACATGAATCACTGTTATATCAAAACGACAGCCAGCTAGACCTTAAACAATTAAGCTGCCATCGAATTTTGCCATAGCTGGCAACATTACTATTAACATTGATATCAGTTTTAGTACGTTATGAAGCGATGAACTGATTACTTCATGTTAATAGTAATTTTAAAGTTTTTTTTTTGCTTTAAATCACAAATATTCAGAAATATGTCTCTCAGGTTACATTTCCCTCTTTTATGAACATCACTGTTATATCAAAACGACAGCCAGCTAGACCTTAAACAATTAAGGTGTCATCGAATCATGTCCAAGCAACATTACTATTAACATCGATGTCAGTTTAGTACGTTATTAAGCGATGAACTGATAACTTCATGTTAATAGTAATTTTAAAGTTTTTTTTTGCTTTAAATCACAAATATTCAGAAATATGTCTCTGAGGTTACATTTCCCTCTTTTATGAACATCACTGCTATATCAACACGACAGCCAGCTAGACCTTAAACAATTAAGGTGCCATTACTATTTTTTTTACTATTTTAAGGTAACATTACTATTAACATTGATGTCAGTTTCTTACGTTATGAAGCGATGAACTGAATACTTCATGTTAAAAGTAATTTTTAAGTTTTTTTTCCACTTCAAATTACAAATATTTAGAAAAATGTCTCTGAGGTTACATTTCCCTCTTTTTTGAATATCACTGCTATATCAACACGACAGCCAGCTAGACCTTAAACAATTAAGGTGCCATTATTATCAGTTGACTCTTGTGAAACTTACCCAGGGGGTCGTGCCGGAGCAGCGTGTGTGAGTAGTCTCCGAGCAGAGCGCGCTGCAGCGGGTACAGCGGGTTCCCGTAGGCGGCGGCGGCGGCAGCGAGCGCGGCGTGATGGTGCGGGTGCACCGGGGTCGGTTCGTACACGGTGTTGCGGTACGGAGGGACCCAGCTTGTGAAGGACGAATTCGGTGAAGGTAGAGTGGGTGCGGGCGACGGTAACGCTGGAACAGGGGTCTGGGCGAGCGGGGAACAGGCTCCAGATGTTCCTTCTCTCCGGCCGAGAATGTCCTCGATGTAGAACGGGGTCGGGTGCGCGGGCTGGACCGGGGTCGGCGCGTACAGAGGCACGGGTCTGGCCGCGGACTGATACTGCATGACTGGAAGAGTGTGTGTGTGTGTGTGTGTGAACCCCGAACTGCTGCCTTTGTTTTCTTTATCGTTCTGTTCAAGCTGATGGTGTCCAACTGAAGAATCACTAACCTTCACCGCCCACCAGAGTCATTCCCGTTTAGGCCATACTGGGTTAGTGATCTGAAACTCTGTGAGGGAGGAGATAAAAAAAAAACCACACACACGACACGACGACAGACTTCCTGCAGGTATAATCTGATCTTCTTATTTCTCCCTAAATATCAGTTGTCTGCATGCTGGCCTACATTATTATAATATATTATTATTATTATTATTATTATTATATATAATATATTATTATAATATATAATATATTATTATAATATATAATACATTATTATTATAACAACCATCGCCCACGTGATGCTTAATGTCGTGCACGATATCGACGCATTATCAACGATATCAACGATATTCACTCAGAACGTCGTGCTTTTTTAGATCACTTTTTATGGAAAAGGAGGGAAAAAAACCTCAGTGCGTCTCTTTTGCGTGGAGTGACACCCACTGGACACGTGTTTGTACTTTTAGATGTGCATTGTTCTTAAGGTCTATACCTTCGATTGTTGCACCCCACTGCATGCAATTCGTTAGGTCGAGTTTTTCCAAGTTGTATCCAAAACGATTCAAGTTTCAGGTTTATTTGTCATGTACACTATACGTTAAGACATGTATGCATTGAAATTTTGGGGTGAGTCTTCGGAATGAACACTCTACAGTACGAAATATTAAATATAGATAAATCTAAGCAGAATTTACACATAATACACACTAAATATACATATACACAAAGTAAGCACAATGCAAAGTGACAGAGGTTATTATGAAAGAACATCTAGCAAAGTGACTCTGTGGACAGTTAAAGCGAGTCAGTGTTTTGTCAAAATCAGTGTTTGTACCAGGTGCACCAGGTGTGAGATATGAGATAAATAAATATGAAAGTGTGAGTGTTATTATCTACCCGGGAACGTCATAACTTAACTTGAAATAAAACTCAAATCCTCTTAGACGGTGAACAATTCCTTCTGACATTATCATCTGGCCTGTCGTAGGTGTTTTAAAATGAAAAGTGAACTGATATAAGGTAGTCAGACAGTATTAACCGAATAATTCCGAATTCAGCCTCAGGTTATAATCAGGTTTTTACTTTGACCGGGTTTAAACTTTTGCACACTGACGCACTGCCAAGTCACACATCAGATTTGTGTCTGATAATATAACGATTATACAGCAATGTATTCAAATAATCACACGATTAAAGAAAACTTCATGTGTTTAGCACGTGCTCATATTTTTACGCTGCATTTTAACTTTTTATATTAATGTGATATTATGCTTTTTACATAATAGTAATATTAACATATGTCAAACAAGTTCTTGGTGAACTTTTACAGCTTCTACAACTTCTTGGTCAAATTCTGTAGTGTAATAGTGTAGCTGTTTTTTCCTTAAACACTGACTTGTGGTGTGTATATATAATAAAAATAGTCTATATACAAATAAATAATAAATAAAAATGAACAACATACTGTTGTTTCCAACAAAATCATATTATGATGAAAAAGAATAATACCTATGATCAAAGTAATATTTTTATTGCCAAAACCCTATCCATAGAAGGGTTGACGTCACTTTGTGGTCCACAGATAGATTTTCCACTGACAGCTGCTTGTGTATTAGTAAATGCAACATCTTATCTATTAGTGCGTTTGAGTGCATTAAGATTAAAGTGGAAAAACAACAGTTCCCATCACCTATTCATGACCTGACTGAACAGAGTGTAAACACGGTGCAAAGTTGATGAGGTTAGTTCAGAGGTGCGTTACAGAAACCCATTAGTCTGATCATTAATATCACATTGCCGTTATCAAAGCTGAGACAGAAAAGGAGACGAGAACAAAGGCGTAAACACGTTAAGCTTTCATAATCAATTTGCTCCAGTAATAAGACAAAAAGGGGACGATGCGAACGGACGTTTCCACGAGCGCATATCCTCTGCTTCATCACCACGTTGCGCAAAATCTCCACGATAAAGCAGCCCACGACTCTCAAACAGCCCATAAGCGTGGTCTTTTGCTCAAACACACAAACATTTGGTTTTCTATATCTTCTTATTGTTAAATGTAAAATTGCTAAATCATTCCAAGCATTTAACTCAACTATATTTTAGACAAAAGGATGAGAGTGTGTAATATATTATATCTCACACATCAAATAAACGCCTAAAGGCAATATATCAAATACAATTCCGTTTTTAAAATGACATCTGTGTCAAAGATCACGACTCAGAGAAATAGTAGGTAGTATTTAGGGATTTAAAAAAAAAAGAAAACCTAAATTACAAAAAACAACACATTCATTCATTCATTATCTCCCGCTTTATCCTCTCTTAGGGTCGCGGTGGGGTTCCCCATGCCCATCCAGGGGAGAACATCTCGGGCGCTGGGCAGATAGACCCAGGACAGGGCGCCAATCCATCGCTGGGCACACACTCACTCAGAAAAACACACTGTATATGGGGCAATTTGAAGAATTCAATTAACTTGTTCCATGTTTTTGGACTGTGGGAGGAAACCGGAGAACCCAGAGGAAACCCACGCAGACACGGGGAGAACATGGAAACTCCACCCAGATGGGGATTCGAACCAGGAATCCCTAGCGCTGAGAGGCAAAAAACAACACAGGAAATAAAAACTGATATATACTGTGGTTTAAAAAGTATTTGTGTGTTTGTTTCAAAATTATCGCGTATTTTAAGTTATTTTTTAAGTTATGAGTTATCTGACCCACCGGTGTCTTACTTCACTAAGAAATTCTGTACGTTGGCGTAATGAATAGATTACCTAATAAAATTAACGGCAAGGATTTAAACTTGCTGAGACATTGATATCCCTGCAAACAATAGAAAAAAAATCAACATTTTTACGTTGAAATTTTTAAAAATATATTTAGCATATAAATAATGTGTTCTTACATATACATTTAACACGACTTCACCCTTTGCTAAGGTGACTTCCTCTCATCTGTCTGATCACTGATTGTTTTTTTAATCACCTTTATTTTGTGTGTGTGTTGTATATATATATGGTTATTGAGTGTTTTTTCTGTGTCTCATCTCAAGCATTTCCAGTACATGTTGTGCATATGAAACTTTTGTTAAAGTCTAAAGACCTTAACCAAAGAATTAAAAATTTGTTTTAACAACAAATCATGGATTTAAACCTTCTCGGCTAGTGTTTTGGAAAAACGACACAGTGACTTATTTATATCCGTTAATTTATTGTTATACTACAAAAAAACTAAAAAACACACTCCTACATAATTTTCATTGGAAATGTTTTTAATGGTAATAAAGAATTATGTTTTTTTATATTTTATATTGATGAATTAATTCATTAATTTGGGGCGGCATGATAAGATCTTCTGTTTCCTCCCACTTTCACAAAAACCATGGATTTAAAGTGAATTGGCAGCTCTAATTTGCTTCCATCTAAATTGCCCCCATGTTGTAAGTGTGTGTCTGAATGAGTGTGTGCCCATTGATCGATTGATGCACGGTCCTGGCTGTATCTTCCCAGCGCTCGAAACATCTCCTCCTGGACACTATAGCATTAAACGGAAGATAATAAGATGAGACGAATTAATTAAATAAATTGTTCATTAATTATATGACTGTTGTTTAAATGTTATGTTGTTTATTTTTATACTATCAATTTAATTATTGTTACTTTTAAATATTACCTATATTATTATACTTAAAGTATTTTTAATTTAATTACTATGAGCTACATTAATCACTGGTTTCAGTCACATAAGAAAAACAAACTGTTACTGTTAGTGTGGAGGTTTCCAAGGCTTCTGGGAAACACATTGAAACCTTAATCTGTGTGAGTATCGGATGTATCAGGTTCCATTTACCTTATTTTTTTTTTTTTTAGTTAAATTTGAATTAACCATAAAAAGTAGACATTACACTGATTGTGCTTGATTTGTTTAAACATAAAATCGCGGCAGCAGTTTAAACGTGTGCTCCTTTTAATTGTTTACTTGTAACAAAACGCAGGATGTGTCTCAAATCAACCCCAGCAAGTGGTTTGTTGCAAATTTAGATCGGGTTAAAAAGTTTGTACAGCCTTTGAATTTTGTAATTGGTTTGTAAAAACTAGACTCCAAATTATAGACGCCCTATTTTTCTGCAAACCTGCAATGTACACCATTGTATTTCAGTGTTCTTCTGATTCTGTATGCATTATTCATTCATCCATTCATTCATTCATTATCTCCTGCTTTATCCTCTATTAGGGTCACGGTGGGGTTCCCCATGCCCATCCAGGGGAGAACGTCTCGGGCGCTGGGCAGATAGACCCAGGACGGGGCGCCAATCCATCGCTGGGCACACACTCATTCAGACAGACACACTCTATATGGGGCAATTTTGAGAATTCAATTGACTTGATCCATGTTTTTGGACTGTGGGAGGAAACTGGAGAACCCGGAGGAAACCCACGCAGACACGGGGAGAACATGGAAACTCCACCCAGATGGGGATTCGAACCGGGAATCCCTAGCGCTGAGAGGCGAACGTGCTAACCACTAAGCCACCTGTGCCGCCCCTGTATGAATTATAAAAATTTACTTTACCCAATAGGCTTATTGATTAGCAAGCCTAATCTGGGAGGAGTTTCTATGTTCTCCCCCTGTTCTTGTGTGTGTGTGTGTGTGAGTGAGTGAGTGAGTGTGCCCAGCAATAGATTGTTGCCCTGTCCTCCCCTGGATGGGCATGGGGAACCACCTGCGACCCTAGCACATAATTACTCGGTAGTTTTAGTATGGTCATATATGTCATTTAAAATAGTTTCCAAATTCATATGGTCCATCTGTTACATATTTAGAATTTTCATGTATTGTATTTTAATAGGTGGCTTAGTGGTTAGCACGTTCGCCTCTCAGCGCTAGGGATTCCCGGTTCGAATCCCCATCTGGGTGGAGTTTCCATGTTCTCCCCGTGTCTGCGTGGGTTTCCTCCGGGTTCTCCGGTTTTCTCCCACAGTCCAAAAACATGGATCAAGTTAATTGAATTCTCAAAATTGCCCCCTATAGAGTGTGTCTGTGTGAGTGAGTGTGTGCCCAGCGATGGATTGGCGCCCTGTCCTGGTTCTATCTGCCCAGCGCCCGAGACGTTCTCCCCTGGATGGGCATGGGGAACCCCACCGTGACCCTAATAGAGGATAAGCGGGAGATAATGAATGAATGAATGAATGTATTTTAATAGTCAGGAGGACTCCCAGAAGACCGCCACACATCAGGTGGTATTGGTGGAATGGATCATTGTCTGTACTGCAGTGACACATAGTGGTGCTGATGAGTTAGTGTGGGTTGTGCTGGTATGATATTTATTGTTGGAAGTCTTTGTTGGGCAGTTTTGTAATCCTTCATCAGTGCTTAAAGGATGCTGATGGCTGAACATTAAATTACTAATTGACAACTTGATTAAACAATACAAATATTGCTACGGGGCGGCACGGTGGCTTAGTGGTTAGCACGTTCGCCTCTCAGCGCTAGGGATTCCCGGTTCGAATCCCCATCTGGGTGGAGTTTCCATGTTCTCCCCGTGTCTGCGTGGGTTTCCTCCGGGTTCTCCGGTTTCCTCCCACAGTCCAAAAACATGGATCAAGTTAAATTAATTCTCAAAATTGCCCCCTATAGAGTGTGTCTGTGTGAGTGAGTGTGTGCCCAGCGATGGATTGGCGCCCTGTCCTGGGTCTATCTGCCCAGCGCCCGAGACGTTTTCCCCTGGATGGGCATGGGGAACCCCACCGCGACCCTAATAGAGGATAAGCGGTAGATAATGAATGAATGAATATTGCTACGTGCGTTCTTTGTGTTTAGAAATGTTGTTATCTTTCTTTATTACTTTTGTGGATTAAGAGGAAGATAATGATAGATGGAAGGTAAAGTATGAAAGGAATATTTTGTTTCAAAGAAACTGGAATGAGAAGAACATGTGGATTTTCTCCAAATTACAATTAAAGTTTTTTTTAGCCGTCTTAAATGGTTATTTTGGGTTTCCTTTTTCTTACAGTTTACTATATCAATAACATATCAGTTGGGTGTGGCAGTTATGTTGTTGGGCTATCAATCTGAAGGTTGTGGGTTCCAATCCCAGGTCCACTAACGTTACCATTGTGACTCCTTGAGCAAGACTATTAACCCTCATTGCAGCAGGGTGCTGTTTTATGGTTGACCCTGTGTTCTGACAACAACTATGTTGGGATAGTTGTTAGGTGCTCTGGATAGATGCGCAAAAGGTCAAATGTTACAATACACTTGCATTACATTACATTTGGTTATTTAGCAAACACTTTTATCCAAAGCAACTTTCAAGTAGGGTGGCACGGTGGCTTAGCGTTTAGCATGTGCTCTTCTCAGCGCTAGGGATTCCCGGTTTGAATCCCCATCTGGGTGGAGTTTCCATGTTCTCCCCGTGTCCGCGTGGGATTCCTCCGGGTTCTCCGGTTTCCCATACAGTCCAAAAACATGGATCAAGTCAATTGAGTTCTCCAAATTGCCCCATATAGGCTATGTTTGTGTGTGTGTGTCTGAGTGAGTGTGTGCCCAGCGATAGATTGGCGCCCTGTCGTGCGTCTATCTGCCCAGCGCCTGAAACGTTCTTCACTGGATAGGTATGGGAAACCCTCCCGCGACCCTAATCCAAATTGCCCCATATAGAGTGTGTCTGTGTATGTGAGTGTGTACCCAGCGATAGATTGGCACCCTGTCGTGGGTGTATCTGCCCAGCGCCCGAAACGTTCTCTCCTAGATGGGTATGGGGAACCCCCCGCGACCCTAATCCAAATTGCCCCATATAGAGTGTGTAGGTGTGTGTGTGTCTGTGTGTGAGTGTGTGCCCAGCGGTAGATTGGCGCCCTGTCCTGGGTGTATCTGCCCAGTGCCCGAAACTTTCTCCACTGGATGGGTATGGGGAACCCCCCCGCGACCCTAATCCAAATTGCCCCATATAGAGTGTGTCTGTGTATGTGAGTGTGTGCCCAGTGATAGATTGGCGCCCTGTCCTGGGTGTACCTGCCCAGCGCCCAAAACAATCTCACAATACCCCCCCCCCCCGCGACCCAAAGAACACAGGGAGCGTTCTTAGTTCTTGGAAGAAAAATCAATGACGTCACTAGAGTTGCACTACAGCAAAAACCCTAGTCAGTCTGTGTGAGATATTGAATCGGAACGCAGCCGTTGTCGCAGTTAAATGATTCCGTACATGATGTGGTCCCGTCGTGGTTGGCTGTCAGTGGTTCCGCCCCTCACTGCACTTCGGTCCGCTCTGCACTCGCCATGTATCTCAGAGGCTCCGTCCGAACCCTGCAGAGGGTAACGCGCAGCCTGGCGGCCTCCCCGCGGAGCGTTCCTCTCAGCGGCCATCACCTGAAACCCGGAGCTCAGAACAACTGCCTCAGGATGGTAAATACACCTGTTTTATAGACATATATGCGACATCAGACACCAGACTATCTCCAGGTGACCTTTTTCCTCATGTAGCCTAGCATAGGCTACCCATCTTTTTTTCTCTACCCGTTTCCGTCTTCTCTACCCGGATTGGTTAGTGTTCGGTGTTGACGCCTCACTGTCAGCAGAACTTTATTATTATTATTATTATTATTATTATTATTATTATTATTATTATTTATATCATTATTATTATTGTTACATTTTTATAGCGCCTTTCAATTACCCAAGGACGCGTTACAAATATATACAATCAATAATGTGAGGAAAATAATGATTTTAGTTGGTTCAGTTTAAATGTAAACAAATCAGAACAGTCACGAAGCGTTTTCGGGCAAGAATTCCACAGGGTTGGAGCAGCGACACTGAACGATCTGCCAACCATCGACTTTAATTAAAATCGAGGGACTGTCAGGTGGAGGAGTTTAGGTATTATCTCGGGGTCTTGTTCACGAGTGATGGGAAGATGGAGCGTGAGATTGACAGACGGATCAGCGCGGGGTCAGCAGTGATGCGGACCCTATACTGGTCTGTTGTGGTAAAGAAGGAGCTGAGCCACAAGGCAAGGCTCTCGATTTACCAGTCAATCTACGTTCCGACCCTCACCTATGGTCATGAGCTTTGGGTAATGCAGGGTGGCTGGGCTCTCCCTTAGAGATTGGGTGAGAAGCTCGGTCATCCGGGAGAGACTCGGAGTGGAGCTAATCCTCCGCATCGAAAGGAGCCAGTTGAGGTGGTTCGGGCATCTGGTAAGGATGCCTCCTGGGCGCCTTCCTAGGGAGGTGTTCCAGGTAAGTCCAGCTGGAAGGAGACCCAGGGGAAGACCCAGAACACGCTGAAGAGATTATATCTCTCAGCTGGTCTGGGAACGCCTCGGGGTTCCCCCAGTCGAGCTGGTGGAGGTGGCTGAGGTGGTGGTTGCTGCCCCCGCGACCCAAACCCCGGACAAGCGGAAGATAATAGATGGATGGACTGTCAGAAGTCCAGTGCCAGTAGACCGGAGAGTGCAAGAGGGATGAATGAATAAATTAAGTTCCCTGAGGGAGAATGGGGCAAGTCCATGCAATATTTTAAACATAAACAAAAGAATCATATTTAATATGGAAGAGACCGGCAACCAGTGACGTTCTTTTAGAACAGGTGTGGGGTGACCAGATTCCAATTCACGAGATGTGGGACACCAATGCACTGCCAAATAAAAACGTGTGTATATATATATATATATATATATATATATATATATATAGATATATAGATATAGATATATAGATAGATAGATAGATAGACAGTTACTGATTAGAGCAGCATGGCATCTTCTTGGTTTCAGTAAAGCTTTTTTTTCTTTTTTTACAAACCGATTTTCACAAAGGGGAACAAATTGTCACAAATTTCTCTGGTGGCTTAGTGGTTAACATGTCCTCCTCTCAGCGCTAGGGATTCCCGGTTCGAATCCCCATCTGGGTGGAGTTTCCATGTTCTCCCCGTGTCCGCGTGGGGTTCCTTCGGGTTCTCCGGTTTCCTCCCACAGTCCAAAAACATGGATCAAGTCAATTGAGTTCTCCAAATTGCCCCATATAGAGTGTGTCTGTGTGAGTGAGTGTGCCCAGCGATAGATTGGCACCCTGTCCTGGGTCTATCTGCGCTGGGTGTTTAGCTCTCTTTCCTCCAGATCTGTGCTGCATGCCGCTGCTGTTCTGACCCGATTTGCATTTTTTGCGTGTCCGCATTCCCTATTGGTTGACATTCAAACAGCCCGCCTCTCCCCCGATAACGGACAACACAGCCGTCCAATGAAAAAAAAAAACTTCTATATTTGTCACTTCTCAAAATAACTTCATGACTTTATTGCTTTGTATGAATCATGTTTACGTAAATTATGTAAATCCGTTGGTTAGCAGTGTTGTTAAGTGTTATCATAAGAGTAGCCGTTAAATTTAAAGTTAAATGCCGTCATTTAGAGCTCATTTCCTATTGTCCAATCACAACGCCTGACGTGCTGATTGTCTGAATTCGGGTGTGAAACGCAGTTAAATGGCCATGAGTGTCGTTAGTTGGTGGTTTGTACAGAATTCAGTCTGTTTTTAAAAGGTTATTAATATATCTGGTTATTTTAATTAACAACACGGAGTCGCAGACGTAACAAATAACTTAGATTTTCATGATAAATTTGATTAAAAACCGTAACACAAGGTCAAAGTCTGAACGATTGCGTTTGACTGGCACTTTAACTGAACTGAACTCAACTTTATTTATTTACTCGCTTAACTAATTGTTTACTTAAAACAACAGAACAGCGTTCTGAATCAGCATTAAAGCACTCCTGAGGTTATTACCCATCGGTATGTTTTGTAGCTACTACTGTAGTTAGTATGTGACACCTCGCTCTATTATGTTATATTCCATCCATCCATTATCTTCCACTTTATCCTCTATTAGGGTGGCGTGGGGGGGGGGTTCCCCATGCCCATGCCCATGCCCATGCCCATCCAGGAGAGAGCGTTCCGGGCGCTGGGCAGACACACCCAGGACAGGGTGCCAATCTATCGCTGGGCACACTCACTCACAGAAACATAAATACACACTATATGGGCAATTTTGAGCATTCTAATTCTAACTTTTTACGAGTCAGTTGTTTTATGTTGCTTGCACAAAGTCTATTTGTTAATGAAATCTGATTTTCTGAGTATAATTTGATATGTTTTGGCACACAATTTCATGCTCTCAAGCTGTTTTCTGATTTATTTGCTGTGTTGTAAAAAGTGTGGCATGTGAATAAACCAAATTAAGGTTGATCTTGACTCTCAAACTAGAATGCAGCCATTTGTGGAGCTGTAGGATTTAAGGTGTTATGGTGTGTGGATTATGCATGTAATTAATACTTTTTTCTTTTTTAGGCAAGTTCAGAGTCCTACAGAATTGAGAGAGACACATTTGGAGAGTTGAAAGTCCCAAGTGATAAATACTATGGAGCCCAAACAGTTCGATCCACCATGAATTTCAAAATCGGTGGTGTAACGGAAAGGATGCCGGTAGGTTCTAAAGTAGAGAATTAAAACTGATTCAGTGAAATGCATGTTTCATTCAATGTTGTAAACATTGGAAGCACAATTTGGGAGTAAAGATCAAGGTGCATTGAAGATGTGCAGAGGAGACATTATGTTAAATATCTTAGAAGGCTGCTGAGGCTGGAACCACAATGCAGGAGGAGGACAGAAATTCTAAAAAGGTTTATGGATGGGGTGATGAAGGAGGGTGCTCAGGATCAGACACAAAGGAAAACAATGATCCACTTTGATCCAAAGAATATTTTAATGTTAAAACATTAATGTACAAGTAGCACATTCAAAACAAAAGCAATAACCATTCTTTATCTGAACTTAAGATGCAGCACATTCACAGATGAAGCACATTCACTCACTCATTCAGTCCTATTTGAAAATGAATCACGTTGTTTAGATGACTTGAAAAAAGTTTGGATTTCTTGCTTCACTTGTGTAAAAATTCTCTAATGATTTTTAATTCAGATCCAGGTTATTAAGGCTTTTGGAATTTTAAAGCAAGCTGCTGCTGAGGTNCAATAACCATTCTTTATCTGAACTTAAGATGCAGCACATTCACAGATGAAGCACATTCACTCACTCATTCAGTCCTATTTGAAAATGAATCACGTTGTTTAGATGACTTGAAAAAAGTTTGGATTTCTTGCTTCACTTGTGTAAAAATTCTCTAATGATTTTTAATTCAGATCCAGGTTATTAAGGCTTTTGGAATTTTAAAGCAAGCTGCTGCTGAGGTGAATAAAGACTATGGGCTGGATCCAAGGCTTGCTGCTGCTATTGTGCAGGCTGCAGAGGAGGTAACTCCATCAATTTTCTTCAGTAATCTGAAATGGATGAAAAAAAAATGTTGTTTAAAATGTCATACTTCTTTTGTACCCAGTTTTACATCTAAGTTAAGTTATGAAGTTCTTTTTTCTTCCTTGTGTTACTGTGTTCTGATGTATTCAGGTGAGTGCTGGAAAGTTGGATGAGCATTTTCCTTTGGTCGTGTGGCAGACAGGCTCAGGAACTCAAACCAACATGAATGTCAACGAGGTGATTAGTAACCGGGCCATTGAGATTCTTGGGGGCAAACTGGGCAGCAAAGACCCTGTCCACCCCAATGACCATGTCAACAAGAGTCAGGTAAGCAGCTAACTTGGTAACTAAGTTTCTTACATGTAGGTATTGATAATGTTCTGTGAATTGACAACCTTCTAAAGCTTTATAACTCTGCAGCTCATCTTGTTTCAGCCATTCATACTATTATATATGTGGAACTGATTTTTACATCTAAGGCTATTAAGGAGCTTTTAGATGACAGGAAAAACATGCGAACACCGCAAAGAAAGGACCATGAAATAGAATCTTGTTGTTTGGTATGAGGAGTCAGCAGTGCCCCACTGAGCTAATATTTTTTAAAATTCATAACTGACCTTCAATTTTATTAGGCACTGAGCATGATCAAATATCAAATCCTATCATCATGATTTTGACTTGAAATTTTTAACTACAATTTTAAAATGATTGTAAACTAATGATTGTCTATTGTCTATAAAGGGAGAAAAAATGTTTGTTATACAAAGATTAAAAGTGCAGACTACAATAGTTTAAATAATAACTATTTTCATGTTCCAGAGCTCCAACGACACTTTTCCCACTGCCATGCACATTGCTGCAGCTAAAGAGGTTCATGAGGTTTTGCTGCCCGGCCTGCAGACTCTTCATGATGCTCTCGCCTCAAAGGCTGAGGAGTTTAAAGACATCATTAAGATTGGTCGCACTCACACACAAGATGCTGTGCCTCTTTCACTGGGACAGGTAAATAAATGAAAAATCATTATTAATTTGAATGCATATGGTTTCCATGTGAACACGACTGTTTACATTAGTTAGATTTAATGCAGGGCTAAATACCAAGCTGGGTATTTTATTATTATTATTTTTTTACATTTAATAAGGATTTTAATTAATGATAGACATTTATAAATTATTTTAAAAATGCATTTTTTGTAGGAGTTTGGAGGTTACGTGCAACAGGTCAAGTACAGCATTGAACGGATCAAAGCTGCAATGCCCAGGATTTATGAGCTGGCAGCAGGTGGCACAGCAGTGGGCACAGGCCTCAACACGCGAATTGGCTTTGCTGAGAAAGTAGCTGACAAAGTCTCGGCACTCACAGGTATATGCCCTTACACACCCATTGGTAGGATGACTTGTGTGTTAGGGTCTTTGTCTTACTGGATGTTAAGATTAGGTTAATTGACAGATATCAATGTAATTTGTAATTTTTTTTCTTTAGCATTTATTTGTACAAGTTAGAATTCATTGATATAAATTGTAGGTGTTCTACAGAGAAAATAATATTCCTGAATCTGTTCAATAAAATGACGCACTACAAACTTTTCAAACTAGATAAAAATATTTTGTGTACCTTTTTACTTTTAAAATTTTATAAAAGTAAAATAAATTAATAAATAAATGAGCAGATCTGATCAAGAAATCTTAAAAAATATATATACATATACACATTTAAGTGTAAGATTTTATTAATACAAGCAATCAAAAACTCCAGGAAAATGTTTATATTTAGTATTGTTTTTTTATTTTGTTTTGCAGGCCTCCCCTTTGTGACAGCGCCTAATAAGTTTGAGGCTCTGGCTGCGCATGATGCGTTGGTGGAGCTCAGTGGTGCTCTGAACACTGTGGCTGTCAGCGTTATGAAAATCGCCAATGATATCCGTTTCCTGGGCTCAGGGCCACGCTCGGGACTTGGAGAACTTATTTTGCCTGAAAATGAACCTGGTTCCAGCATCATGCCTGGTAAGTGAAAGATTGGGACCACATGATACTCAACCACACTCCCCAATGCCCTTCCCATTCTGAGTTCATGTGTTCCAGTATAGTTTTATTCATTCATTCATTCATTATCTTTCACTTTATCCTCTATTAGGGTCGTGGTGGGGTTCCCTATGTCCATCCAGGGGAGAACGTCTCGGGCGCTGGGCAGATACACCCAGGACAGGGTGCCAATCTATCGCTGAGCACACACTCACACACACACACACAAACACACTTTATAGGGGGCAATTTGGAGAACTCAATTGACGTGATCCATGTTTTTGGACTGTGGGAGAAAACCGGAGAACCCGGAGGAAACCCACGCGGACATGAGGAGAACATGGAAACTCCACCCAAATGGGGATTCGAACCGGGAATCCCTAGTGCTGAGAGGTGAACATGCTAACCAATAAGCCACCGTGCCGCCCTAGTATAGTTTTACATAAATGAAATTTAATAGGCAAGTCAAATTTCACAAGTCCTGTAGAGTATCAGATAATTACATATTCCAATTAAGCACATCATGCTAGAATGTGATAAATACGTGAAGCAAAGACAAGTGCATTAAAAAAAAACAATGAAAAAAATATTTACACATATTTAAACAGTCCTATCCTACCACGTAATTATTAAAATGGAAATATAAAATGAACCAAAGCATAAGAAAAAATAAACAGACTGAAATATAAATCCAGAAACTGCAATTAAATTAATATTATGTCTAAAGTGGCGTTAACCCACAAAATTATTTTAAAAATAAAATAATTACTAATGCTGTAAGAATAGAAAAAAATTACACCCAGACAAGTTTAGCTGTTGGAGACTCTTGCATTCTAAGCTTGGCCAAATGTCACAGCAGACCTAAAATGAGAGCTGAAATGTGAGCTCTCCCAAAACGCTGACTTGCTGGATCAGCTGTATAGTGTGCAGTAGTTCCTGAAAATGTTAGCATCAGATCCGCTGTGGGTTGCATACTGAAGCTTTTACTGTTCAGATCAAACATGTTACTGTGGGATATCCCTCTGTTATAGATTAGATTGAAATCTGGTGGCTAGGGCAACACTTTTCCATGTTGTTCATACATTTCTCAGTGTGTGGCATTGACTACTATTTGGTTAGTTGCTCTATGGTCACTATATCAGCATGTGAAGCATAGTATTTCATGTCAAACCTTATTTAACCAGCATTAAATATTGACCTTTTGTTACTCGAATCCTTATCATTGCAAAGCCAGTGAAGTAGCTTTAGTTTAAAAGCACGTACATTTAAAGTAAATTAAGTTAATTTACTTGGGTAATAAAAACTAAATATTGGAAATGAACTTAGTGTAATGAAGTACTCACAGTGAATAAGAACTGTACCTGGAATGAAGTTCTGATGTGTGTTACAGGTAAAGTGAACCCCACACAGTGTGAGGCTATAACCATGGTGGCTGCCCAGGTAATGGGAAACCATGTGGCCGTTACAGTTGGAGGCAGTAATGGACACTTCGAACTCAATGTCTTCAAGCCAATGATCGTTAGTGCCATCTCATTTACTCCCATCAAAACTTTATAAGATCTCAATTATAAATTCTAATGTTAGAACACTTGTACTCCAAGCAGTTGTGGTAAACTACTGTTTGGATGTGAGTAACCACATGAGCTGTTGACAAGCTTGATTTTATTAAAAAAAAAAACCTTTGGTATTAAAGCAGCGTTTTTGTGTGGGAGTATTTAAGGACCTTGGTTTCCCAAATATTAACACTGTGTCACTATCTGTTTTTCTCCACAGATTAAAAATGTGCTCAATTCGGCCCGGTTGCTAGGCGATGCCTCTGTTTCCTTCACTAATAACTGTGTGGTTGGAATCAAGCCCAACACTGATCGAATCAACAAACTGATGAACGAATCTTTGATGCTGGTCACTGCTCTCAATCCCCACATAGGTAAGAACTGTTTTCAGCCAACAGAGGGCGCTCTCACTCAGGGCTTGGCACAAGGTGGTTAAAAGATAGAGGCTTATTTTTATGTTTTACATTTATATGCACTATATGTTTATTGATTTTTTTTTTCTTTTTTGGGAGTTATATTTATGATGTTAATCAGTTTTAAAAGTATTAAATGTGTATGTATGATTGAATGTTTGAAGTCAGCCATTTCATATATATATATATATATATATATATATATATATATATATATATATATATATATATATATANGTTTATGCTTACCTGCATAAATTGTTAAATATATTTTTTAAAACATTTGAAAAAAAGGTTCCCAAGTTCATTACTAGTGTCACATGATTGTCCTTGGGATGAACCCAGGTCTTATTGGGGGGGAAAACATTTTTAAAGAAAGTAACCTAGCTGTCTGCCTGGGAACCAACATATTTATACTGTCTGTAGAACCCATGCAATTCAACAGCATACATAAACCATAAAGTCGAGATTTCCATTGTGTGTTTGTGTAGTTTTCCCAATATATGGATTTTAGTCAATAAATATTAGGCAAGAAATTTTTTTTGGTTTGTAACAAGTTATTAATAAACCAAATTAAACATTATCATGAAGCCTTTACATTATACATACAGAGAGGCAGCTTTCTGAATCAGATTATTTTCACTTTATGACTCTATAAATAAAATGCATATGTAGACAACATACAGTCCTGGAACGTATAGGTCACCAAATCCACCTGCTATGGCAATGATGTACACTGCGTTGTCTGTGTAAATTATTGGCACATTTTCTTGTCAATAATACTTGTGTGAATAAAGCAAGTCAACCAGTAACTGACACAGTTATTTAACTGTAATATTTATTTATCATATAAATATTACAGTTATGTATCTGTAATATTTATATGATAAACTGTCCATCCATCCATTATCTTTATCCTCTACTAGGGTCACGGGGGGTTTCTCATGCCCATCCAGGGGAGAACGTTTCGGGCGCTGGGCAGATACACCCAGGACAGGGCTGCAATCTATCACTGGGCACACACTTACTCACTTACAAACTATATGGGCTCATTTGGAAGATTCATTTGACCTTAATCCATGTTTTTGGACTGTGGGAGGAAACCGGTGAACCCAGAGGAAACCCACGCGGACACGGGGAGAACATGGAAACTCCACCCAGATTGGGATTCGAACCGGGAATCCCCAGCACTGAGAGGCAAGCGTGCTAACCACTAAGCCACCGTGCCGCCCTATGATGAACTAAAACAACAAAAATAATAAAAATCAGAAATGATACTGGGATGCCATCTTTAGTGTCTCTCCATAACTGTCTCTTCCAAATTAATTTTACTTGCAGGAGCGAGAAAAATCTTGGGTGTTAATTATACCCAAAATAGTATAATTATTCATCTAAATCCATGGTTCTTCAATTTTGTCCATGTTCATGTTTTGTCTATGTGTGTTAAGAACAGATATTTAAAAGCTGCTGGACTGATTATACAGTTTTTACATTAGATTACATTTGGTCATTTAGCAGACGCTTTTATCCAAAGCGACTTACAAGGTGAACACAGGGTTAATCACAATATCCCTGGAGCAATGAGGGTTAAGGGTCTTGCTCAAGGACCCACACTGGTAACTTCAGTGACCTGGGATTTGAACTGCCAACCTTCAGATTGATAACCCAACACCCTAACCACTGAGCTATCGCTCCCTTTTACCTTTTGTATACAAAGAAAATGGAATATATATTTGCCACTTAATATTTTCTGAACCAGTTTAAGAGGATGTGTTTTCCAGGTTATATCTTATTGATGTTTAGGGATTTTGTTTTCCAAAACATCCCATCAGCAGACTAATAAAAATCTTTTCTGTATTCTGGCTTAAAATGTGCTACATATAGGCTCCTCTAATTTGACATGGGCTGCATTCGCTCAGTCCAGCAGGCCTTCATTATGACAGCTGACCTTCATCAGAATTGCAAATAAAGAAGTGATGGAATACTTGTTACTGCCACAATCTCTTTTAGCCTGCCCATTTGTTTTGTTCCTGACAGCTGTTATGAGTGTGTGCTGTTCTTATCACACATTCTTTAGCCTCTATAGCAGACAGGGGGACAGACTGGTATTAGAGAAAGTTTAAATGGTGTTGGAAATGGCGGACGAGCTTATTTAGTACCTTGAAGTGGTATTGACAGCTGGTTGAAATTAGTATTCGAAAACCTTTTTAAACAGTCAGTGTTTTTCGGTTATTTTAAGTCTGTCAAGCATAGATTTGGTTTTAAACAGGGAGTTGTTGTAGTTGTTGTTCTGGAGGCATTTGCATCATGTGTTGCTGCTGCTTATGAATGCACGTTCTTTAGTGTCGTAAGCTGTTGGCCGAACAATGTTGTATTCAGTTTACAAATTTGTGTTCTTTGTAAACTCATTATCTTCTGCTTTATCCACTATTACGGTCGCGGGGGGGGTTCCCCATGCCCATCCAGGGGAGAAAGTTTCGGGCGCTGGGCAGATACACCCAGGACAGGGCGCCAATCTATCACTGGGCACAGACACGCACACAGACACACTCTATATGGGGCAATTTGGAGAATTCAATTGACTTGATCCATGTTTTTGGACTGTGGGAGGAAACCCACGCAGACACAGGGAGAACATGGAAACTCCACCCAGGAATTCGAACCGGGAATCCTTAGTGCCGAGAGGCGAACGTGTTAACCACTAAGCCCCTTCTTTGTAAACTTTGTTCTGAAAATTTGCTGCTTTCTGCATAGATTCTCCATGTCCATATTGTAAGCTTAGTTTTCTTCCATTGTGGTTGTTTGGGACTAGAGATGGAGGCCGTGGATTTTCACTTGTTTTATTTTTGTAGTATTATATAACTTCTTCTCCTCTGTTTCTCACACTCAGGTTATGATAAGGCTGCTACCATTGCCAAGACTGCACACAAAGAGGGTTCAACATTAAAAGCGGTTGCCATCAAGCTGGGCTATCTGACAGAGGAGCAGTTTGATCAGTGGGTTCGTCCTCATGACATGCTTGGCCCCAAGTAAAGTCATCGCTACAGTCTGTGACAAGGTTTCCATCAGTCTTTGTACAATAAAATCTGATTCCTTAGAACTCGAGGAGGTTTCCATGCACTTATACATCAAGTTATTGTGCATCAATCATGGGTCTTAATAACCGTTAAAGAGACACAAGAACTTAAAGAGAAAATAATGGCTAAAAATTGTGAAACTATGAGAATGTTCAGTTTCTTTGCAGGAAAATGCTCTACTTGTTATCTTTCACACAATGATAAACCACGACACAGAATACTAATGTGTTCTTAAAGTGTGCCAAAGGTGCAGTGTGCTATACAGTTCTGTTTTCTGTAATGGGTAAAGTATTCAGAAATGCACAATCCATAATTGAACAATGTGGCAATTATGAACTAGGTGGGTTGAAACTGTAACCTGCTGGTTGCCAACAGGCACATTGTCTTTCTGTTATCAATAATGTTAGTTAAATTATCTGGACCTGTGATGTTTGGATTTTTAAAAATGTATCTAATTAATAAAATAATTATAATAAAGTCAACAAGGCTAAACAGTTTTAAGTTGAATTGGTATTAATTTTCTGAGATCTTGCAGCCCCTGGTCAAAGTCATGCAAGCACCAATATTATCAACATTTTTGAAGTATGTTATATGGACAGAGGCACTTTTTGTTCGTCTCTTAATCATTGAACTCCAGTGTTGTGTGTGTTTTGTTTTTTAACGTCCAATTGCAACCAGGCTCTGCATTTGTACATCTGCTTCTTACTCTGTAGGATTTTTTTTCTGTTTATGATTCCTCCCCACTGCACAAGCATAGTCTGTAATGACAAGGTTAGTAGAGTTTGATGTGGAAGACCTTGACTGCCCCACACAGAGCCTCGACCTGAACCCCATCAAATTATTTTGGGATAAACTAGAATGATTGTAATCCTTTAAACTTCTAATGAAATGCCATTAAAGTTCCTGTATATGTAATGTCAGTATCAAAATACTTCCATAAACTGTGTTTTTCACAAAATGCTCAGTTGTCGGAATCAACAGTAGTGCTTTGGCTTGCTCTTTGAGGGTTTAAAGGCTTTTTACTCTATAAAGCTGCTTTGTGACAATGTACTGTTGTAAAAGACACTATAAATAAATTACTTGAACTTTCTCAATGCCCACCATATGCTGTTTTAGTTTAATTTTGCTGGTAGAGCTTTAAAAAAGACTTTAGAGCGCATCCAAATTGTACCAAAATGTACATAAATGTTCTTAAAAAGCAAATGAAAGTTCGTTGGCAGTTACCGCTGCTGTGGCCAGCACTGAATTCTTAAAGGTATGAAGTACCCATTGTTCTGAGTGTGCAGAGAAATATTGTGAAATCTTTTTGTATTAAAAAAAAAATCTTGAGAAGATTTAAATTGAAAACTCAGTAGCTTTTGAAATAATGACCAGCTTTAATTTTATATTTTAATTATGTAATTTAATTATTTCAATTACATCCATCTCTGAAGTTCTCACTGGTGAGCATATGTCTGGAGGAGTAGACATTCTTACATTCTTGGTCCGGGTCTGTAATAGAATTTATTTATTTATTTATTTTTTTTAAGTGTCGTTGGTTAGATTCAAAAATGTTTTCACATTCAACATTTAAAAATGGCATGTGTACAGGTTCGCTTTAACAAAATTGATATTCCGTGTCTGCTCAATGGTCCGGTCAATGGTCATGCAGTTGTTAGCTCTCTGAATTTGATTCACTGGTATGGTGATAAAGGTCCTTGCTGTGTAGAGATCATGTAAAGAATTTATGCCCTCCAGTTAATAGCTTGATTTATTTTTCCCATGACATTTTAATACATGTATGTATGTGTTCTATATTAATTTCTTTAACACTATTGGTTAAACCCATGTAAACTGTGGAGTACCGCCGAAGAGAAACTTACAGTCCTGATGCAGTTTATCTTATGTAGCTCACACATTCTCAGATCTTTCCATTTTGAACATGTAATCTTAGTATTGCGACTACGCCTTGTATACCTCCCACTCATTACTCACCATCGAAATCCTAATGCTCTGACAGAGCTTTTATTTTCCTTCTAAAAACCTGTTAGTGATTCAAGTAATATAATGTGGCGAGTCACCATAGCCACAAGCTGTGCACTTGTTCTTTCTTCATTGGTGAACAGGCCCTCATAGGGGTACTTCAGCATAAAAGATTACATTTGTTAGTATAATGTGGTAACCAGTGCCCTTGCCGTGATTCGTTTTCAGGAAGGAATTTGGTGTATAATATATTTGAAAGGTTTTACATCAGATACATTTGAATTCTCTGTGTTAGGTCTGATTATATCATATATTAACCAAAATGAAAAATATGTATGGAGCTAGAGGCAAACTAATAGGGTGATTTTGCTTGCAAATTATGAATCGAAGTCATTCCATTTAATTATTTGCAGCTTTTGTTAATCAAGATGATTAGTGCAGAAAGGCACAGTTGATTTCTGGGTTGGAAAAATAAGGTCTATTCAGGCTGGAGTTAGCATGTTCTCCCTGTGTCTCACACCAAATATATGCTGTTAAAAGCACTGGTGAAATCTGATTCCTTCTTCGTGCATTTGCATCGGATGTTTGTGTCTGTCTGGATTATGGTACTGGGATAGACTGCAGCACCTCTACGACCATAAATTATGATATGAATGTCAGAAAACAAACATGGTGTAAGTGGGCGGCATGCTGGCTTAGTGGTTAGCATGTTCTCCTCTCAGTTTTAGGGATTCCTGGTTCGAATTCCAATCTGGGTGGAGTTTCCATGTTCTCCCCGTGTCCGTGTAGGTTTCCTACGGATTCTCCTGTTTCCTCCCACAGTCTAAAAACATGGATTCAAGGTAAATTGAATACTCTAAATTGCCCTATATAATGTCTGTGTGATTGAGTGTGCCCAGCGATAGACTGGCTCCCAAAACATTCTCCCCTGGATGGGCATGGTAGAGGATTAAGCGAAAGATAATGAATGAATAAATGAAAAATGGTGTGAGTACACCTCGGAGAAGGAGTCTGCTTATCTCCTGTAATAACTGATTTTATTTTAGTATTGACTGAATTCAACTTTGTCTGAATTATCTGGCAGTCAGTCATATGTATCACTAATTGCATCAGAGGCTTTGTGTTGTACTTCAGTTTTAACATAAGATATTGCATATTATTACGTTTTAACATGTTAAGGTTGGCAGATATTTGTATCAACTAAAAAAAAATATATATATATATATATATATATATATATATATATATAAAAATTTAATTTTTTTATTTTTTTATTCCAAAGCAGCTCATCACCATATGAGCCTTTGACATTTCAGGTTCACTTCTCCTGCTGCTCTATCCCTCCCAGTTGTTATCTTAATCCAATGTGAGTTCTAACCCAGTGTGGTGTGTCCCAGGATTAAGTTTTAGGCCCTCGTCTATTGATTTACATTGAAGCATGGAGGGCATGAAGGACATTAGGGGAAGAGTGCCAGATGGTCTTGCCTGAAATGCTCTTTTCTAAAATACCATCGGTTTTGCAATAATGGAATAATGGAGCAGAAAGAAGGTGGGGGATCTACAGTTACCTGGAGGCACAGGTGGCGACAACTGAGGGAACGGAAAAGTGTGACATGTGGAGCTCAACAGGCGTTGAATCTTAAACAGTGCCAGCTGAGTTTCAGCTCTCAGTACCCCAGCTCTTATTTGGGTTCAAAGAATACGAAATTAGTCTTTTTAAAATGTGTTTAAATATGATTACAACTGATCCGTAATGTATCCGAGTTTGACAGAGTTAAAAAAATATATATGCCTAAGCAATCTGTCAATTTAAAATAATCTTTTCATTTTAGAATTGTAAATGTTTCAAATGTGCGAATGTGCCTGTTTTAGGTCTAAATTGAACATCTCGTGATTACTGATTGACAGGTAAAAATGGTGTTTTACTGCATAAAAAAGCAGTTGTTGTGAATATCTGGTACAGGTCTTAATTTTCCAAAACTAAACAGCAAAAAATGGGATTCTGTATGTCATGGTTTGATGAATTCATTTATTTTTGAAGGCTGTATCTCAAAAACTGTGAGTGATTGATTTTTAAATAGTATTTAGAGTTTGTCACTTGCGCCGAATATCCATCTCATTCCTGTGAACATTATATCTCAAACACCTTGTGAGATGATTTAAATGCTAAAATTTAGCAGTTTGCAAGGCGGCACAGTGGCTTGGTGGTTAACATGTTCTCCTCTCAGCTCTAGGAATTCCCAGTTCGAATCCCAATCTCGGTGGAGTTTCCATGTTCTCCCCGTGTCTGCATGGGTTTCCTCCGGGTTCTCCGGTTTCTTCCCTCACTCCAAAAATATGGCTCAAGGTCAATTTAATTCTTCAAATTACCCCAAATATAGTGTGTTTGTGTGTGTGTGTGTGTGTGTGCCCAGCGATAGATTGGCGCTCTATCTTGGGTGTATCTGCCCAGCGCCCAAAATGTTCTTCTTGGATGGGCATGGGGAACCACACTATGACCCTAGTAGAGGAAAAAGTGGAAGATAATGGATGGAAGGTTCAAACTTGCTTTGACCGCAATTGTGGGTTTGGATGTTTGGGCTAGCAATCTGAAGGTTGTGGGTTCAAATCCCACGACCATTGATGTTACCAATGTGGGTTCTTGAGCAAAGGCCTTAACCCTCATTGCTCCAGGGTGTTGTTTAAGGTGATCCTGTGTGCTGACCCCAACCAAGTTAGGAAACTTGTAAGTCGCTCGTAATTTGACTTGTAAGTCAAATTACGTTTGATTTTAAAGGTCAAAAAATCATGGTGGCTTGATCCAATTCACATGGAGATAATCCTCACAGCCCACCAAAACTGCAGTCATACATTTGTGTATTGTACACTGTATGTAATATGTATTTACTTCTACTTGACACACATCATAGATTTGTTACATTGCATCCATGTCTTTTATAGATTTATTTAATAATTCTGCACTTGTACTTATGTACACTTCCTCTTTGACTATTTGCCACTGGCAAGCTATTGACATTTAAGAAGCTATTGACTGTTTCTTTTAGAGAGCCTGGTGCTTGGTGGCTGTAAGCCCAGACTAGAGTAGTGTGGCTGAATCAGCAAAAAAAAAAAACAGCATTCAACTAGGAAGTGGCAAAGACTGAAAGAGCTTCTGCACGATTTCGTTTTTTACAACTCATGAAGTGCTAGATGATTAGTAGCCATGGGAATTTTTTATATAATGACTTAAAACACAACTGCAGCTCTCCACTGGCTGGCTGTGCAGGATTTCTATAAATGTATGATAAAAAAAGAAATACAATTTGAATTTAAAACTAAATGATATACTACTGTATATGCTTTACATGTTTATAAATATTTGTTAGTTTGTTTTTATTTAATGCACAAGTTGAATATTGGAAATTAGATTTTAACTTAAATAATGTTTGTGGAAGTTTATGTTGTAAAGAAAATGTTTTAGAGATTTTCTAAGTGAAAATAAGTTAGTTTCCCAAAGGGGGCCCAAGAACCTTTTTAAAATTATTTTAATTGACATTTATTCATTTAATTCTTTTGTCAATGATCCACTTTGGTGAGCCCTAATACAAACCAGTGTGTTATTATTTGATTTCAGCAGGGGTGGCCAAACTGACTGTAAATAACACCTAAGCCGCATGGTTTTATGCGATTTATAGATGAGTGACAGGCAGTAGGTACTTTGGTTGTGCATTTTTATTTTATTTTTTTTATATCTTTGTCTGATTTCACTGAAAAGTGACACTTTTATTACGTGCTTGAAGGCAACTGTTGGCAATTAAGTGAATGCTTATTTTACTATTTCATGTTTCTTGCAGGTTTAATAAAAAGAAATGTATACTGAACAGTAATTTTGACAGTTGCAGTATTTAATACATTTAATCTTTTTTAAACTGACATAATACAAATCAAAAATTAGGTGTTAATTAAGGGTTACCAATCCTCAAACTCTAGCCATTTCTGTGGTCTCTCGATTTGAAGTCAGTGAAAATGTTCTATAAATGAAGTGGAAACATTTTCCCTGATCAGATAAATCCTTGTTTCAGCTTGTAATTGGAAAGAGCGAACATCAGATTCTACAATACTAAAAATGACCATCCAGACTAGTTTTTAACGAAACTTGCAAAACCAATGTTTGTAGATTGAGGGAGTGGTAGCTCAGTGGTTAGGGCATTGGGCTATCAATCTGAAGGTTGGGGGGTTCAAATCCCAGATCCACTGAAGTTACCAATGTGGGTCCTTGAGCTCCAGGGATGTTGTGATTAACTTTGTGCTCACCTTAAAAGTCGCTTTGGATTAAAGCTTCTGCTAAAATGACCAAATGGAAATGTAATGTAAATGATTGTGATAATCTGGGAGTATATCGGTGCCATCACCGTATGTCGGTGCCATCATCAGTGCCATCCCAAGTTACATCATCATCATGTTATATAAAGTACCTTTACTTCACTGACCTGCCTGCAGTACAAATCTGTCCCTTATTCAAAATGTATGGCACATCATGAAGAAGAGTATCAGACAATGTAGACCTCTCACTGTTGACCAGCTCAAGTTTTCTGAACAGAAACAATGAGCTAAAATTCCACTTTAAATTCCAAATTGTCAGCAATTATCTCTAATTCCTAAACAGCTAAATGGCTTCAATAAAGATTATAATTATTTTTAAGTGCTGCAGGCAATTATTTTTCCAGATATTTTATTTGTTCACGTTTGACAAATAACATTAATTTTTCTTTTGCGTGTTAAATACGTTTTCTTTCAGGGAGTTAACAAATAAAATATTATGATTTTTATTGCATTTTCAGAAAATGACCCTCATTTCTTTTTGTAATTGAGGTTTGGAAACATCTACATGAATGTTTAGATACTATGTTGGAAACTGCTGCTTTAGTGTCGTTTGTTCGACTAAATGTAGTTTCTTTATAAGGTTGAACCTTGTTCTTTTATTATGTTATATTAATAAACCACAGTGTATTTCTTTTTTTTCAGCTGCATGTGAAACCGTCCCATACGTGATTAGATTCCACCCAACCAACATTCGGTGTTTATTGCGTGTGTTTATCAAACCGATATTTTACACCTGAGACATCTAACCTGAGCTGTAACAGAACCTCAGTGAACACAATCAGAAAGCAGAAATAAGATAAACTTAGGAAATGTACTCCGTTACAGACCTGAACTGATGGCAAGCGGCCAAACTGGACACATCATCCCCTGAAATATAAGCAAGATGGAGTGAAATTTACTCGAGTGAATCTGGGCTTGGCTTCAAGTTTTAATTTACAGCACAGAACAGCAAAGCTTAGAAGGAGTAAATTTTCACGTAGGAGTCATTACTTCCCATGAGACTTGTGAAATGCAATTAGGCAAGACAGCTTGAGGGCTTTCATCACAGAGCCACAGGCACTTCTGGCTTCATTTACAGCTCTTCTGGGAATATGGTCCCTGATGACACTTGATGGTGAATATTTCAAAATGAGCTCCCACTGTGTGCACTGGCAACACAAGTTGACACTTCAAAGCCAGTTAATGAGGTTCACCTACCCTACAGGTACATTTCCTTTTTTTAAAAAAAAAAAAACTTTGTTACTGACTGTTGCCAGGTTGTTGTTTATGCTGATTTGTCCACTTTGTTCCATCTGTTAGTGGACAGGGGTCAGAAAAGTACAAATGCTAAATGATTTGCACATTTAATACATTTAAAATACCTTAACATATTCTAGATCACATGTATTGTCATAGGTACATATTGTCATGCATGGTGACTTAGTGGTTAGCACATTCGCCTTCGTCAGTGCTAGGAATTCCGGGTTTGAATCTCAATCTGGGTGAAGTTTCCATGTTCTCCAAATTGCCCCCTATAGAGTGTGTTTGTATGAGTGAGTGTGTGCCCAGCGATAGATTGGCGCCCCTGGGTGTATTCTCCCCTGGATGGGCATGGGGAACCCCACCACGACCCTAATAGAGGATAAAGCGGAAGATAATGAATGAATGAATGAATTGTCACATAGCATATTTAGGCACTAGAGCAAATCCATGATACATTCTCCAAATGTCCTTGTGAATTACTACTATGCTGAATCCTCATTCTAAAAGCATTGCAGTGAAAGGACTGGCTACTCCTAGCTGCATGTTTGTGTATATGTCCCTGTATATGTGTGTGTGTGTTTTATTCGTATTCACTGGAGCACCAATTTGAATCACACTCTCATGAGAAGGTAGCTTTTAGTAATGAAAAACAATTTTTGTTTCTCTGACTCAAATCATTTAATGCTGTATGTGCTTTTTTTTTGCCCATTTTTGTATGATCCAAGACTTCGGCTCCTTGACAGTTTGTGGGGTCATCGTCTAATTCACCTGTTCTTGATGTGTGTACACATCTGTAGCACATGCACTTTGTGTGTCTTGTGTAGCACATGCAGAATGAGACCTGACGCACACCTGCTGAGATAACCACAGACTTCCAGGTAAAAGGTATCACTTTTATGACAGCATATGTCGTTTTGAAATCCTAATGACCCTGCATTAATGCTTTTATCATATATATATATATATATATATATATATATATATATATATATATATATATATATATATATTTATATATATATATTTATATATATATATATATATATATATGCATGGTACTTATGCCATGCAACCCATACTCTGACAGATATTGACTTTTGCCTCAAATAGATTTAAGAAATGGCTTTTTTATTTTTGGAAAATATTGGAAAAAGTATTTGAAAACATGGCAGAACTCATAAGTTATGGCCCATCTTTGCCTACAAATAGGTTACGATTAGTGTTTATATTTATATACTGTATAACTTGTTACTCTTATCTGTTATCTGTATCATAAGATGTTTCTTAAATATTCTTTCTTTTTTATTTATGTCAATATTTGGGGTGTGGTTAGGGTGTTGGGTTAGCAATCATTCACTTCATGTTAAAGTCTAATGGGCATATCAAAAACCTTTGGAGCTGAGGAAAAAATGTGATGATTTCACAACAATAACGTACAATGTAAAATACAACTGCAGATGTGTTAGGCAGTGTCTTGTGTTGTATTCGACATTGCAATATTGTAGTTTATTGCATAAGCAAGAGATACTGAAACACGACCATGAATCACAGATCGTAGGTCACAGGGATGCTTTGCTTTTATCCTAAAGAATGTTGGCTGTATTAAGGCAATGTGCACGCTGTGCCCTGCTCTCTGTTTGATCTCAGCATTGCAGGTGCAGTACACAGCATCTCTTCACACTCACTCACACGGACACACTATCATTTGGAGAATTCACTTGACCTTGATCAATGTTTTTGGACTGTGGGTGGAAACCAGAGAACCTGGAGGAAACCCACGCGGACACGGGGAGAACAGGGAAACTCTATCCTGATTGGGATTCGAACCAGGAATTCCTAGCGCTGAGTGGCGAACGTGCTAACCACTAAGCCACCGTGCCTCCCTCAGCTCTGCTTTCCATCCATCCGTTATCCTTATCCTCTATTAGGGTCGTGGGGTGGGGGAGGGTGGTTTCCCATCCAGGGGAGAACATCTCGGGCGCTGGGCAGACGTCAGGACAGGACGTCAATCCATCACTGGGCACACACTCACACACACAGACACAGTCTAAATTGGGCAATTTGGAGAATTCACTTGACCTTGAGCCATGTCTTTGGACTGTGTGAGGAAACCGGAGAACCCAGAGGAAACCCACGGGGAGAACGTGGAAACTCCTGGGCGATAGGCAGATACACTCAGTACAGGATGTTAATCCACGCTGGGCACACACTCACACAGACACACACACAAAAATACTCTATATGGGGCAATTTGGAGAGTTCATTGAACTTGATCCATGTTTTTAGACTGTGGGGAGAAACCATCGAACCCGATGGAAACCCACGCAGACAGGGGGAGACCATGGAAACTCCACCCAGATTGGGATTCGAACCGGGAATCCCTAGCATTGAGAGGAGAACATGCTACTCCCTAAGCCAGCGTGCCTCCCCAGCTCTGCTTTCCATCCCTCCATTATGAACGGAGAACGTTTCGGGCGCTGGGCAGATACACCCAGTACAGCACGTCAATCCATCGCTGGGCACACACTCTAAATGAGCAATTTGGAGAATTCACTTGACCTTGATCTATGTTTTGGACTGTGGGAGGAAACCAGAGAACCCGGAGGAAACCCACGAGGACACGGGGAGAACATGGAACCTCCACCCAGATTGGGATTCGAACCAGGAATCCCTAGTGCTGACAGGAGAACATGCTAACCCCTAAGACAGCGTGCCGCCTCAGCTCTGCTTTGGGAGAGTATTTGTGCTCGGCCACGCGGATCCTTGCAGTGTGGCACCGAGGCGCGTGCACGCGTCGGCGCTGTGAGATCAGTGCGCGCCCCCGCGGCAGCTCCGTGGCAGCAGTGTGAGTTGGTTCGGACGTGCGAACGCCAACACATCCGCTCTGCCCGATGCGCGGTCCCTCCGCTGGCTGACAAACCCGCAGCAGGTCGACAGCAGCGCCGGGCCGGGCGCCGACGGGAGCAGGTAGGAGCGCCGCTTTAGCGCCATCACCGGACGGAGCCGATGCGCGGAGCTGTCCGCGGTGCTGACATCCAGCGGGATCCGAGCTCTGCAACCGACACTTCACCCAACACCCACCGCACACACGCGGGCGATCTGCCTGCACACAGTCCCGACATCTGCCGAATGCATTCAGACGCTGGGCTCGGCATTGTCTCCGTTGTGGCGTTGGGCTAGGTTGGGTCAGCAAAGGTGATCGCATGCTCTTGGTTTCGGTGCAGCGACAAGAAGCGATTCCAAGCTTCATTTCGATCGTTGCAACAGCCAGTATTCTGGTGCACGTACACTGGTTTGCATCATGCATGATTTAGTTACATTCCGCAGCATCCAGTGCAGCTTCGTTTGGGTTCTATAGCTCTTGGTCTCTGTGGTTCACTTTGCTATGCCCCATTCTGAATGACATTTATGTTTGTAAAACTCAAATTCCATAGTAATAACTTTTGTCTTTAAATGAGTGCAAGACCCGAATACTCATTCTTTTATCATTCATTCATTCATTCATTTATTGGGAGATTGGGGTTGTCGTACCCATCCAGAGGAGAACGCTTCGGGCACAGAACATATACACCCAGGATCATCACTAGGCACACTCACTTACACACACACAGAAAAACACATTCTATATGGGAGAATTCAGAGCATTTGTTTTGCCTTCCATATTTTTGGACTGTGGGAGGAAACCCACGGACATGGGGAGAACATGGAAACTCCACCCAGATTGAGATTGGAACCTCTTGGTGTCTTTCTTCCATCCAAGGTCTCTGTGATTCACAGATGAGTTACTTTGTTATGCCCCATTCTGACTGATATTTATGTTTGTGAAACTCAAATTCCATAGTAATAACTTTTGTCTTTAAATGAGTGCAAGACCCCATTCTCATTGTTTTATCATTCATTCATTCATTCATTTATTATCTTCCACTTAATCCTCTGCTAGGGTTGCACAGGGGTTGGTGCTTTGGATAAAAGTAAATTTACTAAATGTTATGTAAATATAAGGTGACTATAGGCAGTGTCTGGCAGGTGGGTTCTTTCTATGTGGATTTGAATGTTCTCCTGTGTAACCCCCCCTATCCTCACACACACACAGACACACACAGTCCAAAGGCATGCAAGTTAAATGCATGGAAATTGTCACTAGGTAGGAATTATGTTGTCTTTCTCTGGTGTAACGGAGTGGCAAACTGTCCAGGATGTTTTTCTTTCATCCTATCCTTTTTTGGCTTTGCTCTTTTTCTTATACCCTTCCTATCTTATAGCTTTAAGTTGCAGTGGCTGCAGCTGCACACTGGTCGTGTTTTTCATTCAAAACAAAATGATCAAAAGCTGGTAATACATTATGAAAGCTTCCACTCAACATCCTCCACTCAGTAAGATATCTTTTTAATGTGGTTTAAGAATAACATTTATCTTCTTACTTGTTTATACATGTGTCTAGCTTAATGTGTGGACAGATGGATAAGGCTTGTTGGAGCAGGGTTCGTTTACAGCCTAGCACCAACACACTGCTGTGCAGAACTTTGTTTTCATGACATATAGTGGGTAGTGAGCCTTATTTTTGGATAACAGCCCAGCGAAGTGATGCTAATGTTTTCCATTTTAGTAGTTTGCATGTATGTTATTAAAATCATTTAGATCTCATTTTAATCTATTTTTCTTTTAACCACAGGACACGAAGTGGCATGGCGCAAACTAATAGCTATGGACAGAGCAGCAATGGTGTTGCAGATGAGTCACCAAACATGCTTGTCTACAGAAAGGTAAGTCCCTGAATACTGAAGTGTGGTTTAATCGTGTTTGAACAGTTGTGGACTTGGAAGCTTAGAAGGATTTAAAAGACCCACAAGCCTGCAATGGAATGCAAAGTTGAGGTACAAAAATATACATGCTTGGAGTGCATGAACGATAACCACCGACATGCTGAACTTATTTGCTATACGTTTTCACTCCAAACTCACATCTAATAGACATTTTTATGATGACTTAAGTGTTCTGTCTGCGCACGAGCACACATTTACCTGTTAGCAGCATTGCTTTTTATTTTTTTACATACCTTACTTGTGAAGGTTGTGTACTGTATCCACTAGAGGGCATATCAAAGCTTAAACTTCTACATTTAAAACTTAGATCTGTGTCTCTAGGAACTACCATGACAATTTTATATTTGACTAATGGTTCAGAGTCTAATCTAAAGTTAAATTTTAAATATGATTTATGGTTTGAGATACTTCATATGTTTTACTTTATTTTTGTCCATTGCGGGAAAATGTTCTTTAAAACCCTTTCCCAATAATTTTGTCTTAAATCTGCTGTGTTTTTCCATTATATCATCAGTTTCACTTACCACATACACAGTAGTTCTTACATAAAGTTTAACCACAGAACCACTACAGAAGATTATTTTAAGTTTGCTTTAGGTGGTGGATGGTTCTCGACACTGCAGTTAGAATTAGTGCAGATGCAGTTGTGCTGCTGGAATTTTTGCCACCTCACTGTCACTACTGGACTAAAATTGATCCACCAAACAAACATGATCTGCCAGCTGCATCCTGTGGGCAGTGTCCTTTAAGCACTAATGAAGAAATAGAAAATCATTTACTGCAACATGCAACAACTAAATTACATGAAGTCCATGGATACTTTGCGCTGATCACCAATCCAACTGTATCAATGCAACCCAAACAACCATCCCACAATTAGTGATAAGAATCATCCACCACCCAAATCCTACTTTTGTGCTCCTGTTGGGATAAACTAAAATAAAACAGACCAACCAAATATGCAGAGTCAGAGTAGATCTACAAATTGTATCTTTATTGTTAGTAAAACTGATTAAATAAATGATAAATTCATATTAGAAATAAATTAATTGTTTGTGTACATGTAGAAACAAAGCAAGATAAACCAGACTAATGTGTTATAGCAATGGAAAAAAACTGTAAATAGTCAGATTTGCTGCTATACAGTATGATACCATGATATATTACTATATTAGCCTTTTTCCATTACTTGCCTCATTAGGTCTTGATGCTTTTATAAAGCAATCAAATTTTCTTTCTTCTATGTTTTTATATCAGTTAAGCTTTGTGATTGGGTTTTGATTTTTTTTTTAATTAGAAGCAAAACTTTGTTCTAATGTTGTTATTTGTAAGATTATTAAGATTATAAATCATTAAAGTTCATTACAAAATTAGGCTAAATACATTTTGGAAAAACTTGTATGTCAAGTCATATTTCAGCACAGAAAATCATTAAGGGTTTTTACATTCATGCATTAGACTTTTAGTTGTAATGTATTTGTTATTACTTAAAAAAAAAACTTCTTCATGTCAAGCGTTCTATGATAATACTTATGTCTCGTGGTTCTAAGCAATGTGTTTGAAAAGTCAGCGAAAATAACCAGTCATACTGTAGTGCTAAGAAGCATCCACCACCCAAATGATACTTTGGTGTTCCACAGTAAATCTACAACGTGTATCTACATGGTTAGTAAAACTGATTACATTCACAATAAATGTGTATGTACAGACACAAACACACTCTATATGGGGCAATTTGGAGAACTCAGTTGACCTTCAACCATGTTTTTGGAGTGTGAGAGGAAACCAGAGAACCCGGAGGAAACCCTTGCCGATACAGGGAGAACATGGAAACTCCACCCAGATTGAGATTTGAACTGGGAATCCCTAGCGCTGAGAGGAGAACATGCTAACCACTAAGCCACCAGAGAAATTTGTGACAATTTGTTCCCCTTTGTGAAAATCGGTTTGTAAAAAAGAAAAAAAAGCTTTACTGAAACCAAGAAGATGCCATGCTGCTCTAATCAGTAACTGCTGAATCAAGACTGTCGTGATAGATAGTGAAGCATCTTTATATATTCGACCCTTAAACGCACAGCAATTTGTCATGGCATAGATTTCACTGGATGTTGAAATGATTGTGCAGTGATATTGACTCATGCAAACAGAATAGCTTTTAGCAGTCACCACAAATTAGATGAAGATAGTGACATGCTCTGAGCAGCCCATTCTTCCTCCTCCTAGAATTGCTCTATAGGATTAAGATATGAGAATATCATTGAAGTTTTTCTCTGCTTTACCGTCTGTTTTCTGCTGCAGTGCATGGTGTGTACATAGTGCTAAATGGATAGAAACATAGAATAGAATAGCAACAATGGAGATTAAAATGCCTCGCGATTGTGATTGTTATTGTTGTTGCTGTTGCTGTATTGTACTGTATTTACCTAAAAAACTATGAAATTTAACGACTTTTCACTGTAGTTTATCCATAATGCTCTGGTTGAATTGTAAGCTAATGAGTACAGTTCTAGGTGAATTCTAGGTGTTTTTGACCATAAAGGTGATGTTTATGAGCCTGAGGGAGAGTTGAGAGGAAATGAGGTAGCTAATCAGGAGATTAAGGCCTCAGTTTCTGTCTCAGTGCTGATGCTCTAAACCATGAGGCTGCTGTTGGCAGTCCACCATGTCCTACTTTTTGAAAGTCAATAATGCTCACATCTTCATGTCTGAAGGGAACATGGATTTTTTTTTTTTCTTTATTACTGACCTGTTTTCTATTCAAGAAATTAGACGAAATGCAAAGCCACAAAACAAAAAGTAATCTGTCAGTCGATTTGCAATGAATTCCTTTTATTATTGAATATTTTTAATGCTTACAACATTAAAATGTGATTGATAGAATATTGATTGTCAATCAATATTCTATTTCACATCAATGTTTCACATTTTACCACTTTTTTAAAAAGAAAAACAAACAGACAGATACTTACTGTTCAGTTGAGATGTTAAAAATAGGTTTTAGAAGGCTAATCACGTTGCCTTGTAGATATGTAGGGCTCGCAGGCTTCACAAGGTCGCTTTTAAACTAGTTTGAATTTTATCAGAAATGCTCTGTTTATCGTTTGTATTTCGTTTTTTATCTCACTGAAAGAGAATATTAATAATCTCCTGTGTAACTGATGTACAGAACCTTTCATTAAAAAAGTTTTTTTTTCAGTTCAAGCTTCAGGTCTGGACAACTTCTGGTGAAAAATTGTGAATCTGGGTTTTGAGCCTAAATTTAAAGCAGCTGCTGAATATTTTAGTACCTGCATTACTCAGCCTTCGCCTACACTCTCTGTCTCTTCTCTCGTAGCATCAGCCTGGAAATAGATTCGTTCCCATCATTAACATATTTTTTCTCACTTATAAACAAGAACCACCAGCATTTGAGCTGCGGGGTCTCACCAAGAGGACAGTATAGACTTGATAGTGCAATGGCTTTATAAATGAAACCCAGCAGAGACTGGGCTAGAAGCGTCAATTTCATGAATTGATAATTGATTCATCTGGTTGCTTAATTTCCTTTCTGGGAATTTAAATTACTGATGAGGAGATGGTGTGTGGTATGACCTAGATTATGCTTTATTAAAAGTATAGCCATGTTTCTGTTCAGAATCAACTCTTAAAAACTCAATCAGTATCTATCAAATCTCAAACAGCAGGAGTTTTCATAATTAACTTACCATTTGACATACTGGGATTTTGACTGTTGCTGCTATTTACATAAATATCAGTAATCAAGGTTTATTTCATAGTAATTTGTGTTAACATTCTGCCTGAATACATCAACATCACTTAGCATAGTGAATAGTTTGCTGATGCTAAAGATTCTTTTTTTTTTTTACAGTTAAAAAATGCAATGCCACAGTATGTTATTAAAACATTAAGGACTGAAATATAGATGATTTAGAAGCTGCTATTCGGTCATTAAATAAAACAGCAAATATGGAATTATGTTCCTTTTTTTACTTAAGATACATATGTTATCAGCATTTATGGGAATCAGTGTTTACAAACTTACCTCATTTCTTTTAAATACAGAATCTCCAATAGCAATCATAATGAATCCGGTATTCATAAAGCTTTATAACATTTGTCATAAGCATTTGTTAATGTACATAGATGTTCATAATAAATACATTTTTACACGGCTTTATAACACAAAGGGACATAATGCATTATAATATGAACTTATTTCAACTTTTGATTATTTGGATGTTTAGATATTCTTACTTAAAACAAGATGATTACACTTTACTTTATGCCTGTAATGAGTGCTTATAAGCTTTTATAAACAGCTATGAGCACTTAGAAAGTCATTTTCAGGAAAATAAAAAATGTTATAAGGCTTTATCTCACTGGTCTCTATAATAAGTTTATAAATAGTTAAAATATATAGTTTATAATGCATTATGCCATTTTTTGTTATAAAGCTTCATGGCATGTTCTTATAACACTTTATAAGTGTGGTTATGTACATCTACAGACATTAACAAAGGTTTATGACAAGTATTGTAAAGCATTATGAATACTTTATAAATGCACTTATAATGCATTATGAATACCGGATTTACATGTTCACTGATTATAAATTATAAATTATTATTAATAGGTTTATTAACTTATCTTTATTAAACACATCAAAATAAGAATGAAGTTGATCATAAGTGCCCAAACTTTTGCATGAGGCTGTAGCTGATGAGAGACGACAGGCCTTCATTTTTCATTAGTTAAAGCACTGCTGTTGCTCATGTTGGCTTTTTTTTATAGCACCCTCAAAGCATGCTAAACTGCTGTCTTTAGCAATTTATTGTTCTAAAAATGTCTCTGATCATTTAGAAAATGTCCAAAAGGATGGAGGAATTCAGTCTTGTGCATCTGAGTGGTGTGCATGTGTGTGTTTATGTGACGTAGCGATGTGATGTGCTGAGGATCTGAAAAAGAGCTCTGTTGGAGTTCAATTCCCTTCAATTATGAGCACAAAAGCTGAAGTCTGGCTCATTGTTCAGATCAAAGAGCACCTGTTTGTTCAACTTACTTCAAAGTAACAGCATTTATGAAGGTTGTTCGCTGCTCTTTCAAAGCTTGGTTTTACGTTTTCCCAACGATCTAATAGCTGGTGCTTTATTAATTTGACTCATTTTCTAAAATGTCTCACACAAAACTGCAGGTAGATCCCAAGCTATGTCTATACTAGGTGTGTTGAATTACAGTAGTCAAAATAATTTTTGGTGGTTAGCACGTTCGCCTCTCAGCACTAGGGATTCCGGGTTCGAATCCCAATCTGGGTGGAGTTCTCCCCGTGTCCTCGTGGGTTTCCTCTGTGTTCTCCAGTTTCCTCCCATGGTGTGTGTGCCCAGCGATAGGTTGGCGCCCTGTCCTGGGTTTGTCTGCCCGGCTCCCGAGACGTTCTCCCCTGGATGGGCATGGGGAACCCCACCACGACCCTAATAGAGGATAAAGCGGAAGATAATGAATGTATTTTGTTGTAAATGATATTTGTTGCAGAGTACTTTGTGCTTTGTAAACCATTATCTGATTTGCTAGGTTTCACAGCCTGCTAACACTTTTCCCATTTGGGAGATCTCATCCATCCAATTATATTCTGCTTTATCCTATATTAGGGTCGCGGGGGGTTCCCCATGCCCATCCAGGGGAGAACGTTTCGGGTGCTGGCCAGATACACCCAGGACAGGGTGCCAATCTATCGCTGGGCACACACTCTCACTCATTTACTCACACAAACACACTCTATATGGGGCAATGTGGAGAACTCAATTGACTTGATCCATGTTTTTGGACTGTGGAAGGGAACCCGGAGGAAACCCATGCGGACACAGGGAGAACATGGAAACACCCAGATTGGGATTCGAACCGGGAATCCGTAGTGCTGAGAGGTGAACGTGTTAACCACTAAGCCACCGTGCCACGGTTGGGAAATCTGAACTAGTAAAATGTACATTCTAAGACCATCACTTTTCTTTTCTAAAAATAGTTAAAAATGATTAATTATTTTCCCATTAATTGATGCATGCTTTTGCTTAAAAGGCTGCATTTGTTTTATTTATTGTTAACTTTTAAAGTCCGTCCATCCTTCCATTATCTTCTGCTTTATCCTCTATTAGGGTCGTGGGGAGGTTCCCCATGGCCATCCAGGGCAGACACACCCAGGACAGGGCACCAATCTATCGCTGGGCACACACACACACACTCACTCACACAAACACACTCTATATGGGGCAATTTGGAGTTCTCAATTGACTTGATCCATGTGTTTGGACTGTGGGAGGAAACCGGTGAAACCGGAGGAAACCCACGGAGAGAACATGGAAACTCCACCTAGATTGGGATTCGAACCGGGAATCCCTGGCGCTGAGAGGCGAACGTGCTAACCACTAAGCCACCGTGCCGCCCCCTTTTAAAGTCTTATTAATTTATTTTTTGTTTAATTGGCAAATGTGGATGTATCAGGGTCAGGTCTTTTCCAACACATCATTCGGTTCAAAGCAGAATTTTCTCCTGTTTTATAAAAGCTACTTGACATGTTTTCCACGTTGACTCATACTAAGAAGTCAAAAGTGAATATTTCCTTCAAACGATTGCTGAATGCAGGTCAAGTACTTCTCCAGAGTCAATTGGTGTAGTACTACTGCATTATCAAATAAACTTACCTACAGGTTTTACTTTGTGGGTATAACCTTTATACCTCTTAGCATATAAATAACCATAATTTATTGATTTATTTTATAATAATGTACTTTAATTTTTTTATATACATATACTAAAAGAACCCAAGGCAACATTGAGCTAAATTGGGTAGAACTCTTGAATTCTTTTCCTTTTTGTTTAGTGGATTTATAATTCATCCAAATAATCAGATGTCATTGTGATAACTGCTCTAATTTTTGTTTACTTAAATTTTTATTATGCAAAAAGTGCAATTCTAGTATACAATCAGATAAGGTAAAAGAGATACAGAATAAGTGTAAAACACCAAATATCTGCCAGTGCAATAAAATTGATGATTGAATCAATCCTCTATATTGATTCTAATCAATGAGTCATTTGATTTGATTTAAAACAAACCTTCTTTCTATTACTTACATCACTGTTGATTTTCGTTAATTTAAATCTCAAAATCGTTAAATGAAACATAATAGCAATTGTCTTTAGAGCCCGATGAGAAATTTGCTATTAGACACATTAACCCATTAGAAATACCCATGTTATCTACCACAGATCATTTGTTTTTCATGATCTCAGAAGATTTAATATAATGTTATATGGGGTGGAATAGTTAAGGAGGTCATGGTAAAATGTCTTCTATTAATAAATATTTCTATTTTCTAATATTTGTGGGAATTAAAAACTGAACATCCTCGGTTTGATTCCTGGACAGACAGCCAGTGTGCTTTCTATGTGAGTTTGGGATGTTATCTGTGTAATAGCAGAAAATACATATATATTTATTTACACATTCAGCAGATGCTTAGGGATGTGTCTTTCTAAGTGACTCAGACTTACGCCTATATATACTGTGTGTGATATACACACACACATGCACACCCAAATATACGTATCCAAACACAGACATATATACATATATAACCTATACATGTCAATCTCCTAGAATACACATTCTCCTGCCATGTGTCATGATGATGAGTAGCTGATTAATCAGTTTCTTTTAATTGAAACTACAGAACAGAATGTTCCAGGAAACCTGGGCATTTGCGAACGCCAACACATCATCCTGAATATTTCAGCTGCCTTCTAAATCAGAGACCCAGATGCATAAGCCAGACAGTTTAAAACATCATAACTGAATCATCACCACTCAACATTTACAGATAATCATGCTAATCATGCAACAGCCCACTGTGTCATGTAGGACTTTTCTAATGTGGGAGGCTAAACAAGATGCATAACGGTAAAGCACTGCCCCTTAATATTGAGTATGTTTAATATTGTTTAATGATGCATTGTCGACTGGGTGAGGCCTGTGCTGTGCTGGCACTGAAAAAAAATGCTCTGCATAACAGCTGCAACATTTTACAGAAGGCGTAATGTGCAGCCCAAATATAAGAAAAGCCAGGCAGCAATACATAGTTAAGTGCCAAGGCCTGAGTAGCAGGCAGATTAGCATTTGGTGTGTGTGTGTGTGTGTGTGTGTGTGTGTGGGTGGGTGTGTGTGTGTGTACGCGCCTCTGTGTACCCTTTCAGGTCGGGTAAACATGTCCTTCCTCCAGCTATCTGACATGATGAGTCTAGATGATGACATCATGGCGATACAGGCGTGATTAATTTCCTAAGGTGCAAACCATTCCATGTCTTTTGCCTCTCTTTGTCTTCGACACTGTCTGTCTTATTTTGTTCCATCATCTATCCACTACGCCCTCACCCATCTTTCTCATCATTATTTGTGATCAGCTCAAGTTTACTGAACCGTATGAGGCCAGATTGCCTCCCTTTTCTGAAATTTTGCCGCTTTGCCACTGGTAACCGAAGTGAAAATGCATCAGTCATATATTGTGCATGAGGAAGAAGACATAGTAGAGGAGGAGGCATGGGTGAGAATAATTCAAACTGCCTTTATACAGGCAGCAGCACACTAGCCAGTGAAAGGCAGAATTCCATAAACTCTTTGTAAGAAAAAAAATAACCTAAGTAGGTGCCAGGTTTTTTTATTCAGGCACTGTGAAAAATGCGGTAGAAATGGCTAAGCCTGCTAATAGTGTGTTACTGGTAGGTGCTGCTGGTAGATGTGGTATGCATTGCACACAAATGATTCCGTCAATTTTTTCCTACAGAACGTTGAGTGGGAAACAGAAAACATTGTTGATGATGAGAATTGCAGATAAGCTCTTTGTTGCTCTCTGAATTGCTATCCATGGGTCATGTTTCTTCTGATGTAAAGTTGCTTCTGCTAATTAGGATCATGGCAGGTGGTAGTTTGAGGGCAGGGCTAGATTAAATAAAAAATAAAGACTTTTTCATTTTTAAACAATGTGGATATAAAGTTGCCCGAGGTTTATACAGTCTGTGCTTAATTCCAGTGCATGTGGCTCACACAACACTGTGCTTAATGCTTGTATTTTAAATCCTAAAACGGTTAATTGCAGTAAAATAAAAAAAATATTCAGCTTTCCTAAGGCAGGCCTAGCAATAGTTTGGCTTAAGTCCAAAATTGTGCTTACAACCAAAGTTATATCACTTAATAAGTGTAAAAGGCTATTTGTTGGTGTAATATGTACTTTTCTGCAGCTGATTACACACTATATAAATTGGCTTCCCTTTTTGTAGCTATAATGGATTCCAATTTCTAAGAATGCTTTCAGGATTTTGGAGTAAGTGTGTGGCATTTTTGCACATTTATTTAGATGAGCATTTATGAAGTCAGAACTGATGTTGGATCAAAGGGATTTTTTGCTGTTTTTGTTTGCAGCCTTTGTTTTAGTTTATTCCTAAGGTGTTTGATGGGGTTGACATGTGAGCTCTGCACAAGGTCATTCGATTTCCTCTATACCAAACTTACCCAATCATTCCTTTATGGACCTTGATATGTGCACTGGGGCACAGTCATGCTGAAACTGTAACTGGCCCATTCCTAAACTGTTCTTAGTTTCTAAATCAAGTTCAAAGCATAGTTGCCTACATTTCATCCATCCATTATCTTCCGCTTTATCCTCTATTAGGGTCGCGGGGGGTTCCCCATGCCCATCCAGGGGAGAACATTTCGGACGCTGGGCAGATACACCCAGGACAGGGCGCCAATCCATCGCTGGGCATACACTTACTCACACATACACACACACACACACTATATGGGGCAATTTGGAGAATTCAATTAACCTTGTTACATGTTTTTGGACTGTGGGAGGAAACCGGAGAACCCGGAGGAAACCCACGCTGACTCGGTGAGAAATTGGAAACTCCACCCAGATTTGGATTTGAACCGGGAATCCCTAGCGCTGAGTGGAGAACATGCTAACCACTAAGCCACCGTGCCACCCTGCCTAAAGTTCATAGATAGGTTTTTATTTTTTTTTAAACATTTGAAAGGATAGGAATACATACAAAAGGGGCATGTCCTAATATTTATATAATAATGTATCTTAAATAAAGCACACTGTTTTAGTGGTTAGCTCATTTGCCTCCCTAATGTGGCTGATGTTTCCATGTCCTCCCCGTATCCACGTGGGTTTCCCCGGGTTCTTCAGTTTCTTCCCACAGTCCAAAAACATGGACCAGGTAAATTGGCCCTATAGACTATGAGTGTCTGTGTGAGTGTTTGCCCAGTGATAGATTGGCACCCTGTCCTGGTTGTATTTTCCCAGTCCCCAAAATGTTCTCCCGAGAACCCCCCCCCCCCCCCCCCCCCCCC
>JAFMOD010000120.1:55551-160069 GCA_019802435.1 Corydoras maculifer
TTATTATAGGATTAAGCGGAAGATAATTGGATGGAAATTGTTTTCACATTGTTCTGTTCTTTGAGGCACAGATCAGATATGTGCTGAAAATATTGAATAAATCACATTAAAGCTTGACTGCGGTGCTAAAGGGCCACATGGAGAAGAACAGATAGAACCACAGGCAAAAACGGAGTTTCTCTGCACTTTTGAATGATGAAGCAGGAGTAGCGCAGTGCTCCAGTTCAGGTGGCTGTTCAGAGGTCCATTAGTAGATAAAGCACCTCTTTTTTAGCTTTTACTTTTCGCTGGCGAACCTGAAGTCAAAGTCACACCATGTCTCCTGCTGCTGCTCCTAATGTAGGAAATATGTTTCACTATCTTTTTTTGTTTAAGGCTAAAATATTCTATTATTTCTTGGCTTGAGTTATGTAAGAATCCACTTTTTTGTGTCAAGTAACATTTTGCCAGGAATTAAGAATGCATAAAAGAAACATTCTCTTGTGAAGCCAGCAGAGTTTTACAGGATATGAAACAATTGGAAATTCACAGAAACATTCGAGTCCATCCATTATCTTCAGCTAAATCCTCTGCTATGGGCATTACACATTGCACATTATAAAGAACTGAATTTCAAGGACATTTGTTTAAAATAACCAAACTCAGAGTTTACTTTCAATAAAATACTTAAATGTTTATGGTTTACTGTACTGTGTATCGTCCTGTATTTATTGTGATCCTTGTGTTTGCACATTTGCACTTTATGTTGGTTGTGTAGTAGCTGTTATGTTTAGCACCTTGTTCCTGGAGAACGCTGTCTCGTTCCACATATACTGTACTGTACTTTATATTGTGGAATGACAAATAAAATACTTGAATACTTGAATATGGGTGGAGGGGGAGGGGTTTGGCACATTTAGGGGAGAACGTTTTAGGCCCTGAACAGATACATCCAGCCCAGGGCAACAATCTATCACTGGGCACTCACTCACTCACACAGACACACACAAACACACTCTACATGGAGCAATTTTGGGCATGCAACTTACTTTGAATCCATGTTTTTGGACTGTGGGAGGAAACTGGAGAACCCAGGGGAGACCCACGCGGACATGGAGAGAACATGCAAACTCCACCCAGATTGGGATTCGAACTGGGAAACCCCAGTGCTGAGTGGCAAATATGCTAACCACTAAGCCATAGTGTTGCCCAATCGGCAGAGTCAGGAACTTAAATTGTACCCTGACACCAAACTCTAATGCTGCATTCTGTTAGTGCACTGTAAAAACATACACTGATTAACAGGTAACCAAAAATACATAGCAAACTGTAACCAGAACTCAGATGGCCCTGTCCTGAAACATACAGCAAATGACAACCTCTGGGCTGCAGAGGTCTGAACAGGCTTAAATAAGAGGAACGCACGGAACGAGTTAATTAACATGATCGAGTTTCAATTTAGGGCGGCACAGCGGCTTAGTGGTTAGCATGTTCTCCTCTCAGCACTAGGGATTCCCGGTTCCAATCCCAATCTGGGTGGAGTTTCGATGTTCTCCCCGTGTCCATGTAGGCTTCCTCCTGGTTCTCCGGTTTCCTCCCACAGTCCAAAAACATGGATCAAGTCAATTGAGTTCTCCAAATTGCCCCATATGGAGTGTGTCTGTGTGAGTGAGTGTGTGCCCAGTGATAGATTGGCACCCTGTCCTGGGTGTATCTGCCCAGCGCCCGAGACGTTCTCCCTGGATGGGCATGGGGAACCCCCCCCCCCCCCCCCCCCCCNCCTAATAGAGGATGAAGCGGAAGATAATGGATAGATGAGTGGAGCTTCAATTTATACAAGCTGGCAGTCAATTAACTAAAAAGGTCTGGAACAAAAGAACACGCACTAAACAAACTCAAAGCCACAGGTACAGCACCTGTGAGACAAACATTCATACTTAAATATAAGTACATCCTTACTGTATCCATATGAATTAGGAGGGTGAGTAGCAATCAAGTGATGTTAGTTGTCAGGAGCAGGCTCTTTACTTTATTTCTCGTCTTGTTCAGTCTGCATGTCAGTAATTAGTGTGTATAATTAGTTAATTAATACGTTTGCTCCTTAATTATCTTCCATGACATGTGGTTTATCTTTTTTTATTTAAACCCACTTCACCTGTTCATTGCCGTTTATGCACCATTTTACGTCAGTGATGTCATTTCTGCGTGTGTGTATTCCCCGGTATCTCTCTCTATCTGAACATGTTTTTATGTCGCACAGGCGGCGTGACATTAGTCATACGTCCTTCCATACTTAAATTTATAAAAAAAAAAAACATTTAAAAAAAAGCTGAAGTTCTGGCATTTTGCTTGTCTAAGACATACTGAGGGAGGAATCCGGAGAACCCGGAGGAAACCCATGTGGACACGGAGAATAGGAAACCAGATTGGGATTTAAACCAGGACATGATAACCGCAAAAACACCATGTCTCCCCAAGACCTTTTACAATGATGTAAAAATTACAATTGCTATTTTTGCTGCCCAAAATTTTAGCAATTGCTTAAAGCCCAATTTTAAACAATATTTTAAAGTCATGAGCTTTGGGTAATGACCGAAAGAACAAGATCGCGAATATGAGTGGCCGAAATGGGTTTTCTCCACAGGGAGGCTGGGCTCTTCCTTAGAGATAGGGTAAGAAGCTCGGTCATCCGGGAAAGACTCGGAGTGGAGCCGCTACTTCTCCGCATTGAAAGGAGCCAGTTGAGGTGGTTTGGGCATCTGGTAAGGATGCCTCCTGGGCGCCTTCCTAGGGAGGTGTTCCAGGCAAGTCCAGCTGGAAGGAGACCCAGGGGAAGACCCAGGACATGCTGGAGGGATTATATCTCTCAGCTGGTCTGGGAACACCATGGGGTTTCCCCAGTCGAGCTGGTGGAAGTGGCTGGAAAGAGGAAGGTCTGGGTCTCCCTACTTTGGTTGCTGCCCCCACGACCTGAACCCCGGACAAGCAGAAGATAATGGATGGATAATGGATTAAAATCATTTATGTGTAAATGATTACTTACAAGCTAACAAAATAAAGGTGACCGTCTCCTTGAAGTCAACATTCCAGCAAGTTCACCCCAAGGTCGGACGCTCCATCCAACAGCCGAAGCTTTCAATGCAGTTATAGTCAATGCAATGACTCAACTCACACTGTCAATTCTATAACACAATTAATATAAAAGACTAAAATTAAGGATTTGCAATAGCCAAGGCAAAGTCCAGACTTTACCCCATTAGAAAAACTGTGGTGGAAAAAAATTGAGCTTAAGATGAGACAAGGATTTGATGATTTAAATGAGAAATGAGTTTTAACACAAGGTTTTTCTAGTCGACATTAATTTTTGTTAAATAAATAATGAAATTATGTCATTTGTGTATTATATTGTTTATCTAAGGTTGTATTTACCTAATTTTAGGACCAGAGAAAAAGAGACAGATGGTCTAGAATGCAATTACTAGAAACAATTAGGAGAAACAATACATTTACAAAAGGATATCAACTTTAGGATAATATAAGCTAAGTACAGATGTCTGGTGGAACTTGCTTAGGTAAAGTAAATATACCCAGAGAGACAGCCTCACACAGACTACAGATGCATGGTGGGACATAATAATGCATAGTGCAGATGCTTCACATTTCATATGGGTTTTTATTATATATATGTGTATATATATATATATATATATATATATATATATATATATATATATATAATTTTTTTTTTTGTATTTTTTATTATTTTTTTGCATTACTAAGTCATTTTTGGCATGCCTAATTCAGCAAGGTGGGGAATGGGGTTGTCGGCCCACTTGCTCAATGTGCTTAGGTTAATCCATCCCCCACAACTGAAGAGCTGAACAGCCTTGCTATAAAGAAAATGTTAAGGTATTGACTTTTTGAAAATTGCCCAAACATGGAACATTTAAGCAGGGGTGTTCAAACATTTGCATAAGTCTGTAGATATTACTCAGAGGCAGATATTTGTGAACTTGTGAATATGATGAGAAAGGGAGCTTCTTACAGAATATTCAGCAGCAGCAGCAGCCCTGTGAGGTTGCATAGATGCATAAATGGCAGCTTATCACAATAGGTTAAACGTACAGTTGTTTACGATAAAGAAGACTTCGCCTGTAAGTCTGCTTGGGAGATTTGGACAATTTGCAAAACCATGTAAAAATATGCATTGAATATAAGCGCGCATCTATATTACCATATGGATGAAATAATTCATAATGCATTATGAACACATTCATAATGCTTTGGAACACTTGTCACAAGCCTCTCTTAACAAATAGAACCACAGATAGAAACTACAGAACATAATTTATAAAAAACATCAGGTACAGTCAGAGATGTGTGTTATTGTCAATAATGTCATGGCTGGACAAACGGCTCAGCCAATCAGATTTAAGGACCGGAACTACCTATTTTATAATGCGTTATGAATACCTGATTCGTTGAAAGTGTTACCCAGCAATCTTCCCTTTCCTATAATATGGCCTAAATATTGACCTTTACTGTTTCAATCTCAATCTCAATATATATATATATATATATATATATATATATATATATATATATATATATATATATATATATATATATATATATATATAATTTATTTTATTTATTATTATTATAATTTTTTTTTTTTTACCAGTAAAGCTGGTACCATAACATAGAGGTATGTTTGTGCACATATTACTTTATGCACATAACCTATTATACAACTTTAAATATGTTTGAAAGCTGCTAAAATAATATGTAGAAAATACATAATTATGGTTTGATACATTTATTTGATTTAAACCATGGATTTATGCTTGTTTCATCTGCTGTGCTACAAGGCCACAGTGTGTTATTAAGGAATTCTCTCCTCATGGGAATTTGAAATAATGGTGTAACATGCCCAGATACAATAAGGACTTGAGACAGGATTTGCCAGGCTTAAATTTTTTAATGTTTACTTAATTTCATCATTTGGCTAACTGATGAAACCACAGATACAGACATTAATAATCACATTTTTCAGTGCATTAGCTCATGCACTGCAGTTTAGACTTTCTATTTCTCTTGCTGTCTTGATTTTTCCTCTTTTCTTTGCTCAGACACACAATTTCATAGAGAAGCTACAGGTGAGATTTATTGCCTCACATGCTTCCCTGTCTCTGCCTCTATGTTTGATCACAATGACCCAGCCACAAAATTTTGGCCCAAATTGAGGTAAAAATAATTATATTTTTAGTTGTAGTGCTGTAAATAGATTCACTCAGCTCAAAGTGACTCATATAAAGTCCTGCAAAGCCACGGCATTTCCGTTTTTCTCTGACTAATTTAGCAAATTCATTAGATAGTTAAAGGACTTGATGACCTAAAGCAGATGTGTTCTTGTTTTGTGTAATTATGCTCTGAACTTGAATGGTCAGCCGTTGGTCACTCATTGTAAGTGCTTTGAAAGATGGACATTGCCTAGTGGCAAAAAAGGGTGTTTTTATATTTAGTATGGCTTCTGGACACATTATAAAATGACACCCTTAACAACGTCCAAAGTACAAGGACTAATTTACGTCACCTTTAGTGTAAAACATGGTCGGATTCAGCATTTATTACAGATGCAATAAAGGGGCACATTTCCCTGTAATAGTTACCTGCATGGTAAGATAAGATCTAGTTAAACTGACTAAGTGCTTCTATAATTGGAATGTAGATGAATGGAAAGACATAATATGATCAGATGAGTCACTTTTTTGAAAACATTTCATTCACTGAAAGTGTTCTGCCAGCAGGTGAATTATCATTTATTTTGTGACAAATACTTAATGATGTCTGTTGGGGTTTCGTGTACATAATATGAATAAAGTAGGTAGAAAGCAATTATGGGCATGCGAACGGTATTTTGGGCTGTCATGGTCGTTTGGGGCTAATGTTTAAGCACAGATCATTTAGTGATTTAGTATTTGTGGGGTTAACATTTTCAACTAAAATACAGCATTTAAAAAGTATGTGATTTAAACACGGTAAATTAACAGTAACTAGTTTGCTATTTGTGCCCTTAGTAATTTTGAAGGTTTTTTGATACTCCCCTGTCTTGTCCTCCACAGTTGTAAATGGTCCATACATTGTCTTTATATAGTTCTAGATGCTACTGTTGGAAGGATGGTGATGTGTTTCAGCTCATAACATCATCACACAGACATTTATAATAACGAGTCAGTGGCAAAAACAAGCACTTTAGTTTGACATGAATGATTTCCCACAGGGCTATGCTGAAGGGCAGTTGCTTGTTTTTGTGCTTTAACTTATATATATATATATATATATATATATATATATATATATATATATATATATATATATATATATATTTCAAACTGTTTATGCTTGAAACTGTGTTAAGGGTCTATTTTATTCCTCTGCACAAAAATAAAATAAAAATAAAAAATCAACAGTGCTTTCTAGTAACTGAGATAATTGTAGTACATTGAATTTCTATTCTACCCCGAGCTGTGCCTTCTAATAATGTGATTGAAGAAACAATCAGTTTAATTACATTGTGTTTGATCTGGAAAAAAATTAAAGTGAACTGAAGCCCTTTGGTCTCGCTGGCAGTATACAGGAAATATATTTTATGCTTTTATATAGTTGATATTTTATGCTTTTTATATTTTATAAGTTGACATGAAATCATAAATATATGATCATAAAGTAAGATTTGAAGCCTTGTTTATTATTTTAATCAACAGTGATATATGACTAGTACGTTGAATCTTATTGGGTAATATTATTGTCCATCCTTGATCCTAGAAAGGTGTATTGTCTCAAATAGAGACTGTGAGTAAATAAAATTTCAGAAGCATAAATGTTTTTTGCATTAATGCAAAAAAAAAACATCAATGCAACTCATTTTTTATATTTATTTGCCCCGTTGATGTAAATTGCAGTGGAGCTACTTTGTTCTTGTAGCCACCCCTAACATTTGGCCATATCAATGTGCTGACAGATTCTGTCAGACAGAGCCACAAGCATAGCAACAGCCTTGACAATGACACATTGATTGACACACACAGGCTACAGACAAATCAGTGTTGAATACAGATTCATAGTGCATTGTTTGTCTTTTTTTAATGGTAAGTGGAACAGGACATGCTTACTTAATTACCAAAACTAAATAGCTCGCTCAGATTTTAGATGGTGCTTGAACGGCTAGTTAATCATAACTCCTTTTAAACTGCCCATCTAGGTTTTCCAGCAGGATGTGTTTCCAATCACAAAAGAATAATTTAAAATTGTAAAAAAAAAAATTTGAACTTATCAGTAGCTCATCTCTGGATTTTAAACAGATGCTCCATGGCGTGTGCTGATAGAGCGTGTGGAGGTTTTCTGCCCACATTCAGATGTTCGTTGCTGGCCCCAGTGACCTGATGGATCAGCAGGATGGGAGTTGAATCGACTGAGAGATCTAACGTTTCTCTCTGATCTCGCTGAAAGTGCTTAATCTATAATGTCAGCAGAGGGAATAATAGATGAAACACAGAGGAATATCCTGGCCTCTATAAAAACAAAACTGCTCATGCATATGCAATTCGAGGAATCCAAGTAGCCAGTTATAAAGGCAATTATATAGCTAATGTTTTTTAATGAAGCAGGTACAAATAGTCTCACAATTGAATTTGCTTCAGAGAGAAGGACTGAACAAAGTCTTTCGGTTGCTTAATAATGTCTGTTGCATCAGTGAAGCAATATCTCCTATATTAATATCAAATTGTATTGTGTTAAATACTCTGCAATTGCATCATTCCTTCTTGGTTATTGTTGCTGATTACCCAGTCTTTAATATACCATTTTATAAGGGTTTAGCTCCACTGTTACCCTGTATACTGTACATGTTGTGCACCCATTGTATTGCAAATTTATTTATTATTTTAATCTTAGTTGATTGTGTTTACAGGGTCAGGTTTTATACATTTGACCAATAAGTTTTAAAGCATTTAAAACCATGACAAGGTATTTTCCTGTGGTTTGTTTATCTCATGGATGGATCTGGTAATGCCATTTTTTTATAGACATGCACGTAACAGAATACCACAGGAATCAAATAATCTCATCATATTATGTTTCACTTAATCCTATACTAGCGGAGATTTTCATCCAGGGAAGAACATTTCAGGTGCTGGGCAAATACACCAAGGACAGTGCGCCAATCTATTGCTGGGCACACGCTTACTAATTATATGGGTACAATGTAGATAGTGGCAATTAAGAGCAGCCACATTACCTTGAATCAGTATTTTTTCACTGTGAGAGGAAACCTGAGAACCTGTAGGAAACCCACACTGTCACAGGGAGAACATAGATACCCCTCCCAAATTTGGATTTGATCCTAAATTCCCAGTGCTTAGAGGCGAAGTTGCTGACCAGTAAGCCACTGTGCCGCCGGAATCAAATAAGTAGTTACATTTATTAACTAAACATTATTTACGTAGGGCGGCATGGTGGCTCAGTGGTTAGCATGTTCTCCTCTCAGCGCTAGGGATTCCCGGTTTGAATCCCCATCTGGTGGAGTTCAGGTTCTCTGGTTTCCTCCCACAGTCCAAAAAACATGGATCAAGTCAATTGGGTTCTCCAAATTGCCCCATATAGAGTGTGTTTGTGTGTGAGTCTGTGTGAGTGAGTGTGTGCCCAGCGATAGATTGGTGCCCTGTCCTGGGTGTATCTGCCCAGCGCCTGAAACTTTCTCCCCTGGATGGGCATGGGGAACCCCCCGCGATCCTAATATAGGATAAAGTGGATGAATGAATGAATGAATGAATATTTAAGTAATACCAAAAATACCTTAGTTCACATCCACTACTGTATCATGAGCACCCTCTGCAAACGGTGGCGCTCACCTGCTGTATTAACCAGAAGTGTGGCAGCTAACGTTACTCTGGAAATCTGCGTAGATGACGACAGTCAGCTTTCATTAAGGATAAGCAGAATGTTGCAGAGCACCTAAACCGGCATCAAAGAATAGCCCAATATCTATAATAGCAGAACGGAAATCATGGCTGTGCAGGAAATCATGACTTGCACAGAGTCCTGGGTGATGGGGGATTTTGGTCCCAGCCTTTTCTTCTTCACAGCATTAGATTAAATACACTTGGGGATTGGGACATAATCGGTGGCAGGTGCAGGTGCACCTGCATTGGATAAATTGTGGCTGAGCAGTGTTCTTTTGCAACCATAATATTCTTGGCTGGGGAAAAAGCAAATCACTTAATTATGGCTATAGCTGTAGTTATGAAAGTTATACAACACTGAAGTAATACCTCCTCTGCTGTGTTTTTTAAGGGCCCTGAGCATTAGAGAACAAGGAGGACAAACAATGTACAGGAAAAGTAAACTAAACAACATAAAAGAACATAAAATGTGTAGGCCTATATGTATTAAGACTTACAGAAAGGCTTTTTTTGTAATAAGCTTGCACACATAATTATAACATTTTCACACAATTAGGTTTTAAATATAATTAAAAATCCGATCAATGTGGGTGTAGTAGCTCAGTGTTTAGGGTGCTGGGTTAAGGTTGTGGGTTCAAATCCCAGGTCCGCTAAAGTTACCAATGTGGGTCCTTGAGCAAGACCCTCAAACCTTAATGCTCCAGGGATGCTGTGACCAACACTGTGCTCACTGTGTACTTTGATTTGGATAAAAACGTCTGCTAAATGTGCCCAGCGATGGATTGGCGCCCTGTCCTGGGTCTATCTGCCCAGCGCCCGAGACGTTCTCTTATATTTTATATTAAAATATAAAATGCACAGTATTAGAAGTAAAAATGTATCAAAAAGCAAACAAAAATTAAAAATAAAACGATGAAGGGATAGAAAATAGAGTTAGAAAGAAAAAGACCTAGAAACAGTAGGCACAAATGTAAACTAACACATCACCAAGCGTGAAGGAAATGCTTTTTTGTGGTGGATCACTGCTGTTTTTATTATTGCAGTCTGAACTTTGTCAGTAAATGTGACTGATGGTGCAGTACTGCATTTTTGACAGTCACGTCGATGAGGTGTCTCTGAGTTGACACAGTGAGAGATGGAGCCACTGTGTACCTCCAGGGTAAGCAACAGTGGAGGACACACACACACACACACACACACACACATTAATATGGAATAAGAGTAAGGTGAGTATGTGTCAGGAGCATCAGCTTTCCTGCTCTGTATGTAAGGACCAGCAGCTATGATTATTTAAACTTGAATTATTTTGACCTTGTTGCATTTGCTAGAGCTTGATCCCAGAACTTCATATGGATAAAAGCATCCAGTTTGGTCTTGGTTTTTTACTTTGTGCCCAGCTTTGCAAATGAATTACTAGTTCACCTTGCACATGACTGCAAACAATTAAGAACTTTCATCTTATGTCATGAAAATATTAAGGACGTCAGAGGAAAAATTTCTTGCGTCATAGCCAAAAACAAAAATCCAGGATGGAAATACTCACATGGTGATGAAGTAGCAAAAAAATAAACTTTTAAAATTATCAGCATGAAAAATGTTGATATCCAATCATAGTGAACTTTTCTGGAAGCATTGAAAGATGAGAAAGTGTGTTTTGTGGTCAGAAAATTCCCCTTTTTGGATTGTTTTAAACATTGGATTTTACATGTTCAGGCTGAAAAAGACATATTCAGGCTGTTACCAACAAAATGTGCAAAAGACAGCATCTGTGAGTACAGTGCATCAGGTTACACAACACTGTATGTGTGGTTATATATTTGTAAAGCTATCACTGATGCCGAGGCTCATATTGGTATTTAATAACGACACTGCTGCCACCAAGACAACGTGTTTAATAGGCAATATTTCATCTGGATAATTCCTGCAGGAATTACATCAACATGGATTCAAAGATATAAAGTGTGTGTTATCGACTAGCCTGCGTGCAGTCCTAAACTGTCTCTTATTAAAAATGTATGGCATGTCATGAAGAGAAAAATTAGACATCGGTGAACATGGACTGTTAAGTGTCTCATATCTTCTACAGAAAGATAAACCTGCAATGCCCAAATAGTTAAAAGTATAATTAAAGGAGAAGGTGATGTGGATCAGTGATAAACACGACTGAGGCCTCATCTTTTTACTATTTGTTGGACGAATTAAAGCAAAGAAGAACAGCAAACAAATTGTCATATATCCATCCATTATCTTCTTCTTTATCCTCTACTAGGGTCGTGGTGGGGTTCTCCATGCCCATCCAGGGAAGTCTCGGGCACTGGGTAGGGCACCAACCCATCGCTGGGCACACACTCACTCACACATACACACTCTATTTGGGGCAATTTGGAGAACTCAATTAACTTGATCCATGTTTTTGGACTGTGGGTGGAAACCGGAGAACCCGGGGGAAACCCATGCGGTTATGGGGAGAACATAGAAACTCCACCCAGATGGGGATTCGAACCAGGAATGCCTAGTGGTGAGAGGCAAACGTGCTAACCACTAAGCCACCATGCCGCTCCAAATTGTCATATAGATCTGCACAATATTCTTTATGGTAACACCCAGAACGATAGCTTTTATAAATGTACGACTAATACCAAAATGTGTATTAATAAAACACATAAGTTTATATTTTTTAACATTCAGTTATTGTATTCTGGCAGAAGCGAATCCTGATATTAGTTATTATATTTTACTGCATCATGACAAATTGATTCTGAAGGGGTTGGAGCAAAAATGACATTATTATGCTCACTGTAATGTCTTTCATATTATTGGCTAATTCACTTAATCTTTTTTTAATAATCTGATTTGCATCGTGTGTCCGTTACATTGATTTAGCAGAAACAACTGAAGATGAAATGGTCTTGCTTAAGGGTCTTGTCATAGCAACTTTTTTTCTTAATACCCCACAATTTTAACCATTGACACTCAATGCACTGTTTACTATACAGTAGATCTAACCACAATGTTACAGTTTAAAAAGCATTTCAGACAAATCCACCTATTAGCCACAACAGTATTGCCACTGAGAGGTTCTAATTTCATGGCTTATTGTGAGGCCATTCAATGGAAAATGGTATGACTTATGGCACTTTGCTGTCACAATCACAATGGCTAGAGAAAAACGCTCTGTAGCCACAGATGATATGTTACAACTTGGCTTTGTTTTAATATCTCTCCTTGATAATAGAGGCTTAAATCAGGCAACTCTCCCAATCAGCTGTTCTTAAGGATAAGATAAGATCACCTTTTATTATCCCACAAGGAAACATTTATATCTTTACAGCAGCATCAATACTACAGTATAAAATAAAGTAAACTATAAACATACATAAAATAAAAAGTGAGACGAAAAAAATAGTTTTCAAATTTAAAAATTATTGTGAGAGGAATATATGTACTGCACCTTGACTTATTTTTATGAATTTGTGTACATAATATAAATAATATATATGTTTTGTAGTTTTGTATGTGGTTCATATTTTGACATTAATATCTGAGTAATTTCATCTTTATCTGTGCTAAAAAGGAATTCTAAACTTCTTACTTATGTTTATTGGAGACATATATATATTCTAACAAGCAATTTTTTAACATTTGTAGTAGCTTAATAGTTGTCACGGTCAATCAATCAACATCTGGTGTCATTTGCCAAAAATATGCTGTGTATGATACAATAATAAATTACCTTATAGTGTCCCTTAAAAAACATACTATTATAGTAAATGATTTTCTTTAAATTATGGTGGGTTACTTTTTCTAAAGGGCAACTGATTGCATTTAATCATAAGTCAATGATTTTAAGCATAATGACTGTTATTGCTCTTCTATTTATTAATCTTTCCATCCATCCATTATCGTCCGCTTTATCCTCTACTAGAGTCGCTTAGGGGTTCCCCATGCCCATCCAGGGGAAAACGTTTAGGGTGCTGGGCAGATACACCCAGGACAGGGTGCCAATCTATCGCTGGGCACACTCACTCACACAGATGCACTCTATATGGAGCAATTCGGAGAATTCACTTGACCTTGGTCCATATTTTTGGACTGTGGGAGGAAACCGGAGAACCCAGAGGAAATCCACGTGGACACGGGGAGAACATGGAAACTCCACCCAGATTGGGATTCGAACCAGGAATCCCTAGTGCTGAGAGGCGTACATGCTATCCACTAAGCCACCGTGCCTTTATTAATCTTTCTTTTATGTATTTTAGTATTTATTATACATAGTCTTGGGATGTTGTGTGTCCAGGTACACTAACTTTTTCCAGTGCCAAATCAAAGATAAGAGACAGCCAGAGATCCAGTTCAGGGTGTGTTATTACTTGTTGCCCATTTTAACAGACATGATTTTATTGCACATTGACCATCCTTGCTAGATTGAGGAAAAGAAGTCAATTGTCTCTTGTCTCTAAGCATTTAACAGTCTTATAGAAAATGTTTTGCCTTGGCATGTCATTGGCAAAGAGGTTTCAGACTTCCTAAAATCAAAAAGGATGTAGATAGAACAAACATCAGTTAAGCTGTCAGGTATTGGCTATGTGTCATTGTTATTCAGCATGTGTAGAGCTGTATGCATGCATGCCTTTGACACATCCCTTGACACCTGTGTTTTTTAGTCAAGCTGTAAAAATAGAAGTGTACCCATGACAGCTAACAGCCACCAGTCGCAGAATAAGAGATACTCTTCTGTCAGTCTTTTATATTTCTTATGTTATTCTATATTGCATTTAGCTGCCATTATCCCCAGTAGTAGCTCAAAGGTTATGGCTTTGAAATGTTACAAAGAAGGTTAGGAGTTTAAACCCAAGTTCACCAAACTCAAGCTATGAACCATGGATCAAGCTGTTTTGCTTCAAGAGAGCAGTAACACTGGGGACTGCGTTCTGACCCCATCTTTCTTAAAAACCTTCTTACTATATGTTTTATAACATTAGAGAGACAAAAAGAAAAAAAACAATCATCGGTTTGGCCTGTTAACTTTAAACACACTAAATATTGAAAAGGCTCATATAGCTTTAATAAGATCTTAGAAGAAGACTAAGAGGACTAATTTTCTGACTCTTTGACCTATGTGTTATTACACAGCAATTATGGGCTTCTCCGCCACTGTCCAAACAAATATAATTAGTTCAAACAAGAAAGTGGGAAGACTATTATGAAATAACAAAGTATTTCAACTTGTGGTTTCCATAATGCAGTACGTTGTTGATAACAAGGCAGTTCATGGACCCTAAAGACCAAAATGAGATCTGAAAGAACAAAAATTTTGCTTATCTGCTGGTTAGTAAGGCAAAAAATATATAACAAAATAAATAAATAAAAAAAAATAATTAATTAATTAATTACTTAGGGTGGCACGGTGGCTTAGTGGCATGTTCTCCTCTCAGTACTAGGGGTTGCATGGTTCGAATCCCAATTTGGGTGGAGTTTCCATGATCTCCCCGTGTCCACATGGGTTTGATCCGGTTTCCTCCCACAGTCCAAAATTATGGATAAAGGTCAATTAAATTCTCCAAATTGTCCTATATGGAGTGTGTTTGCGTGAGTGAGTGTGTGCTCAGCGATAGATTGGCGCTCTGTCCTGGGTGTATCTGCCCAGCGACTGAAACCCCTGGATGGGCATGGGGAACCCCCCCACGAACCTAGTAGAGGATAAAGCGGAAGATAATGGATGGATGGATAGATTAATTAATTAATATTTATATTGTGTGTTTGTATGTCTGTCCTGTAACTTGTACAGTATCTATATAGTATAAGTTAGACTATAAACAAATAATTTATTTCAGGTATAAATTTATGCTATTCATTTATTAACCTCCGCTTAATTCTTCATTAGGATTGCTGGGTTGGTTCCCCATGCCAATCTACGGGAGAAAATTTGTTGCGCTGGGCAGATACAACCGGGAAAGGGCGCCAATGTATCGCTGGGCACACACTCACTAACACAAACACACACTATATGGGGCAATTTAGATCACTTAATTTACCTTGAATACATGTATTTGGACTGTGGGAGGAAATCTGAGAACCTGGGGGAAACTTAAACACGCAAACACAGATAGAACATGGAAACTCAACCCAGATTGGGATTCAAACCTCGATTTCCAGCGCTGAGAGGAGAACATGCTAACGAACTGGTTTCTGATGCAAGCTTTGGTTGGAGTTTCAATTTGAACACTCTCTAAAGTTTCATTGGAACCGTACAATACTGTCTGAAAGCCTTGGCTTATTTAGAACGTTTGAATGCAGCTACACAATGTAGTTACTCTTACAATATAATAAACCAGGAGCCAGCTTGGGTATGGTAATCACACTAGCAAGATGGAGAAGTCCTCCCTAGAGAATGTCTAAAAGCACAATTCATCTCTCTCTGCAGTCACATACACATGCAAAGAGGCTGTGTGGTTGTGTGTGTGTGAGTGAGAGCGATGGTGTAAATGCAGGTTACACAGTACTGAAAGCACATTTAATGGTGTAATGGAAATAAATATTCTATGCTGGGTGTTAAAATAGCCTTTTCCCTGCTCTAGTACTTCAAATCACTGAGAGGTGGAAAGACAGAATATATAAGATGTTTTATATACAACTTTATGCAAAAAGTTAAATATCTCTGCTTTAAATAAATTACATTTTGATCTTTAAATTGTCAAAAGGTTGAGTTATGCACAATGTGGAGCATAAATATGATTTTTAATCCTAAGGGCGAACAACAGTTGTGGAGTGTATTTTTTTTGTACTACTATTGTATCTACAAATCACAGTTTAAACTCACTTCAGGAACAGCTGCACTGGTATTTGTTGACAAGCTGAAAGATATAGAACTGTCATTTCAGCGACGTACATAGAGCTCAATAAAACAAAGTGAGGCACCACTCAGCAAAATGAAAACATAATTCAGGATATAGGCCAAAAAGAAAACCAAAACATTAGTATGTAAGCAAGAAGCCAGAGAACACAATAGTATTTTTTTATATTCACATAAGCAGTATGCGGCGGCACGGTGGCTTAGTGGTTAGCATGTTCTCCTCTCAGCGCTAGGGATTCCCGGTTTGAATCCCCATCTGGGTGGAGTTTTCATGTTCTCCTGTGTCCACGTGAGTTTCCTCCGGGTTCTCTGGTTTCCTCCCACAGTCCAAAAACATGGATCAAGTCAATTGAGTTCTCCAAATTGCCCCATATAGAGTGTGTATGTCTGTGTGCGTGAGAGAGTGTGTGTGCCCAGCGATAGATTGGCGCCCTGTCCTGGGTGTATCTGCCTAGTGCCCGAAACGTTCTCCCCTGGATGGGCAAGGGGAACCCCACCGCGACCCTAATATAGGATAAAGCGGAAGATAAATGATGGATGGATAAATAGTATGCATGTTTTACACTGTTAAAGGAGAATCCCTGTTGAGACTTGGTCCACACAAAGTTTCTTAATTTTAAATTGAAAAACAAATACCAGGCTTGTAGTTCAACTTTAGCTTGCTCATTGGGGGTTTGTGCTCAGAACATTGGAGTTCATGTACTATTATAGGTACACATATCTATCTATCTACATACTTGACCTTAAAGGCAGATATGTAGTATCCAGAAGAAAGAGCACTAGCAAACAGACAGTACAATGGCAGGAAACAAGTCATCAGAATTCTCTCGAGAGGCAACACATGAAACGACCGATAGGAACCTTAAAAAATATTATTCATTCGTTCATTATCTTCTGCTTAATCTTCTTCTAGGGTAATAGGGGGGTTTCTCATGCCCATCCAAGATAGAGAGTTTTGGGTGCCAATAAATCTCTGGGCACACACTCACTCACACAGACACACACACACTATATGGAGCAATTTAGAACATTTATTTTACATTGAATTCATGTTTTTGGACTGTGGGAGGAAACCAGAGAGAACCCACGCAGACATGGGGAGAACATGAAAACTACACCCAGATTGGGATTCGAACCTGGGATTCCCAGCGTTAAGAGACGCTCCAAAAATAAAACAACTAATAATAACATAAAATAAAATAAATAATAAACAAAGGACTGAGCGCCGTTATACCGGTTCTCATCAGCTAGATGGCACGTAGGAGTTCTTGATGGTAGCTATAAGCATATTCGTAACAAGAACCAGTAAAAGGTATTACAGATGTTGACCTGTTTCTGTCTTAATGATCCATAAAAGTATTGTACAGTGAGTTCTTTCATTCTCTGCACTGTTTGAAGCTGTGTTTGGTTCTTAACTCCTCCAGCTTGCATGAGTTGGAACACTTGTTTTGTTCTTGTTCAAACAGATTGGCCTAAACAGCGTTATCACTTCAGCCAGCAAACAGGACTTAAATTTTGGGTTTTAATTACTACCATAGTTCCTTCTTGCATAATTTGTACAAAATTAGGTCAGCCTCTTCTTAAAACCAACCAAGCTAAGGACATCAATGGACTTGGAACAAAACATATTTGTGCCATTTATGCCAAAAAAATAATTCCTTTTGCAAGAGATTAAACAGAAATTTTCCATTTGCATGTTGCCCTCTTCGGCACAGTGGATTAATGGTTAGCACCTTCACTTCTCAGCACTGACGATCCAGATTTGAATACCAATCTGGGTGGAGTTTCCATGCCCCCCCTCCTTGTCCGTGTGGATTTTCTCTGGTTTCTTTGGTTTCTACCCACAGTCCAAAAATTGAATTGAATGCGCTAAATTGTCCCATATAGTGTGTTTATATGTGTGTCTGTTTGAGTGAGTGTGCCCAGTGATAGATTGGTGCCCTGTCCTGGATGTATCTGAACCCTCCCCGCCACGAACCTAGTGCAGGGTACAGGATCAAGCAGAAGATAACGAATGAATGCCTGGATCTGGATGGGTGACAAAAGAAATAATGGGGCATTTCACATCCATGATAAGGTACATAAGGGCAGAATATGTGGTTCAAACAGATGGCCAAGCTAATTTAACTGTTCTACGATTGATCTTAGAACCTGACATGCCAAAACCTGCTGCAACTCAGGGGACAGAGCAGCAAAAACAATGTCAGAAGGGCAAACTCATTCCAGATGTTTCTGGAAAATAGGGTGAAGGATTTTAGGTCAAAATAAGCAGCCATGTGTGAACTGTGTCATAAAAAACAAAAGCTAACTGCATAATGATCTGTAGTGAAGATGGCAGAATATTGCTTTCTTGACAGATTTGCACCACTGGCTAAACAAATAGTCACCCCCTTAAGCTAAAAAAGGGAAATTATGAACTTTATTAAAATATGATCAAGATAAAATAACATTGTAACAGAAATCATTCAGTGTAAGGCTTACACATGCTCATGAATATGAAAAGGTGACTAGTGAAGTAACACAGCCTCTGTGAACCCCCTGCCATGTCTTAGTAAAGAGCACAGAGAATATGGTCATTGTCCCATAAATATGTATGCCAAAAAGACAAGAATTCTGCAATAATTTTGTTGCAATATTACCGTCTTCTTAAAGAATCAAGAACCAGGGCAACATCGAGTGAAACCAGCAGCAGTGCAAACACATAGGATGAGCAAAAGAATGTCCTCAGCTTGTGAAAGAATTGCTAAAGAAGTGAACCGTATCGTGATGTAAACTGTAATGTTTCTAAAGGGTTTGTTTAGCATTTATGCTGAAGCCAGGCTGGATTAATAGGCTTTATGAAAACAGTTAAATTCAGTAGAGCAGAAGAAAGAGCTAGGAGGGCACAGCAGAGCCTGATCAAGAGCAATCATTGTGTAATGTGAACAACAACAGGGGTTGTAAGCGGGAGGCCGCAGGAGGATTGAGGGGGAAAAAAGGTAGAGGACAGACAGTAAAAAAATGTTAATGAGAAGCTGGAAAAACGGTAAGCTTAAAGAGGAATTGAAAAAGACAGGGTGAAAATAAAAGCTGTAACATTTGAAAAGGTTTATCAGCAAACAGAGCATTAATAATAAAACATATAACTGTATGTATAAAGTACCTTTTTTTCAGAGTATTAAGAAGATATGCAAAAATCTAAATATAACATCAAATAGTACAAGTATATAATACATGACTTAATACTAAAAAATCTTAATATAAAAGAAAGACTGATTGAAAAACATTTTTACAAAATGATTTTGAAACAAAAAAAGTAAGTCTAGCGATAATCTAAGTGTGATATTGCGTTAAGGCTTTTGAATTTTTTAAAGAAAAAAGTCTAATTTGCATAATATTGTACTCATAATATTAATAATAATATATCATAATATTAGATACATTTTTGAAAGATCTCATGGTGATTAAAAATGGTATAATGTACACGCATATTGTATTTTACATGGCTTCATAAAGTCATAAAACTAATTCAATTTTGTTTCTTAGAATGTTGTTTAGAATGTCTTATAAAGGTTTTTAAATTGCTTTAAGATTTAAGATGAAGTTATCATTTTTTTTCAGATATACATGAAGTATTATTTATTTATTTATTTATTTGTTTGAATGGCTTTATTTCAAGTCACCTTATCTATTCATTCATTCATCCATTCATTCATTATCTCCCGTTTTTTCCTCTATTAGGGTCGCGGTGGGGTTCCCCATGCCCATCCAGGGGAGAACGTCTCGGGCGCTGGGCAGATAGACCCAGGACAGGGCGCCAATCCATCGCTGGGCACACACTCACTCACACACACACACTCTATATGGGGCAATTTGGAGAATTAAATTGACTTGATCCATGTTTTTGGACTGTGGGAGGAAACCGGAGAACCCGGAGGAAACCCACGCGGACACGGGGAGAACATGCAAACTCCACCCAGATGGGGATTCGAACCGGGAATCCCTAGCGCTGAGAGGCGAAGGTGCTAACCACTAAGCCACCGTGCCGCCGTCACCTTATCTAAAGCAGGCCATAAAGATGTATTGAATTTATCTGTCATTAGATCTAGCTGTGATACATTGTGTGGCACAGTGTTCAAAGCATTTAATTACAGAGGGTTATCTGGAGCGTCAGATGCAGCCTGTGGTGTTCGAACAAGATTTCTGTTTTGTATCAGATTATATGATCTAAATTTATGTCTGAAGTTTAAAATTAATCCAAATCAGATCGGCAACACTTTATCTAAATCCAGTATTCATATTTATAAAGTTTTATTTATATTTATAATGCTTTAAACTACCGGCCATAAGCCTTTATTGATGTCCATTGATGTACATAACCACACTTATAAGGTATTATAAGAACATGCCATTAGGCTTTATAACGCAAAGTGACATAATGCATTATATATTATTTATTTTAACAGTTTTTACCTTATTATAGAAACCAGCGACATAAAGCCGTTATAACGTTTAAGGTTAACGAATGCTTTTCCTAAAAATGATTTTATAAGTGCTCATAACTGTTTAAAATATACATAAAATCTTATAAGCTCTCTTTACAGGCATGAATTAAAGTGTTGTCCTCATTAATTACCTCTTCCAAGGAGACTGCATACATAGTAGTACATAATGCCTTATAAAAGCTTATAAATGCTCTTTAAAGACTTTTAGTAAACTGTAACCTTCTTGTTTTAAATAAGAATGTCTAAACATCCAAAGAATCATCAATCAACAAAGAATCAAAGAATCAACTTCGTATTATCAAGTTCATGCATTATGTCACTCTGTGTTATAAAGCCTTATGTCAAATTATTATAACAATTAATTATGATTAATTATGATTAATTATTTATACATCTATGTTCAATAACAAAAGCTCATGACAAATGTTATAAAGCATTATGAATACTTTATAAAGCTTTATCTATGCACTTATAATGCAGTAATAATACCAGATTCATAGAAAGTGTAAGCAATAGTATTTTTTATATTGAGATTTTACACTTTTGTACTTGTGACACTTGAGACGTAAAACACCCACAGAGTCTAATACGTATAATAACACTGATATCGGAAGGTCATTTTTCTTCTTACATATGAATGTTACGTACAAGAGAAAAGAAAAATTCTTTAAATTCTCAGGGTATTCTCTAAGTGGTTTGTATTTTGTATCTACTGTAAATGAATAACACTTGTTTATATAAATGCAGCAGTATTTTCTTAAAAGATTTCTAAAATACATTTTTCAAAAAAGAGTTTTTTTATTCGGTTTTATATGTTGAGTTACAGATGGTAGCTACACTCCCACATCACCCTTGTGAGCAAAGTCTTTGTTTATACGCTTTATTTATTTCAAAAAATAAATAAATCAGTAGATCATTGCTTCAAAGTAGCTTTACAAAACTTTAAACCCTGAACCCACAAGAAGAGATAATTCTCCATAGTCATTGGAGCCTGTTAAACATCTGCATTTTATTTCATTGTTAGTTAAAAACAACAATGAGTGTTTTGACATGAGGGACTTGAGCTGGACATGAACTGAGTATAAGGACATGACAATAGATCCTTGATTCTGCTATTATTTTATTAATTAGGCAAAGCTGAGGCACCTAAAGTAAGAGAATAATACAGGCATGCTAAAACCAAACTAGTAGCAGAGAATATTAAATGCCACAGTAGGAGAATGTAAGGAATTGCAGGAATTGATCTTTTTGTGTGGCACGGTGTATTAGTGGTTAGCACGTGGTTAGTGGTTAGCACACCTCTCAGCAGTGGGGATCCAGGTTAAAATCTCAATCTAGGTGGAGTTTTTATGTTCTTTCCATGTGGTTTTATACTAGGTTTTCCAGTTTCCTCCTAAAACATGGTTTTAAGGTGAATTGGCTGTTCTAAATTGCCTCTATTAAGTATGTGAATGATTGAGAGTGTGTGCCCAGTGATGGATTGGCATGTCCTGGGTGTGTCTACCCAGCACCCGAAAGCATGGGCATGGATGCGCATGAGGACCACACCGCGACCCTAATATAGGATTACGCAGAAGGTGATTGGATGAGCAGCATCATTAGTGGTATGTGTTTGTAATACAAACAGATAAAAAAATATTCAGCTAAAAAAATAATCTGAAATTGGGGGCAAAATTGAAGGTAAGTACCTATAGTGTTTTTAAGTTTAATGAATGAGTATGAACAGTTAAGCCACTTTTTAAAAATCTTAAAATCTTTGGAAAATAATGACTGTTTTTACCTGAAAAAAAATAAAATCAGAAAGCAGTGTGATAAATGTTAAGGCTCTCTTAGTGTTACCGTGAGCTTAACAGTTAAAATGGCAAAGTGGGGTCAACGCCACACATGCCTGCAAAACATATAACCTAATGTCTGAGCAAGCTTTTAATCTGCTGCTGTCATAACCTGTCACTCAGCTCAAAACTACTGCAGGAACCGTCGGATTTGAGTGATGAGATGTGACATAACACAAAGCTACCACAGTTTTTTTTGTAGTGCTAACAATTAATGCATTGTATGTTTATTATTAGTATTTTTTTATTATTTACATTTTTATTGCAGTAATTTTATAGTCAGCGATGGATTGGCGCCCTGTCCTGGGTCTATCTGCCCAGCGCCCGAGACGTTCTCCCCTCGATGGGCATGGGGAACCCCACCGCGACCCTAATAGAGGAAAAAGCGGGAGATAATGAATAATTTTATAGTTATATATTTTAAATCCACTATTATTGTTTTGTCAGATTGTGGTAATTTAGTAGTTTGGGTCCTTACACAAGGCCCTTAACCCTCATTGCTTCATGATATGCTGTATTATGTGTGACCCAGTGCTCTGACCCTAACCATTAAGTTTAGATTCTTTTTAGTTGCTTTGGATCACAGCGGCAGCAAAAAATGCCCTACTATATATGTAGTAGTCCTATTTACTGAGAAATATTTTGTTATGCAGGGTTTTACAGAGTTATTCTAGTTATATAGGGATAAACTATTACATTAGAATATGAACTATTCTTGATATGTTATTTTGAATAATTCTCCTTAAATGAATAATGAAATAAAGTGAATACTTTTTTTATCTTGTCTAACTGGATTATTCAAATAGGTATGTTGTCATTTGTTAGTGATGGTGGTGGTTTCTGTCCAAAAAAGACTTGACCTTGTCTGTTTTGTAAAAAGATTTTTTAATTAGTCAACCTTATATTGACTGAACTAAAATAAATATGATGGCAAAAACCAAACCACTGAAAACGCAAATAAAAAAACACTTCCAACAATGGCACACAGTTGTAGCAGTTGTAGTAATTAGAATGAAAAACAGATACAACATTTATTCGTTGAACTCATGTGTTTTTTTTTTCTGTCCCATTTCATCAAATGTGTAAAATCATGTACATAGCAATGCATTTTGAAGAACTATAGCTACCAACTTAGTGGGAACTGTTTGGGAAAGCCAGGTTCAGTTTAAGCATGCCTGTACCCCAGTGCACAAAACCCATGTGACTTGGGTGGTTCAGTATGGTGTGACATTTTGGCAGGCACATACAGATCCCTGATCTTAACCTATTCTGACACTTTTTAAATAAACTAAAATGGGGGTTATGAGCAGTCTGATCTTACAAATGCTCCTTACATTTTCACATTTTCACATACATGCGCCACAATCTTATAGAAAGAATTTACAATTACGAAGAAGTTGTCTTAGTCTTTGCAAAAGGAGACCATCTTAGAATGGATTGTAATAAAAGCACCTGTAGTTGTAATGTGCATCCTAATACTTTGGTCCAAATACTTTGAAAAGTTTTTTAGAACTAAAGAAATGTTTTTAATAATTTATTAACATCAATATTTTTACATACAGTATGTATATGTTTAAGTGATTGCTCCCTATGGGAATTCCTTCATGTTTTATCTCATTTTTGAGTTTATTCGTAAACTTTAGCTATAATTGGCTATCATTTGTGTATCCATTGTGAAGGTCATTTGATGAGTTTCTGGCAAAATCACAGCTATTCGAGTAATTCCCGGAGCTATTAGAGTTACACACACACACACACACACACACACACACAGTGGGACTGGCCCAATTAATTCCAACTGATTGTGCTGATAAAAATTGAACAAGGGAAGGTCAATCTTTTTTTCACTCTCTTTTGTGTGCTTCTGTTATCTTTCTTTCTCTCTAATCCTTTTTCGTTCTTCATCCATGCAGCATGACTGGATTGGATGACATTGTATCTACAATTATTTTACAAACAAAACAGAACTTATTTATATATAGTGTTGACGTTCTGCATTCATACTTCATCTAAAATGCTTTCAGTGCTGCTGAACATAGTGTAGCAATTGAGTCACATTGAAGGCTGGACCGATACTCATAGTTGCCGATTTCATTATTTAATTTATCGATTAGAAGCCACTGTTAGCCAGATGTGGTTCCCTTATAATATGACTTTTTTTTCCTTGAAAAGTAACAGCCCCCAAAAATTGTTCCCTATTAATTCATTTTTATTTGTAAGTCTAAGCTTTTCAGTTATGCTACTTCAGATGCTTCTCCAAAAAAAGCTTCTATGCGAAAAGGTTCAATAACATTATTAAATTCATTTATTTTCTGAGCCTCTTAATTAAGGATGTGGGCCAATCACAGAGCTCAAATAGCAAAGAACTAGGAAACAGTCTGGACAGGTCAACAGTCCATTTATAAAAACTATGTCTGTGCGCCACCCAGTAATTTAATATCAATAGACAATAAAGTACTTCCAGTTTGCCAGACTTGCATTTCAAGACTTAAAAAGTGGAAAATAGATATATTGGAATGAAGCCATTAAATAAATGTGGAAATAAAATTGTTTTCCTTTAAAGTCAGAATTGAGCCATAAGTTAGCAACAGAATCAATACATGTTCACTGATACAGTCTCATAAATATGGCAATGCCATATTTTAAGAACCACCCTATAACCATCAGGTCTTTATTTTAGAAACATGTAGATTTTATATTATCATTTCTAAATTTGCTATATTATCTTGAACAAATTCAAAGTAAAAGATAAATGTAGACTGCAGGCAACTATTCCTCTTTTAATCAGAATATATTTTGTATATACTTTAGGCATTACCAAATGTATATTTATTTACTGATTAAGATGTGTATTTATTGCATGGGATCTGCGATCAAACTTCACTGTGGATAAAACACTTTAAAATTTATAACCTTTTAAAGCACTGTAAGTAAGCCTTTTGTAAACATATGCAGAAGTAAAATAGTAAAGTACAGTATGTAAATACTGTACAGAATGTACAGTATTTTTTTTGTTTTTGGTCATAATAGTTAGTCATAACAATAGTTTGGTCATAATAGCTAATTAACCATGGTTATTTAATATCTGTAATCACAATATTTATTTATTTATTTATTTTTTTAGAGAGCCGCCTTTTAATGCTCTGTAGAAACAAAAAGCATGTAATGTGCTGTATTACCAACAGATAAGGATTAATCTAATTAAGTTAATGCAGGTGCAAAAAGAAAATGTACTAAAGAAAATAAATTGGTTTAAATCCATATTCAAACAATCAGAAAATCTATAAACTAACTGCATGTTAAGTGCATATTTATTATATGTATATTTTAGTAAATATTTTAGTAAAAAGATCTGTAAAAAAAAAAAAGTAAAAACAGTAATTCAGTAAAAAAAAAAATCATAATAGCTTTTAAATAAATAACAATTGAATATTAAATTGAAACAGATTCAAAAAGTGCAAAGACAAATCATAATGAGGTGGGATGTTCTGAAAGATAAAAGGGTTACTAATCAATCTATTTAATGCTTACATCACATGCAGACAGACACACTATCCTATTTAATTACATCCTGTTGTAAATGTCATGTCCAGTGTTTGTCAAAAAAGTTAGTGCATATAGAGATACAATACAGTGTCACGTGTGTGTAATACTACTTTGCTTTCCTTACCGAGAGTATGTATATATAAATATATTAATTATCCAAATTACCCAATACAATAAAATCTTTTGGCTTTAGTAGGATGCTTTTATTGCTTCGTAGAAAAACAACTCTACAGCCAAGTTCCTAAATGTAGCTATAATAGAAATTTAAATCTCGCATTTAAACAAACAGAAGGTTGTGAGTACTAATCTTAAAACTACCAGAGCCCCCTGGGGCAACAGCCTGTACTGTGTTGGATTGGATTTTTTGTACAACCATGTCTGTCAAATGTAAATTGCAAACCCATTCCTTCTGCACTGTGGCTTTAGGCTGCCAACAGACAATGAAAGGAAAATAGCTTTAACCACAAGGTTATTGTTTTTCTTTTGATACAGTGATGCCAGTTTATCTTGAGGCGGGTTAATACACTGCTTGAATTTCATACAACACTGCTGCACCCGAAGTTAAATCAAATACAGCTTTGACTTAAGGCTTGAAAAAGAAATTAATTCTTTGTGGTTCATAGTAATATTACCCCAATATCATCAACACCATTTCCAACATTCACCATGACACTGGGAAACAAATGCCACATGCCAGTAAAGACAAAGATGTGTACACAGTCACTGGTGGTATTTACAAAATGGTAATTTTACACATGAATAATAAAAATATTGTTTTTTAAACTCTTTTTATTAGAACTCATCTATATTAGGTTTGTTTCACATCATATAAAATAATCTCCAGAATAAGTCTATCTAATACAAGACCTAAAATATTACCAATAGCCTAATAATGTTCCTTTTTACCCAAATCTTAAAAACTCCTAACTCAGTGTAAAATGATATCCTCTAAAATATTTTTGGTAAACATTTTTGAATAAAGTAAATTAATGTACTGTTAGTAGCTAGCAAACGTTTACCATTGCTTTCATTTAATTTCTTAATTTTTGTTATACAAGCCTTCTATTTATGTGTGGCTATTAGTGTGGCTAGTTTCCTTTTTATGTCATTCTTTGGCCTTCTGTCAACCTGTTATTGTTTTCCTCTATTAGCATAATAATTGCTTTATCTGTATCGCAATCTCAGGGCTGTGTGTGTGTTTTTTGTGGGTTTTTTTTTATTTTTATTTTCTTTTGTATATTTCGTGCGCTTTACTATAGATCTCTTCTTTTGTATTCTTCTTATTTCTGTCCTAGCTCGTCATTGTCAGGTTTTCCGTTAGATAGGTCTTTCTGCATCATACCTAGACAAATATTTACAATTTTTATCGTATTTTTAATCGCCCAACTTTTATAGCAATCCATGGACAAATCAGATCATGTGAACATTTAAATATACATTTTTGGCATCAGTCGATGTACAAATTAGTTTCATTTAAAAATATTAGCTAATGAAATTTTTTAAACATTGTATGCCATGCCAGCGATGGATTGGCATCCTGTTCTGGGTGTGTCTGCCCGGCGCCCGGGGCGTTCTCCCTGGATGTGCATGTGGAACCCCCCGCGACCCTAATATTGGATAAAGCGGAAGATAATGAATGAATGAATGTATGCCATGCCCTCTGATAAAAAAAAAAAAAAAAAAAAAAAAAAAAAATTTTCCCCCCCCCCCCCCCCCCCCCCCCCCCCCCCCCCCCCCCCCCCCCCCCCCCCCCCCCCCCCCCCCCCCCCCCCCCCCCCCCCCCCCCCCCCCCCCCCCCCTTATCTATTCTATATTATATTTTATTTGTTTTATATGTAATATTTCATATTAGATATTTTTGGATCATTTCTGGATCATGCTAATTTAGTATCTGGGTAGTATATTTCTATTTGGTTAGAACCTTGTATATCACTCAAATGTGACTATTATAATTTTCACAAAAAGATTAATAAAAGTCTCACGTACCCAGACCTGCCTCCTTCTTGTATGACCTTGTATTAGGGACAAAGTAACTACTGGAACTTATGTGTTTATATATTTTTTCCGTACTGCACAGCACTACAGTTTAACAAAAATAACAAATGAACACATATAAATTAAGTAATATTAGAATTATTTTAGAAAAGCAATAAGCAAACACTGTTTCTTTGGTGGGAAACAGCACACTCAGCATTAGTAGTAGGGATTAGCACAGTGAGAGAGCTTTTTTTTCACAGACTTTCATCTTGAAGAGCTCCGTCAAAACTCCAATGCTATAATTTATACCTAGATTGCGTAATTGCGGTAACACACATACAAAAGTGTGATGGGCTAGTAACGATGATTCAGCCTTGTTATCTGCCCTGTTCTTACTCCTTCTTACTCCTTCTAGAAAAAAAAAGTATCTATTTGCATAAATGTTTTTAATCTCAGTGGAGGATTTGGCCAGGGTGAGTCAAACAGCTGCAATGTTATACAACGCAGAGAACAGCCTACATTAACTGCAGCAGCACAAAACAGTCTTTTACAAATAAATTAGTTCACTGTTTGTATTAATGGCTTTATGTTTTCATGTTTTTCATAATCTCATAATCCTCATGTGTACATTTACATTTGGTCATTTAGCAGACACTTTGATTCAAAGCAACTTACAAATATCCCAAGTATTGGAGTCAGAACACAAGGTTATATTCAGCCCCCCTTGAAGCAATGAGGGGTCTTGCTTAAGGTAACTTCAGTTACCAACATTGGGATTTGAACCCACAACCCTTGGATTGTTAGCCAAACATCTTAACCACTGAGCTACTACACCCACCATGTGTAGTGTCCATTCCTACTCTGACCTGAATTGCAATTACTGCACAATAATTATGACAGTGGATAGATTTAAATAATCAAAATGCCAAAGTGCATCCTGCTTGGAAATAAATTGCATTAAATCCATTGCATGACCACCAGGTCATAAAATGCACCATTAGTGGTGACATACTGCCTACACATATTGCATCTGATTGTTACATTAATTTAATATTCTTATCAGAATTGTTTTTTTTTTGTACTATGATAAGATACGATGATGTATGATCCTGCTTAATTAAAATACATTTTTCCTTCCTTGCAAGGTTTTTCATTACATACATTTTGATCAAAACTATTACAGTACATCCAATATTATATGTTTCTTGTACAAAATCATAGTCTATTGGGACATGTTTTTTGATTAGAACAGTGGTGATTCAGTGGTTAAGTAATTGGACAGTTGAAGGAGGATGAAATTTAATTTCCTGCACTGTCAATACATCCCCTATTGAGCCCTTGACCAAGGCCTTCAACCCTCCTTAAATGTAATCATATTGTATGATGTTCTGTATAAAGGCATCTACTTTATATAGAACCCCTTATTATGGGAGATCAGCTATTAAACCTTGAGTAACACATAACCCTGGATGAAAAAAAACGTTCCTATTTTGCATGATTTACATCTGAAACCTCACTGCACATATACACTAATAACCAAGGACCAGTTTCAAGAAACAGATATCCGAGTCTGTAATAACCCTTTAAAACCATAGTTCCATGCTGATTTATATCTTACCTGATGATTCACTGCCAATTCATTGTATAAATAGTGACAGTTATGTCTATACACAATAGTTTAATGTTTGTCAGTATTGAGGCCCCTGCTATTTTTATTTATTTAATAAATATAATATATATTATTACTAATATTATTACTAATATATATTATTAGTGCACAATCCTAAAATAATGTTACATATATTTTAGCTAAACAAGTGATGCAACCACAAGGAATGAGGACTGTGAAAAGCAATTAAAGTAATGTCTTAAAATGTATTGAATGCAGATAAACCTGACATTCTTAAAATGGGACCCAAATACACAAGAAACGAACTCTCTGAATCTAGGTTACTCTTTTATCTCACCTCATTCAGCTTGTCTGATGCGGATCTCTCTTTGATTAGCAGTATTGCAGGCTTGTGGTTTTTTACCAGTCTGAAATATCTAAAATAGGAAACATGTTTTTCTTTCAAATTGCAGAAAACAAAATCCAGCTTTTATATCTTTAAGGTTAGTTTATTTTAATGCACTCACGATCACTTGATAAACTTCAAATGGAATTTGCAGTATTTAGAATTTGGAAGAACTACACTGTTAAGTCCAACTAGCATAATATGATTAAAGCTAAAATGTTTCCTTGTTAATTAAATACTTCCATTAAATGGAAGGTAGTGGAAGCTCAGTGGTTAGGGTGTTGGGTTATCAATCTGAAGGTTGGTGGCTCAAATCCCAGGTCCACTGAAGTTACCAGTGTGGGTCCTTGAGCAAGACCCTTAACCCTCATTGTTCCATGAATGTTGTGATTAACCCTGTGCTCACCTTGTAAGTCACTTTGGATAAAAAGCGTCTGCTAAATGACCAAAATCTAATGTAAATGCAAAGTTCTTATAATATAGTGTACTAGATTGTCTGGATCTACAAAGCTTTATACCTTTAAAAACCTTCACGTTTTCTGTTTTTTAAATGACATTTTTTAAAAATGTGCATTTAATAATGCTAATGATGTGAAACTGAATCCTTTTAATTAGTTTTTTTGTCATATGGATAATTTTTCTTGTTCGGTCAGTTGTCAGTTCTGAATACAGAATATATATATATATATATATATATATATATATATATATATATATATATATATATATATATTCATTCATTCATTCATTCATTCATTAATTATCTTCCGCTTTATCCTATATCAGGGTCGCGGTGGGTTTTCCATGCCCATCCAGGGAAGAACATTTCAAGCGCTGGGCAGATACACCCAGGACAGGGTGCCAATCTATCGCTGGGCACACACTCACACATACACACTCTTTGTGGGGCACTTTGAAGAACTCAATTGACTTGATCCATGGTTTTGGACTGTGAGAGGAAACCGGAGAACCCGGAGGAAACGGGGATTCGTACCGGGAATCCCTAGTGCTGAGAGGCAAACGTGCTAACCACTAAGCCACCGTACAACATATTGCCCGCTTCAACATATTAAAAATACTTATATGGTTTTTAAAAAAAAAGTAGCAGTAAAATAAATATATAGCTAAATGTCTGGTATATTGGTAAACAGCTTGACAGGTGAATGGCCTGAAGATCGTTGGATTGGATTAATGGATGACAGTGAATAAACGAATGATGTTTCAAATCTGATTCAAACATTCTATAAATCGTAATAAGCCAGATAGCTTTACTTTTTTGTTCTTATATACCAGCTCTCCTACTGAGATATTGTTTTCTTGCTCACTGACCCATGTACGATCAAATATAAAAGATAAAAAGACCCATTTGTCTTCTGTCAAATCATCTTGAATTTCATCCTGTTAATCCTAAATACGATCACACATGGTATTACGTATGTGCAACTGTAGCCGTTTGCAGCTTAGTCACCGAAGAGTGAAGGAGTAAAATTTGACGTGCTTTGACAGTGGTACAACTCATAAAACACTGATGACTCAAATTAGGTATGTGATTGAGAACCAGTGGCTCACTGAACTGGAGTCATTTGTTTTTGTTTTCTATTTTTTTCTTCCATGGTAAGCTAGCGTAGCAAATAGGAATTTGAAGCAGTCAGGGAGGGTGAGAACAGCAGGGCTGTATGTGTGAGTATAAATGCAGTTCCGAGCTTTTTAAGCCCATTAGCAGCTGGGGGGGGGAATAACAAGCTAATTTTAAAGAGAAGCTTCGACATGAAGCCTCAAATGTCAGAAGTGCTGAGCCAATCAAAGGCTTCCACACAGGAAACGACACCCTATCAAACTGCTTTGCTTGTCTGCTGGAGTCTGTGGATATTGGATTTGTTGTCGTTGCCAATTAGGAAATAACAAGCTGAGCGTTGTTCCAAATATCTAAAGATAATATCTTTAGATAATAGCAACTAAGTGTATTATTAGTTACCAAGTAGATAGTAACCAATTAGATAGTAACCAATTAGATCCAAAACAAAATTATGTAACTTTTAAATGTCAGAATATTTCAATGTAAATAATTTGTATAATAAAAATATGTATTTATATGAGAATTTTTTTTCTATGGTGTGAATACATTAACATGTTTATTATAAGGAACACTTATGAATATGATTGACTTTTTTCTGGTAGTCTTTTTTCTGGTATATTATATATTTTCTGGTATAAAATGTATTTATATATTCTGGTATATTTTATATATATATTTCGGGCGCTGTGCAGATAGACCCAGGACAGGGCGCCAATCCACCACACAGACACATAACATGGGCACACACTCACTCACACAGACACACTCTAAACGGGGCAATTTGGAGAATTCAATTAACTTGATCCATGTTTTTGGACTGTGGGAGGAAACCGGAGAACCCGGAGGAAACCCACGCAGACACGGGGAGAACATGGAAACTCCACCCAGATTGGGAATTCGAACCGGGAATCCCTAGCGCTGAGAGGCGAACGTGCTAACCACTAAGCCACCGTGCCGCCCTATATATATATATATATATATATATATATATATATATATATATATATACATATATATATATATATATATATATATATATATATATATATATATATATATAGATATAGATAGATAAGTTTGTTTATAATAATGTACCCTGTAATGGACTGCCAACCCATCCTGTGTGTTTTGAATCCCCAGGACCCTAATTAGGATAAGCGACTTGTAAATTTAATAAAGTAGCTTAACTTTACCCTGTTTGATTTTTATGTCTTTGGGGTTAAATTCAGTTTGCTATACAGCTGCTATTCTGCTGTTACAATATCTATATAAATAAAACTGATGCTTTTTATCAGATACTTTGGTGGCAGTAAAAAAACAGGAAATAAAATGTTGCAGTATCCTTGGGAAAAGATGCAACAGAATAAAATGACCTGTTTTAGAATGGATTTCATGGTCTGTCAAAAAATCCAAAATAAAAACAGTGTGGGAGCATGGAGGAGGTATTAAGTGAATGTGCCTGACAGTTAAAGCTTTACAGTTTTGCATGTCACATAAGAAAAAAAAAACAAATCTTGGGCATCTTCATGAGCTAACATCTGACAACCGACAGCTGGTAACCTGCCTGAAAGCATCCACAGAGGAATTTGGGCATGTTATAAGATCATATATGGATTAAAGCACTAAGAGAAACACCCGCAAGCCACCTACACTACACTTTACTGCAATATTTTCTTGTTTGTTTACTATCATGTAGAAATATTTTGCAGCAAATTATTTGTGTACATTGCTGCCTTTTTTGGCTGTGTTGTGTGGGATGAGTGGGATGTGTGAATCCTGACATGTGAGCACTGACTGAGTACATATAATTATATAGAGGTTGTCCTGTGATTACCCAGAAACGGAGCTTAATTATGCAGTGTGTAATTATCTTGATTGTTAATGACGTGATATTCTATAACATTCAGTCTTCTCCTGTTCGACTTTTCCTACACTATTATTTTTTTCTTCTGCATCCTCTTCTACATTTGCTACATTTTTCTTTTCTTGCCTATTTAAATTCTCTGGCCCCATTTGCTTTTGTTTCCTCATGTTTTTGTCTCTTCCCATGAAGATAATTCTCTATTCCTTATCTGCCTTACATTTATTTTCCTCCTCTTTCTTTTTCAGATGGAGGACATTATTGCACGAATGCAGGATGAGAAGTGCGGCATCCCTATACGCACAGTGAAGAGTTTTTTGTCCAAGATCCCCAGTGTCTTTTCTGGTAAGTGGCCATTTTTGTTCTTTGGACATGTTCTTTCATGGCTTTATTATAGACATTATAATAAAGCTTTAGAGTATAAAATCTACACTCTCCTCTCAAGCAGTCTTTAACAAACAGGCACTTTAAAGTCCATTCCACACATGTAGTACATGTCCTTAACATAATGTGGGAAGCTTCCAGGGCTAATGTGCAGTGGAGCAGCAATTACCAGATTTTATTTGCTTTATTTTATTTGCTTCCATAACAATAAAGAAATAAAAGCCTAATACGAGTAAAATTATACTACTAACATTAAGAAAATATAAAGCTATTTAAAATATGGATTTTGAAAATATCTTTTTTTATTAGATATTTTTAAAAGTTATTTTTGGTGGTAGGGAACCAGGAGAAGGTACAGATGCTGTCCATAATGCCACTGTTGATCAATTTTAGCATTATGTACTATCTCCCTGAAACATCATTAGTCCTCCAAGTCCACGCCGTATGGTGCCACCTGTACCATTCTCACATTTGTTACATGACATATGACTATGCTGTGAAATCATTGGACCTAATGATTTCTCCAAGATGTGCCTCATACTTTTATTAGTCTGTTTTTAGAAACCATTAACACACAGATATGGGAAATGTGCTGCCATCAATCTTAGCACTTTTTGAGCCTCAGTGCTCAGGATCCAGGTTTGATGACCCAGTTAAGCATTGTATTGCATAACTCAACGCCTAATATAAAGCATATATATATATATATATATATATATATATATATATATATATATATATATATATATGTGTGTGTGTGTGTGTGTGTGTGTGTGTGTGTGTGTGTGTGTGTGTGTGTGTGTGTGTGTGAAAACACATTTTTGACATACCAAAAGCCAAAATATTTGTTATTATAATCTAATATCCTTCACAATCATAGCACACAAAGCAGAAACAGAATAAAAATTTGGGCTAAGAACTAAAATCTAAGAAAGTAAGCGCTGGGTGAATAAGACAATATCAAGCTGTGTATTTTACCAGCGTAAGGATAATAGATGTGATGATCTGCCACAGAATGTCTCGTAACATGACCAATAACTATTGAAAGCTCGTTTAATGTCATAAAGCTTCTTTAAAAATGACCCAGTTGATGTTTTATTATTATAGCACTTAAAGAACCAGGAGACTTGGTTTTAATATGCAGCTCTGCACTCAGAGACATTAACACATCTAAAGATAAGCACAGAGCTCTGGGATTTTCAGGTTCAGTGGCAATACACAGGGCCACAGGAGGAACTGTTTAAAATACTTTCATGTTTTTTTTCTTCAATTTCTGGAGTCTCTCTCTCTCTCTCTTCATTACACACACACACACACACACACACACACACACACACACACACACACGCACACACTTATTGTCTGAGAAAATGCAAAGCAGTGCATTACATAACCATGTTCGAAAAATTACACTGGAATTGTGGAAGTCTAGATAAAACAGAATACTTTGATGCTGCCTGATTGTGTGTGTGTGTGTGTGTGTGTGTGTGTGTGTGTGTGTGTGTTTTGTTCTTTGTTAGAATACGCTAGTCCAGGTTTGATTTGTTTGCAGATTTAAAGCATGATGTGCTTGTTTCAGCTCACTGAATTGCAGTTGCTCAGTTTGAGACACACATTTTAACTCCTCTTTTTGTTTTATGAAATATGTGGTATTTTTATGTATCTAACTCTTTATTGGTGCTACTTTTTTCATTCCACCATCTTAGATTGCCTAGTGAAGCTATGTTTTTTTTGCCTTAAATATTGACAGCTAAATAAGTTATTATTTTTAGTCTTATATTTTGTTGTTAAGTCATAGAAATGCGAATCCATAAAGCTCCTGCAGAACAGCTCATCTAGTATAATGTGATTTGGTATTCATAATCAACTAGTAAAGCTATGACATGGCAAAAATTAACTAAACAAAAAGACACAATATGTGGTCCAAATAATACTGTAGAGTGGTTGTACATTTAGGGCGGCACGGTGGCTTAGTGGTTAGCAGGTTCGCCTCTCAGTGCTAGGGATTCCTGGTTCGAATCCCAATCTGGGTGGAGTTTCCATGTTCTCCCCGTGTCCGCGTAGGTTTCCTCCCACAGTCCAAAAACATGGATCAAGTCAATTGAGTTCTCTAAATTGCCCCATGTAGAGTGGGTATGTGTGCGTGTCTGCGTGAGTGAGTGTGTGCCCAGCGAAAGATTGGCGCCCTGTCCTGGGTGTATCTGCCCAGTGCCTGAAACTTTCTCCCCTGGATGGGCATGGGGAACCCCCACATGACCCTAATATAGGATAAAGCGGAAGATAATGGATGGATGGGTTGTACATTTATAGGCTCTATGGTTTCTCTATATTTCAAATTAAATAAATTATACACATGATTATTATTATATTAACAAATTAAATATTAAGAAGTAAGAAACAAAATCTGAGCAATATCACTACTACACACTTGTAGTGTGCAAAAAAACGATGATGTGCTAAATAAAGTCCAGGCAGTCAAATTAAACGCATAATAAATTTTAGCTGATTTGTGAGGTATTAATATAAATGTAAACCATAATGACTTTGAAAGGTTTTCATCACTTTGTTAACTACTGCATATAGAATTTAGGCCTTCTCATCCAACATCAGTGTCCGAGCTCACAAATGTTCTTCTTGGTCAGCAAATAAATATTTACTCCAACACTCAACACTCCAAAATCTTTAAAAAGATCTTTGCAAAGTTAAAAGCTGTTACAGATGCAAAGCGGGAACAAATATTTTCAACAAATAACACAAAGTGAAAGAATCATTTTTAATCCCTCTTCTAAGTGTCATGGTTTCTATAGCAACACCATCTCCATTAGTTCATTACTTTGTGTTCCTCATCTATGTTCATTAACAAAGGCTTATGATAAATGTTATAAAGTGTTATAAATACTTATAATGCATTATGAATACCAGATTCATAAAAAGTGTTACTAAAATAAGTTGTATTCATGGACGACACACTGAAATTGGACCATGTTTTGAAATTACAGTAACATTTATCTCTGTTTTCCCGTAATGTAGAAGAGGTTTGTGTAGTCATGTGTGCATTTCCCACATTCCTGCATCCTGCAGTTTGGCTGATACTCCTTCCTCTGCTGTCTTTGCCGATGGCTCCAATTTAGGCTCAAACTGAACCCTGCTGCAGCGTTGCTGTAGCGTTTCAACTGCTGCTTCACTCAAGCACCCCATTATGCTTGCATTTCCGTGCCTTGCTTTCCACATCATGTCTTGTCCTGTTCTGCCAGATTGTGCTTCTCCTTATTTTTATTTCCAGGTGTGGTCTATTTTCTGCAAGAGGATGATAATAAATAGCCTTTTTGCAATGTTGCCGTTGAATTGGTTATGGATTCGGACTGGAATGTCAGACTCATGCTACTTTGCTGCATTTATTCAGTTAGGTTCCGAGATAACATTCTGAAAGTTGTTGTATTAATATGTGCATTTGTAAATTAACAAATATTGTTTAGAGAAGCCTAAACACACACACTGATACACACACACTTACACACACATGCTTAAGAACACACACATATATTTTACTGCTATCACTTCAGGAGCCTTTTATAGCCAAAAAAACAGCATGTTGAAAAAATTCCTGTGACAAACTTGCCAGAATGAGAACCCCTGCTTAGTTTGCACAGTTAGGAGAAAGTTAACTGAGGCATAGAAATCCTCAAGAAATAAAAAAGAAGTATTTTAACAGTATTCCATAAGAGTTTTACCATTGAAAAAACTTTCTGACCAAACCTGGGACTGGGACTTGTTCTGTGCTTATTTGAAATGTAATATTTTTGCAAGCATTGATAGTATGAAACATCTAAATAATCTCATGGCAAACATAAAGTATAGTAGTGGGTAGTGGGCAGAGGTAGTGGGTCTGCTTTTCCTCTGAAAAAAATTTAATAGGCATAATTTAATATCAGGGTATTTTACATCTATAAATGATAACTGTTTTTTTTATCTCTTTGTAAAACTTTCTTTTTTGAAAAAGAAAACTAAAGAAGAGAGTGTAGAACAGATGATATGGAATCTCCGATGATCTGGGGAGATACCATTAAGAGGAATGGTCTCATATATCCTGTCCTGTGTTCTTTAAAACCTTGTTGCACCATCAGAGAGAGACAGAGAGAGAGAGAGACAGGGAGAAAGAGAGAGAGGCAAAGAGATATACAGCGAGAGAGCGACTGAGACAGAGAGAGAGGCAAAGAGAGAGACAAAGACAGAGAGAGAGAGAGAGAGAGAGAGAGAAAGAGAGAAATGTGCATCTTAAAATAAATCTACCCATCAAAGTTATTTCATAAGTTATTCTAGCATGAGATTTAATTAAATTAACAAATGTATATTTACATATATTCAGTATTCATTCACATGAAGCTTACACAATGTAAAGCCTTGAGTCTCATTTTTGTCTATGTGTGTGTGTGTGTGTTTGTGTGTGTGTGTGTGTGTGTGTGTGTGTGTGTCTCTGTCTGTCTGTATCATCCTGAAGAGCAGGCACAGTCACAGCTCAATTTGGCAGAAGGCTGCCAGAGCGGTCGTTAGGGAGCTGGTACTGTATTCCCCCAACAGGAACAGCTAGATATAAACCGGAGCATCATCATTACCCTCCCCCTCTCCGAAAAGAGTTATACAAAATGAAGAACATGCTGATTTAGGACTGGGACAAAAAAATAAATGTGCTTTTAATACAGTTTTTTGTTTTCTTACTCAGTAAAAAAAAGGTTTATACTGTTTGAATTCTACCCCTAAATTCGATATTTACACAATTGGTTGACCCCAAAAGTCAGGATAGATGCTTTAGTTGCAGCACCATAGTTAAGCTTTTAAACATTGCATTTTCTTTTCACTTACACCGTTACAGGCACCAGCTTGGGCTTGGTTTGTGTATATAGTTTCGGAAATATAGATGGTTTTATTTTGTAAATGAAATAGGTCATTTAGCAGATGCTTTTATCCAAAGCGACTTACAAGTATTCCAACTTGGTTGGGGTCAGAGCACAGGCTTGATACAGCAGCTCTGGAGCAATGAGTGATAAGGGTCTTGCTCAAGGACCTACCATGGTAACTTCAGTAAGCTTGGGATTTGAGCCACAACCTTCTGACTAAGAGCCCAACACCCTGACCATTAAGCTACACACAATTTGTGTTCAGCTTTCTTTGTGTTTAGTTTCTGCGCATTTGCATGAAGTTCTTAGACATTTTCCAACTGAATTGTCACAAGTCTCCAGTTTAAAGCCCTTTCCACCATCTTCAGCATGTAATACACTATGTCAGAATTTTCAGTCCCAGAATGCAATGCAGTCATTTCTGCTTATGCAATATAAAAATCATGTCAGTTCTTCAAGGCTGCAGGTTTGAAGAATTTAATGCTGGAAAATGTTCAATCACACTTTAATTGTTTTTCACACTACAGTTTCTATTGAATGCATGTATTGTGTGACATCGCTGTCTTTATTGGATGTGGAGTTTGGTGAAAACATGAGGTTTATCCTGTATTAAAGCAGAAGCTTGGATTAATTCTATAATGGAACAGGAGCTTGTATCAATGCTTCACTGGATCAGCACTATACAGGCTCTTGTATTAATCCTGTACTGGACCAAGAGATTATATTAATAGTGCATCGAAGCATACAATGTGTGTTAAGGCTGTACTGGAACAAGGGCTGTTGCAATGATTCTGTGCTGTATTGCTGTATTAACAGCTGTATTCACTGTTCTGAAGCATGTGTTTGTTCTAATTCTGTGCTATATTAGAAACTAATACAGAGGATGAAGATAGAAATGTGCTGTGTTCTATATGGAAAAAGGTTTGTAGTGTATGAAATACCAAAGGTTTTGTGCATATAGAAAAGAAAGAATTGAAGAGGTGAGTAAAAACGGAGTGAGAATTAATGGTATATATTTAGCTACTTTATTATATATATTTAACAGCTGGTGATGCTGAAATGTGTGAAGCTGGTGGCACTGTGGTAGTTCAGAACATGCCTCAGTTTTAAATGAGAGCAATTTACCTAAGCTACAACTATAGTGGCAGCTTTATGAGATTGTGAAAATGCCAAGCTTAGCAATAAATATATCTTTAAATTTGTTACTATCCCTTCATTATAATAAAATGCAATTGTATTTGTATCAGCAATTTCGAGAAAAATGTATTAACATTTTACAAAAGGACTGGTATAGGTTTATAACTGTGTGCAATCATTTTATAATTAATAAAATACATATGCAATAATTCAATTCATTATACTGTATATTTCTCTCAGTTTAAATTTTTCTGTAAATTTTCCCACACTCCACCCAGATGGGGATTCGAACCGGGAAACCTTAGTGCTGAGAGGCAAACGTGCTAACCACTAAGCCCGACTATTCTTTTTTTTTTTTATAGTATTTAAAAAAAAAAATTCTGATAATATGTTCATATATCTTTTACTATCATTAATGCTGCTGTAATGATGCAAATTTCCCCTTGTGGGATAGTAAACAGTTATATTATCTTATCTAACAGCAGCTTTAGGAGGTTATCAGTCTAAAATTTGTGTATTCAATTCAAAAGTCACCAATTTGGGTCCTTGAACAAGGACATTCACCCTTATTGCTTCAGAGGTTGTAGAATCTGTGTATCCCCAACCATGAAGTTGGGATACTTGTAAGTCACTTCTGCTAAATAAAATGTTCAAATTACTCAAATTATTAATAAATTATTTAACATGCTTTATCAGTCAACTTTCATAGACTTTCAAGGTGGCATAAGAGATTTGCAGACTTCTGTTCTGTATGGCATTAAGGATTATCTGATATACCCTTTAGAAAAATTGTCCTTGAATAAACAGTACTTATAGTAAGCCAGGATACTTTAAGCTATGTTTGTAGCAATAGCAATTTGAGAAATGGCCTCCTGTGTTGATGCTGCTATAAGTCAATAAACACTTCAGTGTGGCCTGTGCCGCCACCACTATATGTTTCTAGATGACTAGAAAGGTTCCATGCGGTGTAAGCAATTGTGCATTATAGCTGTAACAGTAAAAGGTAGTACTTAAAAAAGAGAGTGTCAGATTCATGGCATCTGATAAGTGGGTGGTGTGTTAAAGGCAACATAAACTGCAGACGGCCAATCCCCCAGACCTAATAACTAAAGACAGAATGAGTTTCCTAAAACATTCAGTTTAACATGCACACATTTGTAGAAACAAAATGACCTTGCTGTTTTTGTTGTTTATTAGAGGGTCTGGTATTAATGTTATACTATAGGTCCAAAGTATTCGGACTCGGCAGCTGTGGGAATTTTTGCCCATTCTCATGTTGGATGAGAGGATCTGGCTAAAAAGCTTTGTTCTAGTTCATGTTAAAGGTGCTGGATGGGGATGAGGTAATGGTTTTGTGTGAGCTTGTCAAGTTCAACATGAAACTTACTCAACCATGCTTTATTACACTTTTCTTATTGCATGGACGAACAGACGCGCTGGAGTGGCTAGATTTTATGCACTTTTTTAGTGTTTAATTTAATTGCACTTACTGTGTGTGTGTGTGTGTGTGTGTGTGTGTTGTTGAAAAAAATGTTTAATGATTTGATAAATTTAGTTTGAACATCACTTTGGCCTCAATTTGATATATTTCTGAATGTTCCTGTCGCTGTGCCTCTCTCCTCTTTCCTCTCTCTATGCTGTCTCTAAAGTATTTACACCTGCTGCTATATTTAACATTCGATGCTAAGCATACTATGAGATGTTTGGTCTCTCTGGGATTTTTCTACAAGTTCTAACAACACCCACTAAAAACTTTCTGCAAATTCAGTGCTGCGTTTTTCATATATGATGCCACTGAAGTGTCTGATTATCACCTAGCGAGAGCTTCCCATGTGTTTAGCCTGTTAGGAAACAATTATCTAGAAATTACACCTGATATAATTTTTTTTAAAAAAAAGGAGGGGTGGGGTGGGGGTAATGCAGTATAGGATAATGATCAGGTTAAATAATTCTACAGTGTAGCTGTTTTTTCCATAACTACTGACTTGTGTTCTCATTTGTCGCATTTGTGTTCTCACAAGTCGCATTGGATAAAAGCATCTTCTAAATGACTAAATGTAACTGTAATCTAATGTAATGTATATGAAAGTTTTTCAAATTTAAAATTAATCAAATTTTATTTGTCACATGCACAGTAATACACCGATTAGAGTAAATACCCAGATTTAAAATTGAACCAATTGAATAAACAGGTTTTTTTTTCTAAAAATAAAAACTTAAATTTTATATCGATTATTGATATCAGGGGTGGTTTAATGGTTTGCATGTTTCCTCCGGGTTCTCCCGTTTCTCCCCACGGTCCAAAAACATGGATCAAGGTTAATTGAATGCTCCAAATTGCCCCATATATAGTGTGGTTGCAATGCATTCTGTCAGCAGGAATTTTATCCAAGCTCAATTCTGCAATTTTTTATTGATACTGCTTCAACTTATTGCTTCCTAACTTCTTAAGTTGAATTTTGTTGTGCATTAACTTTTATGTGGTGATCACTCACAAAGGGTGCTAATGATGTATAACTGTAATTGATGGAATTCAGTCACCTACAGTGTGCATCTGGTAAAATGTCCAATAGGTACAGAACCAATAAGTTGGTTTTAATGTCGTGAAAGATAACACTATCACTTTTAGATTCGATCCACACGCACAATACATAAGCATCAGTTTCATTTATGTAACCATTGTGTTGTTCCTCTTGTTATTTTTAGGTTCCGACATTGTGCAGTGGATGATCAAAAATCTGAACATCGATGATCCAGGTAAGAGTGAGCCATGTTCAGAGTGTTTTATGTGCGCATGCAAACATATTTTTGTTGAGTCACCCTGCTTGATCCAGAAAGAGAGAAAACACTCAAGCCCCGTAGCTGACCTTGAAGTATCCTCCGATTGCCTCAAGAGGAGTGTGTGTGTGTGTGTGTGTGAGAGTGTTCTTTCACGCTCTTTTCTCTATCTTTCCCCTCTTTGTTTTCTGCCACTGTCTTCCTCTTTTGTTGTTTCGACTTAATCATTTCATACGTATGAGTATAATATTCTCAAACATTGTATGGTCTTGGTTTTGGGTGTCACTTGCCATCTGAGATACTATTTATGCTTTATGTGGTGGGAATGGCATGTGTCCTAAGGTACTTCTACATTGCTTTGATTATAATTACTTTAATATGTTTTATGAAAAATTCTATTTGGTTCCTGCTGTTCCCTCTGTTCCATCGCACTTAATCTTGCACGGTGGCTTAGTGGTTAGCACGTTTGCCTCTCAGTGCTAGGAAATCCCAGTTGAAATCCCCATCTGAGTGGAGTTTCCATGTTCTCCCCGTGTCCCCCCCCCCCCCATGAACCTAATATAGGATAAAGCGGAAGATAACGGATGGATGGATATATGGATATAGTAGTTTTAAGCCTTTATCTTTGTCATTACTAGAAAGTACTTATGTAAAACATTGTTTAATATAGGTCATTGTCTTTAAATAGATCAATAGATCAGTTTATTTAAGAAAGTCCTTATATAAAAGGATCAGTGATGAACTGAAAGGAGAAATACAAAATGACGAACAAAATTATAGAATGGATATATTTCTTTTTTGGTTAGTGAGAGATGCAGCCCCTAGTTTCACTTTTTTAGTAGTGGTCTCGCACGAGGAAAACTTAAATAGAAAAGAAAATGATATATGAGCTAAGATAAGTTTCCAGTTTTGAGTTTTATCTCTTTCCATTGTAACTAGTGTGAATTCTCGGCTATGGGTTGAACAGATTTGTTTTAGTTGTACACAGTTGTTTTGTTTTGTTGATTTGTTAGACTTGAATGAACATTATCTTCTTTTTTCTTTAAATCCATTTTTAATGAAGGACATTTATTAAAAGATACATGTAAAGGTTTACATAACCTTTAAAACAATTTAGCATGTACATTCTTAACCACCTCTGATGATGTGCTTGGCTGCATCAGTTCTGCAGGATTCAGTAAATGAGCCCCTCTGGATTTTCAATCTAGGTGTGTCACACTTCATCACTTGCCACTGGCATCAACAATAAACTGCACGAATTTGCAGTCAAGGTTAGAAAGATATCAGCCTGTTCTTGTATATTCATCTCTGTTATTTTATACTGCTATTGTTCTTACTTAAAAGTAATGTATTTAAATTTATCAAGACAATTTGAATTTCAACATAATTATAATGTTAATTGATTAGTTTTTATATAACATTCTGTCTACAGACAATGTATGATTTTGTGCATTAGAGTTCTTATAGTATAGGCTTATACTATATGGTACTTGTTTGACCTAATGTTTAATTCTTTCATTTAAATTATTTCTCTTTTTAAAGGCAATTTAAGTTTAGTTGTTTCCATCATATGTATTTTTTGTTAGTCAGTAAACACTAAACCGCCACAGTTATTGTCACAAAATGTTAGTATCAGTTATCTTAAACCCCTATTTATATCCTGTAGTTGACGAGCCAACACAAAATTAGAACTAGGAGGCACTGGAAACAGTGAAGCACATTATAAACACTGTTTGATCACAAAAAATTATATTATATGTATATTAATTGTGAATTAATAGGAGAGTGGATGTTCAGTAGTTAAGAAATTAGACTTTTTATTTGAAGTCTGAACGCTCAAAACTCAGGATGAGTAAATTACCGTTAAGTAAGGTCTTATAGCAATGACCTTTTAACAATGGATTTCTGTGTTTTTGTTTTCCAGTTGAGGCACTTCACCTGGGAACCCTGATGTCTGCACATGGCTATTTCTTTCCTATCTCAGACCATGTGCTCACACTGAAGGATGATGGGACATTTTACAGGTTTCAGGTGCATAACAAACATAATTTTTGCAAAAGCTGGAAAAAACAATTTGATGATTCTTCTTTATAACAATTATCTGATTAAAAAAGTAATTCTTTAGGACTACCCATCACTTAAAATGTATATATACATACATGTTGAGCTTCACTGGTCAAATAACAGATTTTATCAATTCTTTAAGTTTTTTCCATCTCTTTTTTATACTATTCCTGTGTCCATAGAACTCCATGCCCAATGTTTTTTTTATGTACAAACTTTGTTTATGATTTATTTTTAAATTTTCAGATAATTCAAGGGAATGTGAAAGCGATTGTTATTAGTTACTTTTCACACATTTGGCATTTGAATTTCAGCGGGCTTTGTATTGTTTCCTTAAGTTTTAATGCAGTAAATTAAATTACACTCTGCCTTTGGCATTTAAACATAAACAAAGAAACATTCCCTTTGTACCCAATAATTTACCCAATAAAAAATTGAATACTGGATAGTTCTGTAATTGTACCGTTTCTATGTCTACAGACCCCATATTTTTGGCCTTCAAACTGTTGGGAACCAGAAAACACTGATTACGGTGAGAACTTCACACATAATCACCGATTTCATCCACATCCATCCTGCACAAGTTCTCACTATTTATTCAGTAGCAACAAAAATTAAACACTTCACTAAGTTTAATATAAACAAAGACACAGATACAAAAACATTATTGATTTAATATGTTGTATATGAATCAATGAACCATCAGCAGACGTAACAGATGGAAAGTGATGATAGAATTACGTTTGGTTATATTAGCTGACTTGGATTAATTTTATAACTAACGTGTGTAGATTTCAAAACCTTCTGTAGTATTTTAATGGTGTTTAGAATATGAATGGACTGGCAATGGACTGGCAACATGTCTTGGGTGTATCTTCCCAACCCGTGAAACGTTTTCCTCTGGCTATATATATATATATCTCCAACACTAGAAACAAGGGTCAGAGAGGGTTCCCCATGCCCATCCAGGAGAAAATGTTTCAGGCGCTTTGCAGATAAAACCAGAACAAGGCTTCAGTCCATCATTTGGGCACTCACTCACCACTCACACACACACACACACACACACTATGTAGGGGCATTTTAGAACAGCCAATTTAGAGCAGCCAATTCACCTTGTATCCATGTTTTTGGACGGTGGAAGGAAACCGGAGAATCCGGAGAAAACCCACACGGACACAGAGAGAACATGGAATCTCCACCCAGAACGGGATTCAAACCTGGATCCCCAGCAGGGAACAGGCTAACCACTAAACCACCATTTTTCTTGTTCTAGTTTAGACCAAGAAATATCCATTTGTTAAGTTCAAAACACACATTGCTACTAATTGGATGTCACTACAAGAATATCTGTGATTTTTTAAATTCATTAATTCATGTTTTACTCTTTTTAAAGAGTCTCAGTTATAAACACGAAATTGCACTAATTACTGAGTACAAACTTTTTAAACTCTCACTGTCTCTCTCTCTCTCTCTCTCTCTCTCTCTCTCGTTCTCTCTCTCTCTCTATTTCTCTTTCTCTCTTTCTGTTTTTCTTTTTCTCCAGCTGTTTACCTTTGTAAACGAACAATGCAAAATAAAGCCAGACTGGAACTTGCTGACTATGAAGCTGTAAGCTAAACTCTTTTCTATTCACTTGATGCTGCATTAATGGGTCTCTACTCACTCATGTGCACCTGACAAATTACTTTTCTTTTGGCAAAGAATGTGTTTTAAACCATTTCACAATAAAAATCTAAAAAGAAATGAGAAAGATATCACAAGATATCACAATACAAGGTAGATCATTTTAAATGCACAGCACCTTTGTAGTATGCAGTGCTGTTTTCTTTATTGCTCATAATTTATATTTATTTATTTATTTATTGCCCTTTAATGAACAGGGTTAGAGGAGGTGCTGATGCCTATCGGAGGCACTTATTAAGACCAAAGCCTGGGAAACACCTGGCCAGTTCGCCAACCTATCCCAGGCAGACACACAGATCAACACATTTATGCACACATTCACACATTTCCCCTATTAGAATGTTTTTGGATTGTGGGAGACTGTGGAAGAAAGCCAGAGATTTTGGAGGAAAATCACACAGATACGTGTGTTTAGGAACATGAAACTGGACTCCTGCTGTGAGAACAGAGCAATAACCACTACCCACTGCACCACATGCTGTTATTATATGTTTAAATCAAATAAATGTAATTTAGATTTTTAAGAAGAAATTGGCACATAGCAGCATAATAATAGCCCAAATGAAAAGTCTGAATGTGAGCAATCCAAAAGTAACAATGATAAAGGAAATATTATATTCAAAAAGTCAAGTCTCATTCATTTTAACAGCCTGACTGAGTACCACTTTTTAGGTTGTTAAAGAAGTTAATTTATGTCTATTGTGTGTGTGCGTTGTGCGTGTGTGTGTGTGTGTGTGTGTGTGTGTGTGTGTGCGTGCATGTAGGAGAGTTTAGCACGGCTACAGAGAGCTTTTGCTAGGAAATGGGAGTTTATATTCATGCAAGCAGAAGCACAAGCTAAGTAAGTAAATCAAATGTATATACTGATATTCATACTTTCAGTCTTAGCTAACAAAACTATATAAACACTCCAGATTCTGCCAATCGGTTTCAATTACAAACAAAAAAGGCTGCTAACAAATGGTAAAAATGTCATTTACAAATATTAGTAATTAGTAAGTAATGGTTTTTGGTTCTCTTTTTCTGTAAATAAATAAATAAAGGTTATACGTTTTTTTACTGTATATTTCTTTTAACACATTTTTAAGGGTGGACAAGAAACGAGACAAAATTGAGAGAAAAATTTTGGACAGTCAGGAGCGGGCATTTTGGGATGTACATCGACCTGTGGTAAGCAAAATCATGATTTACTACACATAAAGCCCTCTTATTTTAATCAAGTGACACACATCCTACCCTCAGCCTCACATTACACCTCATGCCCATCCAGGGAGAACGTTTCGGGCGATGGGCAGATATACCCAGGACAGGGCGCCAATCTATCGCTGGGCACAAACTCACTCGGATTTGGAGAACTCAATTGACTTGATCCATGTATTTGGACTGTGGGAGGAAACCGGAGAATCCGGAGGAAACCCACGCGGACACGGGGAGAACATGGAAACTTCACCTAAATGGGGATTCAAACCGGGAACCGGGAATCCCTAGTGCTGAGAGGCGAACGTGCTAAACACTAAGCCACTGTGCCTCCTTAACCTAAATATGTTTTTTTATAAATGCTAATGATTTGCACAAAGAAAAACCTAATAATGCCAAACATGCAACAGGTTTTTTTTTATATTTTTTTACAGTAAAATAGATCTTAAAGTAAAGAAAAATAAATATTTTACCTATTAAATTGATTTTAAAAAACATTTATTTTTAAATAATGTCATTAGACTTTGATTTTTATTTATTTTGCATAGAGATTTCTTAAGAATTTGTTGGACCATAAAAAATTTAACAAAAGTCAGTAATAAAGAATATTGCTAACTTATCACAGGATGTCAAACTTGCATATGGCACTCTGAAGGTGTGGACTGTCAGAGAAGGACAGTGAGGTACTGATACAGTTTCTGTAGAACATCTTGAGGCATGTTTCTGCAGAGGCAGGAAATGAGGGAAGATGAATATGGGGTTTCGTAATGAATGAAAGAGCTTGTGCAAATGAATCTAATTAGGAGCAAAGTTAAGAATGAATAGATGAGTCTATGTAAATCAGTTCTAATTACATTGGGGTTTTTCAGTAAGGGACCATAATGAATATGAATGAACCATCTAATTAAACATGTACTGTTTTAGTGATTTTATTCGTGCTTTATAGTTATTTTCTTTCATTGTGATGATATGGAAAGCAATCAAAAATAAAGAATCATGAAGTTATCTGCAACAATCAAAACTCTAAACGGCAAAAGTTCTCATTTTGATTTTTAAGCTGATTAAAAGAATCTGTGGAGTTAACTAAGCCGTCTTTGAACAAAGCATGTATGTGTGCTATATCTTAATTACACATTGGTGTAATCAGTGCCCAAGATTTCAGAACCTAAACTCCCTGTTTCCTAATGTTTTTTGTTTCCAATTTTGTCAATTATATATTCACAGTTGACACTGCTTGATGCGAAATATTTCTGAAACCATTTTTTGACGTTTGTACATTTGATAGACACTTGCGTCATGCATCCATGTGGTGCTTTAGAAGCATAGATGTAGTTAGATCAAATTTAAAAAATGTTATATAAAAACACTATAATAAATGAATAAACTCGTTCCTTCAGTTCACATTTATTATACCAATTATATTTAAACCTCCATTTCCTCTAAAAAATAAACACACATACTCCTCTCACTAAGCAAGCTTGTCAAGCTTAGGGTTATCTCTCATTCCCTCATTAGCACCTCTTGGCATTTGCTGAAAATACACACACACAAACACAGAGGGAGGGAGAGAGAAGAAAAAAGAGAGAACACTGTCTGTCTGATCAGTTACAGTATACATAATTGTAAATGGCAGGTTTAGTTTCTGCACCAGCACTCTGCAGTGTCTGTAATATGTAGTCATTTACATTCTGATTATACTGATGTTCCTGCTCGGACTCTATTTGTATGAACACTTAGCTTAAGACAGGTTATTATGCATTTACACAGGTCATTTATACTTTTTATATATAGCGTATTTTATTGTCACTGTCTTTAATTTATTCATGACCTTTTAACAATCTTTACCTCACTCCAGTCCTGAAACACAATTCAGGAGCTATTCAGTTATGCATCTAACTAGTGAAGGCTCATCTGCAGAGAATTGTCCCAGGATCCTCTAATAGGAATGTGTTAATGTGACTGAGTCTGCATGTTGCATTTTGACTCTTAAGCTCAAACTGAGTTAGTGTAGGCGTGTGTTTAAGCTAGAGGGAGATATGGGGAGAAAGAGACAAGAGTCAGAGAAAGGAAATAGAAAAGTCTGGGCTGTGTTTTTATGTTGTAAGTGAACTTTTATTTTTATTCTTCTCTATTGTCCTGTTTGTCAGTTGAAATAAAGCTGGTCAGTTGCTACATTGCAGTCCAGCATCACTAGTTAATTCAAGGCTGAAACTTGAATTGAGAACGAGGACCTCAGAATTTACTTGCAACCAAGTATGTGTTCTGTTTAGAAATCTAATATAAACTATACTCAAACCTCCTAAAATAGTAAATACAAGCTTTTTTAAAGTATATATATATATTTTATGTAATAAGATACTAATGGTATTAGCCACAAAGTCTGATGTTTTTATTTAAAGATATGAAGCAGCCTTTTTTTTGGGTGGTACAGGATTTTCAGGACAACAATTCCTTTATTTGTTTTACTATAGTTGACAGCTTTACAAGTCACCAAGTTTTGTTCCCAATTTAAAAACATCAAATACATAGTAGGAACGGGACAGTTTATTTTGTTTTGCCAATGTTTTAATTATATGTATTAAAGAAATAGTAAAAAGTAATGTGTGTATATCCATCCATCCATTATCTTCCGCTTTATCCTCTATTAGGGTCGCGGGGGGGTTCCCAATGCCCACCCAGGAGAGAACGTTTCAAATGCTGGGCAGATACACCCAGGACAGGTCGCCAATCTAACGCTGGAAACAATCTATCGCTGGGGCAATTTGGAGAACTCGATTGACTTGACTGACCATGTTTTTGGACTGTGGGAGGAAACCGGAGAACCCGGAGGAAACCCACGCGGACACGGGGAGAACATGGAAACTTCATGTGCGTGTGTGTGTGTGTGTGTGTGTGTTTGTGTGTGTGTGTGTGTGTGTGTGTGAATCAAACTGCTGAGAGGATCATTAACAACATCTGGGTCTCAGAAACACCCTGTTATTCCAATGCAGATTACTTAAAGCTGTGTTTTTTAGGCTTAATTGGAACAGATTTTTCATTCATTGCTTTATTAATGTCACTCAGTCTAATTATAAATTTAAAAGCCCATCAGATTTCTGTCTGGAATGGAAGCTAAAGCAGTCCTGATGGATCATGTAAACAAGCTGTTATTTGTTCACAAATCTAATCATGAATCAGAACAACTATTCTATGTCTGACTGATTCTAAGCTTGAATCTAAAAATAAGCAATCATCTCACATTCTGTCTGAGTACACATTTAAATCTAACTCTGATTTATGATTTATTTTGTTCTCTCTCTGATTGAATTCAGCCGGGCTGCGTAAATACAACAGAAGCCGACATCAAGAAATCCTCCCGGATGAAACAGCCCCACAAAACGCGAAAGGTAAACCTCTGGATCAGTCATCCTCGTTCTCACAAACCATGCTAAACATCAAAAATCCACTGCCAAAACAGCAATGGAGGCAAAATTTAGAGACTAAGAATTGGAAGAATAAATATAACTGTGAACATAAAAACAAGCTGTCCTAGTTAACCTGGTAAAAGTATTTCTTCGCAAAGTAGTTTTATGATGTTTATAATCATTTTAAAGTATATTTATTATGCTACTTCTTTGGTTGGAGCAAGTCAAACCTTTAATGACTAATATTAACAATATAAAGCATATTCAGTATAACTAACATCATTACATTGACATAATTGAATGAACTGTCACAGAATCAGACCTAGATATAAGAATTATTCTGACCCAAATCTGGCCCACAACTACTACTTTCATCTGGCCTACTTGCCACATAGATTGATGGTTCATGACTGATATGCGAGATGTGGGTCCCTTACACTTCTTAGAACTGTCATAACTTTACTGTTAACACAAACTGTTTTTAATAAGGGTCTATTTATGGCATAACAATACAAGATGTCTGCCAAACATGAATCTAATGTATTTTGAAATAGGTGGGCCATATATTTATGGTTCGGGGGTTGAGGGTCATCTTTGGCTCATAGTTTTTCAGCACTCAGCACATTTCCTTAGTTGTGGTGTAGTTTAATGTTTTGAGCAAGCCATCTTTAATGTGTGATGTTTATGTATGAGGTGTTGTGTTAAATCTGCTCAGAAGATCAGGTTTAGAATTGAGAAGAAATCCAAATGGTTATTAATATGCAATTAATATTATTACAAGCAAATTGAATTAGCATCGCATGGATAAAAGTTAATATGGGAAGTCAAGTTGTCATAGTTAGGCCCTTGAGTAAGGCTTTAAAACCTTGACTGTAAATGACTGTAAACATTTATGCAATGTAAGTTACATGATGTAGTGCTTTTGCAGTGTTAACTGTGTTTGATGGTGTTACAGTCAGTGTATGGTCTTCAGAATGATGTGCGCAGTCACAGCCCCACACACACCAGCACACCTGAGTTCAAAGAACCCACTGAGGAGCAGTTACAAGAACAGGTATCAGCAAATACACACTATAATAAAAAGAAAAAAAAAAACACAAAATTTTTAATTATTCAGAATTTATCTGTATCTCACTGTAAGGGTGCAAATTCATTCATTCATTCATTTTCTGCTTAATCCTCTACTAGGGTCACAGGGGATTTCTCATGTGTATCCAGGGGAGAACGTTTCAGGCGCTGGGCAACAACACCCAGGACAGGGCGTCAATCTATCGCTGGGCTCACACTCACTCATACAGACATACAAAAAAACATTTATAGCATTTATCCATGTTTTTGGACTGTGGGAGGAAACCGGAGAACACGGAGGAAACCCACGCGGACACGGGGAGAACATGGATTTATGGATACTCTTCGAACCTGGATCCTCAGAGCTGTGAGGCAAACGTGCTAACCACCAAGGCACCATGCTTCCCAGGGTGCAAATTTACTTTTTAGATGACTTTTTATTTATATATTTGTTGGGTGATTTTTAGATACATACAATCATTCAATACATACAAAATACAATATTACATTAAATACAACAAATACAACCCTTTTTAAAAATTTTATTTAATTAGTACTTCCTTAGACTGTTGTAATGTACATGTTATTCATGTAAATGACAAAGGTCTCAAAGCTTTCTGAAATAAAAAATGCTGAAAGTTCTCACAAAATATAAATGCTTTTAATAATTTTATTATTTATTTCTCTTTTCATTTTGTCACAGATACAGTACTGGCAGGCACAGCTAGACAGACATCGATTAAAAATGTCCAAAGTTGCAGAAAGGTATGTTTTAAAGCTGAGATGTAATTTTATAAATTGATGACTTGTGAATTTTTATGGTGCAGCTGCAGTGTCAGTCACAAAGATGGGTTTTGGTAAAACAATGTGAAACCACTTTAATTTAATAAAATTTACAGATGAGTGAATACATTTTATAACTAACTTTATAAAATTTTAAAATAATATACTTTATTTATAAGCAGCAACAAAAAAACAAAACTAAATAAATTATGTTGGGTGAGGTAAAATATTTTTAGCCACAAAGTAAAGTCAGTAAGACTTCTCCACTTGGGGTTGATGGGTTAAGGCTTTTTGATAAGTTTTTTGATAGTTTATGAAAGGAATGCTGACTGATGTGTCTTCATTGTCTAAATAATATTACTACTACTACTATGTTACAAACTCACTTTTTCTTCTTTGAGCCATTATCAACACTCTGATGTGAGATAATAAAATTTCAGTTTAATGAAGAAATTATTATTTATTAATTCATTCATTCATAATCTTCCACTTTATCCTCTATTAGGGTCGCGGTGGGGTTCCCCATGCCCATCCAGGGGAGAACGTCTCGGGCGCCGGGCAGATACACCCAGGACAGGGCACCAATCCATCGCTGGGCACACACTCACACAAACATACTCTACATGAGGCAATTTGGAGAACTCAATTGACTTGCTTCATGTTTTTGGACTGTGGGAAGAAACCGGAGAACCCGGAGGAAACCCACACGGACACGGGGAGAACATAGAAACTCTCCCCAGATGGGGATTTGAACTGGGAATCCTTAGTGCTGAAAGGCGAATGTGCTAACCACTTAACCACCGTGCCAGAAATTATTATATATAACTTAAAAAATAAAATTAAGCACTCACCTTTACTTTTAACGCAACTCCTCCCCCTCCTACTACTAGTACAGATATGAACTGTTGTAGTGATTGTTATAATTGTTACTGTTGTTACAATGCTTATCTGTGTTGTAGTAAACATATGGATTGTGTTTCACTGCTGCAGTTTGTTAAGCTACACAGAGCAGTATATGGAGTATGACCCGTTCTATACCTCACCTGAACCATCGAACCCCTGGATCTCAGATGACAATACACTTTGGGAACTAGAAGCCAGGTGTGTATTTATTTTACAAGGCTGTCTATCAGCTATCATCCACTCCTGCCTGTGCTCACACTTGTTTGCTGAAAACTGTCCATATTGCTTTCAAGTGTAAATCCATCCATCCTTTACAAAGACCTTAATGCTGCTGGCAGACAGAACTCTATCTGTCAACACCTTTAAACTGAGTTATACTCTCTACACACACACACACACACACACACACACACACACTACACCTCAGCCTTTTTTGCTAAATTCCCCAATTCCCTTTTCATCTTCTTCATCTTCTTCGCCTTCCTTTTCCTCCCACTGGGGCAGTCATGGGCTTGAGGTTAAGGAACCAGCCTTGTGACCTCTAGGTCCCCGGTTCGATTCCCGATGCCACCAAGTACCATGGCTGAAGTGCCCTTGGGTAAGGAACCCAATTGCTCCCCAGGCGCCGTATTTAAGGCTGTCCACCACTCCGGGCACGTGTGCTCACTTCACGTGTGTGTGTGTGTGTGTGTGTATGTGTGTGTTTGTGTCACTGGACGGATGGGTTAAATGTGGAGGACAAATTCCTCTGTGTGTACGCACAGTAGGCAAATAAATCACTTTATCACTTATCACTTTGCTCTCTGTCTGTCTGTCTCAGTAAGGAGCCGGGTCAGCAGAGGGTGAGGCGGTGGGGTTTCGGATTTGATGAGGTTCTAAAGGACCCCGTCGGAAGAGATCAATTTCTGAAGTTCCTGGAGTCTGAGTTCAGCTCTGAGAATCTGTGGTACAGTTAAATAATAATAATAGCCAAACTAATTACTTTTATGTTCAGATTAAATATTTGATTTTACTAGATTTTACTGTCACAGCTGAGTGTTGTTTAGGTTGTCTGCCTAGTAAAATGATTAACATTTAATAGGTCCTTTAAAAAAGGCCATTTAAAATTAAAAAAAAATAAAAACATGCATTCAGTACAATCACTCATAACAACAACGATATTACTGTAAAGATGCCAGAGACAGAAATACACTGTGCACTGATCACCAGTCTACTGCAGGATATTCACACATTCACAGCTATCGAACACTTAGTATAAACAACTCACCAACTAGTATGGTTTTGTGCCATTGGAGAAAACCAGAGCTCCTGCAAACAACCGACACTAACAGAGAGAACACACTGGATAATAAAAGAATGTTGTTAGTGTACCTGGGAATCAAACTCGGGACCTTCCTACTTTGATTACGTGTGCTAACCACTGAATCAGCAGGTTACGATGTTTCAAATGATTTTTTAAAATCATTAAAATCTGTAAAAATGTTCTCATCAAGTTTATAGATATTTGGTTGATTGCATCTTAAAAGCATCTTACTGATGAAGTTTTTAGAATTGGCTCAAAGAAACCTGCTCCATTCTGGCTGTGTGGTGTCTCAGTGGTGGAGATATAAATTGCAAGCTGAGTGGTCTCTCAGTAGTATCTCAATGATAGTCTTGTGGTGTTTCTTTAACATGTTAATAGTATTTCAGTGGTGGCTCTATCAGTAGCTCTATGGTGTCTCAAAAGTTGAACTAGTGGATCAACAGTGTAACTTTAGCTGTTTTATAATTTCTCGTTGGTAACAGTATAATGTCTCATTGGTGGCTCTATCCGTAGTGGCTCTGTTACATCTCAGTGATGGCTTTATAAGCTCTAGGTTGCCTCTCAGTTGTGTCAGTATTGTGGTTTTAATAGTGGCTTTGAAATATGTGCTGCTATGGTATCTCAGTCGTGTTTTTCTGGTGCAGGTTCTGGTTGGCGGTGCAGGAGCTTAAGAAAAGGCCGATTCGTGAAGTACCAAGTCGTGTTCAAGAGATCTGGCAGGAGTTTCTCGCCCCTGGAGCACCAAGCGCCATCAATCTGGACTCAAAGAGCTATGACAAGACCATGCAAAATGTCAAAGATCCTGGACGCTACACATTTGAAGATGCACAGGTCAAACTAAACCTTATTTCCTATTGCCTTCTTATGTAGTCCTTTTTTCAATGAGGGATTTAAACTAACAGGATAGGGGTTAAAATATTCCTAATTCCAAATATGTGATAATGCTCAGGCTGAATCCTTAAGTGTTGATCTGTTCTATATACCTGAGTTCACAGACATCATTGATAAGCAGGTCTCAATTTTAAATCATGTATGACATTAAAAATAGAGAACAAAATATATATAATTACAGAAGCAAATCACATAACCTACTGAGGATTTGCCACAACTGAAGCAGAATAATTGTGTAGTACTAATAACAATTTATATCCAACTGTTGTTATTTGTTCAGTACGTTAAGTATTAATGGATGAAAAATCTTTGCTTGTAATCAGTATTTTCTTTCATCCAAAAGTTTTTAATATGGTTTTGCCGCTGGGTTCTATGATGATGGCTGGAGTTCCTTCACACCAGATATATTGTGGTTTGTTGAACTAGCTTAGTATGCAGCAGAACAATCTGCAGGAAAGAAACTCCCACAACTGCTGCTAAAAATATGGAATAACTGTTCGATTGCTTATACATTCCTGGATGAAAAAAACAATGAGTCAAACCCCGAACAGTCAGATATTAGACTTTTAAAACACTGCAGCCTCAGCAGCAACTGGTCAATTTGATTATTTAAAAAGAGTTTCTCAACTGCTGCCTTATTGGTACTTGCAAATTAGGAAATTTTTTAAGACAAAAGATATACTGAGAAAACGCTATCATTCAGAAATGTGTTCCGATTTCTATTAAGTTTGGTTTTGTTTTTTTCACATCTTTGCATACAAGAACACACAGAAAAGTTCCTAATGCCAGTTCACTGCAGCACTGACTACAGACATAAGAAAGGTGGCACATCACGGGAGTGTTTTTTATTAGTTGTTGATCATTCACAATAACTGTTATATATCAATGAATAATCAGTTATTGATCATTCATTGATTTATTGACTCTGATATCACACGTACGAGGTAGGCAGAAATCAGGATGATGACTGATATGAACAGTCTGAAAACTCCAGCATTGTAGATACATCTGATCCACTCATACCAGCGCACTGTACACTAATGAACTACAGTCTATAATTATAGAACTTTAAAACACATCTATTTTATTAACTGAGACTGAGAAAAGGGTGGATGTAGAAATAAGGTGGGGTACTGATTTAGTGTCCTATTATTTATGTCATTTTAATAGTTTGTATTCCAAATACATTTTTGTATGCAGTGTTAAATGATTGCTTATTAGTGGAATTCATTAATGCAGTTTTCAAATTACACTGTAACAATGCACCTACTGGTCATTAAACTGAAATGTCCCGTTGGTAAGTTGTTACTGCCCCCTACAGATCAGTATAGTCTTGAGCTATACATTTTACCTTTATGATTAAGTCGACGATAACGACTTAATCTATAGTATTCATTCATTCATTATCTTCCGCTTTATCCTCTAGTAGGGTCGTGGTGAGGTTCCCCACGCCCATCCAGGGGAGAACGTTTCGGGCGCTGGGCAGATACACCCAGGACAGGGCGCCAATCCATCGCTGGGATCTATAGTATTATTATCTATAATCTATATTATTATAAAATAATGATATACTACGGTGGCCTAGAAGTGCAAAACAAATTAACAAATGCGGATATAACATTTACAACCTCTGAAACATTTACAAATGCGGATAAAACATTTATAAATGCCGTGACAACATTTACAAAGGTCGATAAAACATTTACAAACGCCGTGACAATATTTACAAATGCCGATACATTTACAAACGCCGTGACAACATTTACAAAGGTCGATAAAACATTTACAAACGCCAAGACAATATTCACGAATGCCGATACATTTACAAACGTTGTGACAACATTTACAAAGGTCGATAAAACATTTACAAACGACCAGCAGAGGGAAAGTGTACACAGAAAGTGTTGATTGTTGACAATTCTCAATCAAACTGTTTCGGGGGACAGCGTGGATCAGGTGTGTCCACACTTTTCTAAACTGAGATCAACTTTTTCCAGTGGACAGGACATCGTGATCTACCAGAACTCATTTTTTAAGCTTTAATGTTGAAACCTGGTTACACTGATCGTGCTAATTTTGTGGTATCGTAAAGTCAGTGTAAAAATCAGTATAGAAAAGGACGTTTACACGTCGTGACAAACAGTTACAAACGTCCGGACAACAGTTATAAACGTCTATACAATAACAAAAGTCGAGACAACAGTTACAAACGTCAAGACAACATTAACAAACGTCGATACATTAACGAACGTTTGGACGTTTGTTGATGTATGGACGATTGTAACTGTTGTCTCGAGGTTTGTTAATGTATCGACGTTTGTAAATGTTTTCTCGGCGTTTGTAAATGTTGTCTCGAAGTTTGTCAATGTATAGACTTTTGTAAACGTCCGGATGTTTGCAAATGATGTCACTGCGTTTGTAAATGGTCTCTCGACTTTTGTTAATGTATCGACAATGTTGTATAGACGTTTGTAAACGTTGTCCGGACGTTTGTAAATGGTGTCTCGGCGTTTGTTAATGGTGTCTCGACGTTTGTAACTGTTGTCTCGACGTTTGTTACTGTATAGACGTTTGTAACTGTTGTAACAGGTTGCCAATTTCACAAAAATTACTCTTATTAAACACGCTTCGGCAAATAGCATGGAGATAATCTGGTTTTGGTTCAGCATTTGGATCAGACGGGACACACGTTCCCCCTAAATGGCAACCCTTCCCCCCCCCACACACACACACCCACACACACCCCCGAATGAGCAAAAACACACAGAACGAACTACACCCATCCTGCGACCCTCATCCCCCCAAACGGAACATTAATAAAACACAGAACACATATAACCCCACCTATAATGGAAGAACAATATTGATCGTAGTTATGCTAACAGTACACCAGTCAGTTACATTGACCTGTCCATCTTTATATAATGTACATTTAAATGAGACGTGATTGAAGCACAGGGGCGTGGCCAGCACCGGTTTTGGGAATAGAGAGAGAGACACACAGAGAGAGAGAGTTAGTTAGAAGTTAGTTGGATTGACAATTGTCAACAATCAACACTTTCTGTTTGAGGTACCTACCCTTTCAGTCTGTTGGTTGTTTGTAACGGTTATCTCGACGTTTGTTAATATATCGGCGTTTGTAAATGTTGTCTCGGCATTTGTTAATGTATCGACCTTTGTAAATGTTGTATCGACGTTTGTTAATGTATCGGTGTTTGTAAATGGTGTTTCGACTTTGGTAATGTTGTATCGACGTTTGTAAATGTTGTCTCGACGTTTGTTAATGTTGTATCGACGTTTGTAAATGTTGTCTCGACGTTTGTTAATGTTGTATCGACGTTTGTAAATGTTGTCTCGGCGTTTGTTAATGTTGTATCGACGTTTGTAAATGTTGTCTCGGCGTTTGTTAATGTATCGACGTTTGTAAATGTTGTCTCAACGTTTGTTAATGTATCGACCTTTGTAAATGTTGTTTGTAACTGTTGTCTCGGCGTTTGTTAATGTATCGACGTTTGTTAATGTTGTCTCGGCGTTTGTTAATGTATCGACCTTTGTAAATGTTGTTTGTAAATGTTGTCTCGGCGTTTGTTAATGTATCGACGTTTGTAAATGTTTTTACGGCGTTTGTAACTGTTGTCTCGACGTTTGTTAATGTAACGTTTGTAATGTGATGTAATGTAACCTCCTGCCAAAAACAGGAACCTTATGTTTGTGCTGAGTTTGAGATTTTGGTGTTGTTGGGTGGAGGTCCTGATCTGATCGAAGCTGCTCATTTCATGATGATGATGATGATGATACCACCATAATCTGCAGAACCTGAGAACCCACAGCTTTGATCTGGAGTTTGTAAATGTTGTCCGGACGTTTGTTGATGTATGGACGATTGTAACTGTTGTCTCGAGGTTTGTTAATGTATCGACGTTTGTAAATGTTTTCTCGGCGTTTGTAAATGTTGTCTCGAAGTTTGTCAATGTATAGACTTTTGTAAACGTCCGGATGTTTGCAAATGATGTCACTGCGTTTGTAAATGGTCTCTCGACTTTTGTTAATGTATCGACAGTGTTGTATAGACGTTTGTAAACGTTGTCCGGACGTTTGTAAATGGTGTCTCGGCGTTTGTTAATGGTGTCTCGACGTTTGTAACTGTTGTCTCGACGTTTGTTACTGTATAGACGTTTGTAACTGTTGTCACGACGTTTGTAAATGGTGTCTCGACGTTTGTTAATGTATCGGTGTTTGTAAATGGTGTCTCGACGTTTGTTAATGTTGTATCGGTGTTTGTAAATGGTGTCTCGACGTTTGTTAATGTTGTCTCGACGTTTGTAAATGTTGTATCGACGTTTGTTAATGTATCGGTGTTTGTAAATGGTGTCTCGACGTTTGTTAATGTATCGGTGTTTGTAAATGGTGTCTCGACGTTTGTTAATGTATCGGTGTTTGTAAATGGTGTCTCGACGTTTGTTAATGTTGTATCGACGTTTGTAAATGTTGTCTCGGCGTTTGTTATTGTATCGACCTTTGTAAATGTTGTTTGTAACTGTTGTCTCGGCGTTTGTTAATGTATCGACCTTTGTAAATGTTGTCTCGACGTTTGTTAAAATGTATCGACGTTTGTAACTGTTGTCTCGACGTTTGTTAAATGTATCGACGTTTGTAAATGTTGTCTCGATGTTTGTTATTGTATCGACGTTTGTAAATGTTGTCACGGCGTTTGTAAATGTTGTCACGGCGTTTGTAAATGTTGTCACGGCGTTTGTAAATGTTGTCTCGGCGTTTGTTTACGTAGCGACGTTTATAAATGTTGTCACGACGTTTGTTGTTGTATATGCATTTGTTAATTTATTTTGCTTCACTTCTCGGCCACTATACAGTTTATTTTAGGTTCAAACACTTAATTTGCTTTACTTCTGCAATGCCGAATCCCTCATATAACTCACGTTCTGAAGGTAGAATGGTCATTTGTGGTGATGCTTTATTGTCCTGCTCTACAGGAGCACATTTATAAGCTGATGAAGAGCGACTCGTACAGCCGCTTCATTCGATCCAGTGCCTACCAGGAACTGTTGCAGGCCAAGAAGAAGGTAAAGTTCCTTAAACGACTGGAGACGGCCATCTAACGGGTCTCAACGAAGAACCGGCACAGCATTCTTTTGCCTTATGAACAGTTATTTTAATAAATTATTTTACTTCTGCATCAGATTGCCACTAATTGGATCATACAGCCCCGTTTTTGCTTAGTGTATCTTTATAAATTGTGCTTACTTAGATCCTCTCCAGTGCCTTAGGCCCTGTATTTCATACAGCCTCTGTTCAGTAGCAGCTCACCCTGCTTTATTCCCTTTATAATAATGTACCTCTTATTGTTCTCTGCCGCCCTCTTATGTTCCCTAAGGATACTTACCATTTCTTATTGCCCCCATAATGCACATATGCTTTACTATTGTCTTTACTAGGCTGCTGTAAGCAAGTACTGTTTCAGTGCCTCACCCTGTTTGATGTCACCCATCATTTTATATTGCCACTCTTTTTAATTTCTGTGAGCCTTATCGTCCTCCATAGATACTCTTTTTTACAAAATCCCAATCATTACACACTTCTTCCCTCCTCTGTTAACACCTTACTACCCCCTAAAGGCTCATAATGTTTCCTACTGAGTTACCCTTATTTTCATCAACTATATACTGTTTAATACTTACATTGACTTAAAAAAAACTATTATCCCATACGTTTCTTTACTGTTTATTTAATTTAACATACGTCTCCATTAACCCCACATACTAACCTTTAGTATACTATACTACACTACACTGTATTAATCTGTCATTGTTTTTATTGTTCCTTTACATATTTCCAATATTACATATTTTTCATTTCTGCTGTCATGTCATACTATGACCTTGACTGACTTCTGTCCTTTAGCCTACTATGAGTGGCTTTTCTTGTTCCCTTCTTTCACAGTATTAAAAATCTAGTGCTTCATCCCAGTTCCTTCGTTTCCTGTCCACTGATCTACTGAACATTCACTGCTGCCTTTCACTTGCTATCTACTGCCTTCTGTGAATCTGTACTCCCATCTGTATGTCCACTTTATGTTTGTCAATTTTTTTGTAGCAGCTGGTGCTTTTCTACATGTGCCATGCATGTTCAGCGTAAATGTACAAGCTTTCAGCTGTCTGTTGTTTTTTTATTCTGTCTGTGTTATCATGTTTTGTTAGGACTGTTAACACATTCATGTTTTGGGGATGTGTCATTCTTGTTTCACCCATAAGGTAAAAAAATTCATTCATTCATTCATTCATTCATTCATTCATTCATTCATTATTTTCCGCTTAATCCTCTACTAGGGAGTGTTCCATGCCTATTCAGGGGAGAAGGTTTCGGGTGCTGGGCAGATATACCCAGGACAGGGTGCCAGTATATTGCTGGGCACTCACTCACACACACACACTCTCTATATGGGGTAGTTTAAAGCATTCAAATCACCTTAAATCCATGTTTTTGGACTGTGGGAGGAAACCACAGAACCCGGAGGAAACCCACGAAGACACGGGGAGAACATGGAAACTCCACCCAGATTAGGGTTCAAATTTCGATCCCCAGCGCTGAGAGGAGAACGTGTTAAGCACTAAGCCACCGTGCCGCCCCAGGTGAAAATATGTTTGTCAATGTAAAGTCCCCTTAATGCATGAAAACAAAAGTGTGTTATGTTGTGTTATGTATAGTTTATGTTGGACTGTCTTTTCTGGCTATCCCTTGTAGATTTTCATTTATTTCTATAACAAAATTCACTACATCAATTGTTTACATTGTAAAGCTTCCACTTTCGATCAGTTTTGTCCATGTTCAGCTCTGTATTGTAGTTCTGTTTGTACTTGTTTTGCTTTTTCGTTTGTTTTTGTCTTTTTGCGTTCTGAAGCATGTGTGCTAGGATGAGCAGAGGTTTCTCTATAATTTGGTAAGTAGTAAACCATGAGGAGACCCTTTTCTAGGCATGGCAAACTAAATCATTAAAGCATTAATTTTTTTAACATTTGCAAAAAGTTATGGCCACACAAACTTAAATAAGAAATTAAAAAAGGGAGGTATTACATGATGCGATGTGTTTTAACATGCTGAATGTAAAAGTGTGTAGATGAAATTGTTTCATAGTCTGTAATATCATTATTTCTGTTTCTACTGTGATATAAATTGCTTTATTATGGGGTGGATGAGATGTGTGTATCAATTTACAATACACACAAGTATTACTTATATTTTAATAATCTCAGTTATATAGAGATGCAGTCCTGTACTCACAGAGCATCAGAATATGTAAATGTAAATGTACAAAGCTGACTTATAGCTGTTTGACTTTTTGATGATCATGAATTCAAATGTGTTTGTTTTGTGTAATTATTATAGCTCACAAAAAACAATCACTGGTTTGGTTAAGTTAATAAATTACATGAAAGGCCACTTAAAATATTTTTGATTTTAAAATTGTGTGATGTTATGAATAGTTACAACTCTTTGTTCTTATTTTCACAGAAAAGTAAGAATTTGTTTTAAAGTTGTGAATATCAGGTAAAATCACAATACACATGAATGATCACAATTACAGTCAACACATTTATATACGATCACTTAGATTTATATAAAGGCATATCTTACAGTATTACATTTTACATACTCATTCAAAATAAATGAAAACAGAGCACATTTTGTTTTATGCATTAGATGCATTAGTTACCAAAATTATATATATTTTTCGATTTAATTCACACAGCAGTCAGTGCTGCTAATTAAATCCCCTCATATTACAACTACAGGGTAAATGCATTTTACCCAAATTCCTGTAACACAATGTTTTATCACAAAAAAGATAATATTAGATATCGATTTTAACAAAGATAAAAAAAAAGCGTATTTTCTTAAATTAGCGTTATTTTTATTCATTCTTCTAGTTGTATCTACATAAATGCTTACGAAATTGTATAGTTTATAACATTGAATAATTTGTGTGGCATCATTAAATCCTAAATGCTTACAATTTGGATTGTATTTTAGGCACGTTTTTATGGCCTGCCCACAATTACATAAGGTTTACATTTTATTCTTGTGCTTTGACATTTTGCCTTAGAGTCTGTAAGTAAACTTGTGTATTTAGATGAATTATTGTGTTTTCTAACATTTGCTGGTTCTTGCGTTTCTGCACACAGGAGGGCATCCGTCCACCTTCCTGCAAACTGCCATCACACTGCAGCTGGAAATAAGGCGTGTGTGATTTGTACATTGCTGTAATCTACTGTGCTCTACAATAAAACCCACAGGGTGGTAAAACATTTAAAGCATGTCTGACAAAACTGAGGTAAAATAGCTTTTATTTAATTGTACTTTTTAATCATGTCTCCAAAATGATGACCTCACTTTTTTTCAGATTTAAATTTGAGCAAATGCATACATTCACAATTAGTGTAGAATTTTAAGTGCTGACCAAATTAAATATAGCTGTATGCAAAAGATGACCTGGTTAAACTTTTCATAACATAATCATTTAATGGACAAAATAAAAAATAGTCTGAGATCCGAAAGACACAAGGTCAAAGATTTCCATTGCTTTAATATTTCTATCTGAGTTTTCTTATTTTGATCTTTTAGTTTTAAAAATGTAAAGGTATAAATGCCCTTATAGCTTGAAGTTTTCTTAAATTATTAGGTGATTTTACAAACACAACTACTTTTAAGGTCAAGCTGCAGTTTTCTATCAAAACAGATTTAGGAATTTTAAGGGTTAAGTGCAATAACCCTTAAATATGAAGTTCCGCCATTGTGGGACCAATAAAAGATTAGCTTATCTTAATAGAAAACTTTAGCCTTTGTCTCTTAAGGTTATGTGTTATAAATTAGAAGACGTATAAAGCATCAATTTCCTGTTGTTGAAGCTTTACATTTTGTCAGCTTTAGCTTTTTACAGTGTAAATGTTTAAAATTGCTCATATATAAGAAATTCACTGTCCACCCCAATGCTTAAGAGAAAAACATTATATAACTTTTAACAGGGTACAAAGTATTTATTTAACAATAGGAATAACATTAATCTAGACTAAACAAAGATAATTATTTGTGAGTGCATATGATGACCAAACACATTAAGAGCTACAACTAAAAATGAATAAATAAAATGAACCACCAAACAAATATTGCATTAAGGCACAACAAACCTGACAATTAGCATTTTAATAAATTATTTATGGCTGTAAAAATAGCTATTTATGATTGAATTTAGGTATTATTATTTTTGACTTTGTGTTGATCTATTCATATTTTCATATCACTAGGCCCTATAAATTCGTTTACTTAAAATGTAGTTCCAAATGTGAACGGCCTGCTTTTACATACATTTAGTTTGACATACTAAATAACCTCGATTTCATTCTGTAAATGAACTCTATAGAACCTGTATAATCACACTTGTTTTTACTCTTAATTGCACTGCCGAATTTCACACACACACAAGGTTGCACATTTTAACTTTGTAGTTGCCTCAAATGCTTTGGGCATGTCTTTTATTTTTATACTGTATGTTGATTTGTTATCTCTTTCGTTTTGTAAAATTCTGTACAGATCAAGGATATTAAGGGAGCGCGATGTAGGGCAAAACTAAAGACAAATGTTGCTCATCCATTCCAATGTGTCATTTTTTTAATGATTATAAGTCGACCAAATGTCCCACATGCTTCAAGTGGACTAGTGAAATGCAGCGAACACTGCCTCTAAAACTGTAATCTTTTAATTACCTGGCACATCTTAACGTGTGTATGAATAGACATTGTGTCTATAGATGTTGGTTGAACTGTGTAGACAAATGTTAAACCTGCAAAATGATTTGATTATACTTAGCTGGAATAAGAAAAGTATGTAAGTATTATGTTACTAAAAGGCAATGTGGGATTCATTAATGAAGATTAGTAATTAATAAGTGAAATGTTTTGTATGATGTCTACGGGCCACAAAATGAAGAAAACGGACACAAAGAAGAAACCTTTTCAGCCTGGTCTTTATACATTACATTTTTAGTATGTTTGTAGATGATCACAGACATTTAGATCCTACAGCACTTGTTACATTCCATCAATAAATAATTATAAAACGATATAATGTAACACATTAAAAGCTAGAAAAATTTCACAATAAATGTGTGTGGGATGCATTGAACTTCAGAGAATGTTTTGTCTTTAAGGATCATGAAGGGAACTGCGCAACGTGTGAGTAGACTTGACGTTATACCCTACAACTTTATGCAAACGCACAGATGTCCTTAATTAAATGATGTACGATTTCAAAGCTCAACTAAGTTTGCACATCTATAAAAGAAACATTTACAATTATTTTGACTAATACTGAAATATAAAACATATTAAATGGGGTGTTCTGTTTGTACAGGTCATTTTACATAAACATGTTTCAATTTCATGTTTTAAAAAGTTTATTTCAGATTGTATTTTCAAATGTAATTTTTATTTAGCTTAATAATTTTCACCCTGTGAGGCACGGTGGCTTAGTGGTTGCATGTTCTTCTCTAAGCACTGGGGATTTAGGTGCAAATCGAATCGGTTGAGTTTCCGCGTTCTCCCTGTGTTTCCTCTGGGTTCTTCAGTTTCTTGCCACAGTCCAAAAACATGGATTCAATGAAAATGAAATGGTCTAAATTAACTCTCTATAGTCTGTGTGTGCCCAGCGATTGGCATCCTAACTTGGGTGTATCTGCCCAGTGCCTGAAACATTCTCCCCTAGATGGGAACCCCCCCACCCTCTCTGAGACCCTAGTAGAGGATTAATCAGAAGATAATGAATGAATAAATGACTTTTCACCCTCATTTCACTTTTGTGCATCACACAACTTTAAGATAAACTGGATTTTAAAACTGTTCCTTTTTAGAATAAAAACTAAGTTCAGTTTTTAACTATGCAAAGACATAAAAATGATATAAAGGGTTTCTAAGGAAAAAAAAAAAAATCATGCCCTTTATCCATGCGGAGTCAAACTGTAAGGTGTACTCTAACTGCAGCTTTAGATTTCACCAGCAGGGAGCAGTAAAGCTTCATTGTTATAATAAAGACTTCTGACGTCAGTGATCAGGAGGTAGTTAGGTTTGGTATATATGTAACTAAAGCAATTAAAAGACTGATGTCTTTGACTTTCTTCTGTTTCTGTTATGCAAGAAGCTCATCATAAACAAAAGCTATTTCACAGAAACATTTTAATAAAAAGTAAAATATTATAATGTTAATATTCATTACATTGTTATTATTCCAGCACTGAAGCTGAGATATTTAAAAACTAGCAATATTGCTGCATCCGATCACTCCCATCAGTAAAAATCAGACACACCACAATCATCTCGCTCTTACATTAGTGATGAGAAAGTACACAAAACATTTCTGAGGGAGGGAAAGGACCACTGTGGATTATTATTGAGGAACATTGGGATTTAATAATTCAGAAAACAAATGTATGGGCAGAGATTTGAGAAAATTCATGACTGAAAAGGTTTTGGAAGATTCCACAATTAGAACATGAACTAGTGGCCAGGCGGAGTATAACAGAAGCAGCCACTAAAAGTTTCATTTTTGCAAGCAATGTGTCAAATGACATCAAAACATCTATAACTGTTAATAATGAAAAGCGCAAACCACCCCCCCCCCACCCAAAAAATAAACTGCACCTATGAGGGCAGCTGTGGGTGATTTGCATATAGCATTAATATATATCTGTATTTGAAGCATCGTAGACTGCAAACATCAGGGCATCTTATTTCAGGAACGCCTTGTTTATTTCAGCAGGACAAAGGCAGGTTACATCCTGCAGGAGTTGCAACAGTGTGACTTCATTGACGGTGAGCTGTTTCCTATTGAAACTGATGTATTATGAAGCGGAACATCAGAAAACATGGAGCAGACTGCTGAGAACCTCAAGGCTTGTGGGTAGAAAGAAAAAAAAAATGTTATGTATCTGTATAAATCACAAAGGTAAGATTTGCAGTTTTATAAGTTTGTCTATTTACATATATAGAGACAAAATGAGCTAATATCGTGTATAAACCAAAATATACCACTAAAATGAATCTGCACAACAAAGTTCTTGGATGTTTTTAATGGGATCTTTTGGTTTCCACATTCTTTTTAAGTGTTTAAGCAGTTTCAAGAAAGTTGTAGATATATATCGGTTTAATTGATATATTAATTGCAGTAATACATCAGAAAAGAGATTACGGTGGATCATTCTATGAATCACACATATTTGGAAATTTCATGTAAATGTGACTCTGGACTGTGACACACTGATGACTGCATGTATATTCATGCGTGTGGGGGTGGGGGATGTAACGGGGGGAGAGCTCAGAATTACAAAGCAAGAGAATGCAGAAGGGGGAAAAGAGTGAGAAGTGGGTGTGTCAAAGAGAGAAAGAAAGTATGTTCAGAGTGTTTGTGTGTAAGTGTGAGTGAGTGAGAGAGAGAAAGAGAGAGAGAGAGAGAAGGGAGAGCAAGAGAAAGAAATAAAGAGAGCGGGAGAGTCTGATTTGTGTTTGGTGATGGGAGCCAATAGAAATCCTGCGGTTTGATAAGATCCACATGCGGGTGACAGAGAAGAGCCAGAAACAAGAGTTCAAACACAGCAGGCTGAGAAAGGCTAAGAGAGTGAGAGTGATACAGAAGAGCTCCATCCCACTTAGTAGCACAGAAGTGATTCAGAACTTCAGAATTCAGAACAGAAGACCTGCTTCGGCTGGGGAATCCAGACATCACTTTGGAGACACCAGCTGATAAATCCTCCTTCCATGGGCATCAGAGTTGTCGTCACTTCACAACCAATTTCCACTCCTGACCTGTCGCCCTGACTGCTCCTGGAATACACAGACTCTGAGCTGGACCATTTCAGACGAGAGGTGAGTACTTCATCTATATCTGAGCTCAGTCACTCATCATTCTCACTCATGTTCATCTGCATTGTCTTACGTGATTAACGTGTGTGTGTGTGTGTACAAACACTGTCCTAAGCACAATTTAATATGGCTCTTATAACTAATAAAATTATCAGTTCTCTTTATTAATGAATCTGCCAGCTCCAGCTTCTTCAGAAATATATACTAAGTTTTGGAGCCTGGAATCATAATGAGTCCAAAAGATTAACATTAGAAAATTTTTCCACCTTAAAAATAGTGATACACATTAAGCCATGCATGTCATATAAATATGAATATAAATTATACTGAACTCATATTCTTTTTCAAAATTATTTTAAATCAGACTTTCATGAAACTTAAAATCATTTCATAAATACAGTTCCAGTTCAAGGTGCAGTGAAAAAAATACAATGCAGAGTTTATATATATAAGGGGATAATTCAGATTTTTCTTCAAATCTCATAAATGTCAGGTTTATTGTTCTAAAGAGTAAGATAAAAAGTTTAAGTTTTCAAAATTGAACCCTTGTAGAAGCTATGAGAAAAATGTGGTGTTTGACATTTGTATGAATTGGCAAAATAACAAAAGGTTTCAGTGAAAAACTAATTGGCTGCTAATTCTGTGAAACAAACTGGATTTTATTTAGTGTTGCAGATTATCTAAAAAAAAAAAGATTATATTTACTTTGTAGATTTTAATCTTTATTTTTGAAAGTCTGCTGAAATGACACCATAATTTTTTGAAGCTCAGTGACAGATCAATAAGGATGCAGTTTAGAACTTTTTAGTAAAACACGATGGCTAGGCTCTTGAGAAAAGCGCGTGAGAATCCATGTGTGTGTTCTGGTGGGATTGTGGGAAGAGTTTTAAATGGTTAATGATCCGATTAATGATTTCTGTTCGCCGGGGTCCGTGACCGCTCCACCTTGCACTGTGGGGCAAAGAGGATTTGCCCTGCCCTGTAATCTGCGTTTTTGATACGGTTTCCATTAAACAGCAGCTCTATCACCCAGAAAACACAGGTTTCTCTCATTAAAGCTGAACTGCGTTGGCTGAGCGCTGTGTGAAAACAGAGCACTGCATAGATGCAAGTGCAGAACAGAGAGATCATCAGGGTTCTGTAATAAGTAATGTTGTATGGTTTGATTTAGAACATAAAGAGACAAAATAAAAATTGTTAAGGCACTTTGTAACTCTAAACTGGGAAATTAATAGAATTATTATCATTATAAATATTATTATAAACCTGCATCTTAATACAGATTATTTATTTAAGGTTTACTATTCTTGCACAAAAGTTGTTATTGGTGATTATGTAGCAAAATATTAGAGATTTGCTTATTTGGCATTTATAATGTATGGTTAAAGTACGTGCATAATTACAACAAAAAAAGTTAGTTGTAAGCTAGATATTGGTAAAATGGAGGCGATGTGGACCAAACTGTGGGGGGGTTTCTTAAAAGTGGGGCTCCAGGGATGCTGCTATAAACAGAGCAGCTATTTATAAAAAAGCAAAATGCATAAAACATTGTATGTACATTTTAAATGAAACCATTTGCATAAACTAAACAGGCTATATTTCGATTAATGAAACACTATACGGTGTGTTGGATTCAATAATCATAAAACACATTTATGGTTCAGACACTGTTTAGGTGGGACTGTGTGGGATTTGGGACAATTCTGATTTTCTTACCTTCACATGCTGCTGGTTAAGTCTTATTGGTTGGTAAAACATTTTTATTTAGAAAACATCCAGATGCAGAAAACCTTTCTCCTGCTTTCATGACGTTTCACTGGTTTCTATAAATGAGGAAAATCTTTACGAAAGTTTCTTGCGAATCTTTATAAACAACTTTTGCTTAAGGCTAACTTCACTGAATAAATATTATAATAAAGAAAATGGTAATGAAAACTATAAATATGGCTTTACCTTTAAACATGCCACATTGTTCTTTAAATATAAATATCAATATCTTTAATTAATAAAGACTGTAGATAATGTGCAACTAATCTAGAACTTTTCTAAATAATACAATTTAGCCAGATATTTAGCCCCATATCTTATATATATATATATATATATATATATATATATATATATATATATATATATATATATATATACCCCATATGTGTTATTAAAAGTGATAAAAGTGACTTGTAATTTATCAGTGGGTCTTGCGCCAGTCCGGTGCAAAGCACACATTTAACATTTAGGCAATTTAGATAAGTTTTGTAAGGTAAAAAAGAAAAAACGTCCCAAGGACACAGGTGCAGCAACTGGATTTTAAAAAAAGGAAGTGAGTTCACTGAAACCATGCATTGAAAATAATTATTGAATATTCAGGGAATCAGCTGGTGCTGATGTTCGGATATCATTTACATGCACAGTAGTGAGTCAGCATTTGGATAAATGAAAAAATAAAAAAGGCCGCATTAAAGAGTCTGTGTTTGTGGAGAGTGCTTAATGAAGCTCGTGTGCAGCTGTGATTAAATCTGTATCAGAGGTGCTCAGCTGTGGTTAACGAGCTTTTTTATAGTAATCTCCAAGACTGCCAAGACGTGTACTGTATATTTTAGCTTTGGGAGAATTCTAAGCTCAGAGTAAAAGGTTTAGTGCTAGCAGCTGATAAAATCAGAAACTGTGAAAATTTCCAAACCAACAACTCATTCTGTTCACTGCAAGATAAGGTTAGTTACATGAAAATCGAATTAGCTATATATAATTATGCTGTGTAGTGATCCAGTGTGGAACTGAATGACGGAAACATGTCTAAACGTCTGTCTCTAAATCCTGCTGCATTTTAAATCTCGTTCAACATGCAATGAGTAACCACAAGAAAAAAAAAACAAAAAAAAAAAAACAAAACAAGGTTTCAATCACATCATTTACTCAAAATATAACAAGGGCAATATATTTTAGATATAGGTGCAAATTATCAAGAAAACAAAGGTATTGTTATTAATATTCCAAACAAATACATTTATACTTTCTCTCTCTATATATATGTATGTATGTATAAACAGATTTGTGTATAAATAGATGTGCTTTGTTGTAATGTACATCTAATAATACATAGTTCTCATAGAGATGCTGCTTTTCTTAAGTTTTATATGAAGCTATATAGTGCGTGTGTGTAGATAGCTATATATACACAGTATACCGCATAATGTACATAAATGTATCTATAGTTAGGACTTGATTGAGTGTAAATCTATTTGTTTGAAAGTTTGGATAAAAAAAACTTTGTTTTTTTTGCACCTATATCTATAATATATTGGCCCTTGTTATATTTTGAGTAAATGATGTGATTTAAACTTCGGGAGATTAAAAATGCATATATATACACAGTTAACAAATCAAAGGCCCATTATCAGTGCTGTTTCTTTAATCTGCTATATTTAAAAAATAATAATTTGTATAGTAAATAAAAAAAATAAATAAATCTGGGTTTTTACTATGATCACCATCACTGGGACTTACCAGTATAGACATTTCTAGTGGCACAGTGGTTAACTTTCACACCTCGCAGCAAGAAGGTCCTCGTAAGTCCTAGATCTGGCAACCAAAGACCTTTCTGTGTGGAGTTTGCATGTTCTCCCTATGTCTGCACAATATTCCACAATTTCACTCTTACAATCAAAATACACAGTAGCCGGTGGATTGGAGCAAATGGCCCATGTATGTGTGGGTGTGAGTATGGATGACAAGATTATCTGAGAATGTGAAGGATAAGCAGAGCAGAACTCGCAGCGGCTCCTCGGCATGCGTTTGTGTTCTGATTGTTGATTGTAAAGAGTCACCGAGCTGGAGGAAGATTCTATATAAATGTAACCAATAATAACAATTACAGCATCTTATAAACTTACTGGTCATCGAGTTTACAGCTTGTGATACAGCACTAAATACTACTTATTTACAATACATTCATTCATTATCTTCCACTTTATCCTCTATTAGGGTCGCGGTGGGGTTCCCCATGCCCATCCAGGGGAGAACGTTTCTGGCGCTGGGCAGATAGACCCAGGACAGGGCGCCAATCTATCGCTGGGCACTATACAATAAAGATTTATTATTGGGAGAAGTGCATGAAGTAGAATGTGAATAAATATAAATAATAATCACTATTTAGATTTTAGACTTTTACAATATGGTCGTATCGATTACTCATGTTGAGGCTCAGTGAAGTTATGTGGTGAGGAAATTAAACCAAGTGAGATCTGAAGGAATAAATAACACATTAATAGATTTTTTTCCCCAATGGAACAATATTCAAGAATGATGTTGACAAGAATATTAAAATTTGCAGTGGGTGTGGTAGCTCAGTGGTTAGTGTTGTGCTATCAATGTGAAGGTTCAAATCCCTGGGGCCATACAGTTACCCTTAACCCCTATTGCTTCAGGGACGCTGTATCAACCCTGTGCTCCATTTGTAAGTTGCTTTGGATAAGAGCATCTGCTAAATGACCAAATGTAATGTAATGTAATGTATAATGATGCAGTATGAAGTGGCCCATCACAGAGTCCTGCTTCTCCAAAATATTAACACGATTTAGAGAACGCTTGCCATGAGGATTCTACTTTTCTGTTTTTAATACTAGTTCTTGTTTGGGGTTATAAATGTAAACGCTACTGTCCACGCCATGAGTGCCAGGATATAAGCTAAAAACCAAAAGATTTTGGGGCCCATTGTATTATTTATTTAGCGGCAGTGTATGTATTTCAGTACGAACAAAAAGGTGGCTGACAAAGTGACAAGACTCAGCTCAGCAAATTCCTTACAATTAAACAAAAAGATAACCAAACTAAGGGCGTGAGGGTGTAGCTCAGTGGATAGGGTGTTGATAATCAATCTGAAGGTTGTGGGTTCAAATCCAAGATCCACTGAAGTTACCAATGTGGGTCCTTGAGCAAGACCCTTAACCCTCATTGCTGTGGGGATGCTGTGGTCAACCCTGTGCACACTTTCTAAGTTACTTTGGATAAAAATGACCAATTGCTAAAGAACCAAATTTAAACAGTTAATGCCAAGTTCATGAGATAAGCACCAATATGCTTCTTAAGGAAAAATAGCACCCCAATAGTTAAGCTAGAGGAGTGTTTTTGACGTTCATGTACTTTTGGTCTATTAATCAGTAGGTTGGAAGCTTAAGATGAGCATGAAGTTCCCAAGGCAGGAGCCTTAAGTATAAACCTTACACTGAAAAGGCTTGAATTAATATATATGTCATTATTGGAACTCATCAGAGAACAGGGACGTCTGCTAAATGCCATAAATGTAAAGCCAAAGACGTATTTCAAAAAAAATAAACCCCCACACAAAAAAATGTAATGTTTGACACTGATAACACACAGGACTTTACAGATGGGGATTAGATAAAAAAAGAAAAATAATGCTGGAGTATTTCCCATTTCAGCTCGCTAAAGTCGCTGTTGTTGACCTTCAGAACAAATGGGGTGTATTTAACTTTCCACTGTAATGGTTTACCCAGTCTGATAAACTACAGGGCACCTTCAGAAGGGCAGATCAGACAAAGCACCACACACACACACTCTTTGTATGATGCATTTTCTACATTACAAGAGTACAGAAGGCAGAGCAGAGTTTGCATGTGTGTGTGCTCAGCCTTTGTTGAAACAGCACTCTCAGCTGGTGGCAATTATGGAAAGTAGTGTGTGTGTGTGTGAGTGCGTGCATGTAGAGGGGGTTATGGGAGTTGTTTTGGGGGTGACAGGGTGTTTTGTGGTTGCATGCCAATGCCCCAACAGCCTGAGGCATCCCAAGTGTAGCCCCCATCTACTCTGGAACATTAACACACCTCACGCTTGTTTTCATAGCTAATGGACTGGAATCCACACTGGTTTAAAAAAGAAATGTCCCAGCTATGATTGAGCATTTGATAATATACTATTAATTTGAGGCCTGTCTGTGCTGGAGGATTATTCACGGAAATAACTCTTGGAAGTTGTGAAGATCGAAAAAGAATGAGAGACATGTTGGCTTTTAAAACCACGTCATTATCTGAAATGAGCAATTGTGAAATGTTTTAATCCACCAAACACAGACATGAGTCCATTTCGGGAACTGAGTCACTCCGGAATCCATCAGAACTGCTTTGGAACTTGCAAGGTCATTATTCACTCAACAAGAAAAGCCTGCGAGACTCAGCAATACTGAAGCCGGCTTTATCAGAGCTATATTGTGAATTTAAATAATGCTTAATGAAATGCCAGTACGCATTAAACACAGTAAAGCCTCCAAAGACAGATAACTACTAGCTTTTAGGCAGCCACGGCGACAAAGCTAAGTCTCACATAAGACTTGCCTGGGTCACTGGGGTCAGGAATCGGGGGTGTTCGCTGTTGCAGACGAAAAGTAAAGGGCATGACCTTTGGAGAAAAGAGTGATGGAGAGGAGGCAGACGCCTACAGAGGGTGACAAAAAGCCTAGCTTCATATCTGAGCCATGTCTCAAACTATTTTGTGTTACTGAAGAGAAACAGTAATAACTATTGTGCTATGGTTTCGAGACCTGACTGTTGGAGAAATTGACTGTTGCAGTATAGATTGTTTTTCAGAATGCACTTTTTCTGTGAACGTTTTCCAGCCACATTGACGTTTTAGTATTTTTCGTGAAAAGATTTCCACCCACAATGATACAGTGTCCAGGAAAATGCCTACCCTTGGCCTGCAGACAGGATGTGAGCTGGTTAGAGCCCCTCATCACACTGTACACATTAAATGCTACTTGAATTTATAATTAAATATTTAATTATCAGGGCAGACTATGCCTCCTACATTACAACTGTAATGAGCCAAAGCCACGAGGAACACAGACAAATGAATGGTTAAAAATGCCAATTAAGCAAAAAAAAAAAAAATAAATAAATTTTTTATTATTATTATTAATTATTAATTTTTTTTTTATTAAGGATAAAATATATTACTATAATAGCAATTCAGATTACGTTAACACAATGTTAGTCAATTACTAAAAACACGTGAAAGCAGCTAATCTTAAGTACAATCCATCAGTCATCCGTCAGTAATTTTTTATTCTCATATATGAGAAAGTGTCGTTCCAAACGTTAAGCATGTCTACATTTACATTACACATGCTTTAATCAGATGCTTTCATTTCAACGAAATTAATAATAACTCCAAAATCCAAAATCCAGATAATGAGTCTGAACTCCAAGCTCTTAAATATTTTAACTCAATAAACAGAATTTTTTAATCAGGTGACGTCAACACAATATACAGAACCGGCTAATTAAGTACAACTTTCTAATTTCTAATCTCATATTCGATACTATCAGCTCCACTTATCATTTCAATTCACTTTGTAGTTCTACAATTGCAGTCTGCAGCCCATCTGTTTCCCTGCATACTTTGTTTTTCCCCTTTACTTTGTTCTCTTATGGTCAGGTCCCCCAACAGGACCATCACAGATCAGGTGTCAGCACTGAAAAGACATTAACAAGGTGCTGCTGTGCTGCTGCGAGTGGATCAGAGACAGCGGTGTTATGGGATTTGGCAGACACCTTAGTGACAGAATAATCCTCCAACGAAAAAGAGGCCCGGCACCAGCATCCTGTCGTCCTGTAAGCACTGATGAAAGATTAGAGAATAACTAGCACAGACTGGACGGGGTACTCTGGGTGAATGTGTAACGGTGCATAGGCAGTAGATTAGTCAGTAGTTTATAAAACGTCCAGCAACACTGCTGTGTCTGATCCAATCGTATCAGCTCATCCCACACAAATCCCACAGCAACAATCATGTCAGCATCACGGTATTGATCCCTGTTTCTTCATCATCCTGACCATTAAGAATGAACTGCAGGAACGCAATAAAGTCGTATTATGGAGTACAGTAGGTAATTGCAGAACTACACAGTGCATCTATGTTAAGTTGTGCTGCTAGCATTTACATTACATTAACATTCGGTCATTTAGCAGATGCTTTTATCCAAAGTGACTTACAAAGCAAGCACAGGGTTGGCCACAGCATCCCTGCAGCAATGAGGGTTAAGGGCCTAACCAACGAAACACACTGGTAACTTTAGTGGACCTTGGATTTGAACCCACAACCTTCAGAATGATAGCCCAACATACTACCCACTGAGCTGCCACACCCCTATAACGTGAACACTGTAAAAACAACTTGAGTGTTTGGTCTCATTGTAGACAAAAAAATATTTTATAGCGATTAGTTCATTTTTCCTCCAAGATGCTCATCCTAAACAGGTCCATGAAGGACTTTAGACCTTATAGGGTTGCTGAACATGACAAGAAAACTTAATAGATGGCCAGTTTATTTACAGGATAAACCCACAGACATTCACAACCAGAATTAATTTAGTATTTTCAGCTTAATGCATTTCAGGGCAACATTATTACCCCACAACAAGAAAGTTCTGTATAAAACGTTAATAAACAGCAGTGCGAAGGTTTGCAGTTCAGTACACAACTCAATCCTAATTAAGAAAAGGGGTAAATGATGATTTAATGATGATTCCTATTAAAACAACTTTCAATAATTTGGTTTCTGCAGCCAAGATGTATTGAGCTGTCAGGTTTCGGCAACCAGTTCTTAACCATATACTAAAGAGAATTAGAACTGTTCAACACGGAGATTGTAGAAGAGAGTGGCATCTAATCCAGCAGCTCAGTGTGTATGATTCTGTTATTATAAAGGCTCGGTGATTAGAAGAAGAATACAGGTTAATCATCTCATCTCATTATCTTACGCTTAATTGTCTGCTAGGGACTAGTCATGGGGTGTTTCCATGCCCAACCAGGGGAGAACATCTCAGGCACTGGCCGGATACATCCAGGACCGGGCACCAATCTATTGCTGGACAAACTCTCACTCTATAGGGGAAATTTAGATTTATTATAAATTTTAATATAAATATGAGTGAAAATGTCAATTTAACTTTAATTGCCGTTTTTGGACTATGGGAGGAAACAGGAGATCCCAAAGAGAACCCACAGACCCCAGATCAGGATTCAAACCTCACATATATATATATATATATATATATATATATATATATATATATATATATATATATATATATATATATATATGTGTGTGTGTGTGTGTGTGTGTGTGTGTGTGGTATATATGTGATAGGTGTGGATATATATGCATTGGTCAACATGTAACTTTAAATAGTAACTTTGCATTACAATGTACAGAACATCATTCCATATAAAAAAGGTATTTACACTAATAAGTTATTTACACTAATACATTAAAAAAACAGTTTGACCAGGTGAATTTGTTGCCTATAATACTATATTTATATTCAATATGTATTTGATTATGACTTTGCTATAAAGTCAGATGCACTTGCGTAGTTAGCATGAGGAACCACTGAGAGTTTGTTTTTCTTTCATGCTATTATCTCTTCATAACTTATCAATTGTTCCATAATAATGTGACACTTGTTTACCATTTTCTACACAACTGGAAAACCGAAAAATGTCATCTTTAACCACCACAGACATTCATGACTGGGTCAGAACTTGTTTCCCATGGCTTTCTCGAGAAGGCTTTTTTTGTTTGTTTTTTTGCCGATTATCAGAGAACTGAAGGACAACTGAGCCTGAAGGCAGAGAGGAGGCTGAACGTGGCTCTCCCTCATGAAACAGAGGAAAACATAACCCAGGTCAGGGACTTGGGAATAAAATCTACTACTCATTCATTAAACTTGACCTGTGGTTACTCTCGAACCCTGAAATCTGATCTGGAATCAGGCAATTGTTTTCTGCTTTTCATTTTCCAGCACGTGAGATTTGACCCAGTGTGAGCTTTCAAGGGTCCAAAAATGAATTTCTACTTCTCAGTGATGAATGTCCATTTCATAATGTTGACATGTATAATGAAGGTGTGAAATATCTTTTTATCTTATTTGGGAACTTTTCTTATGTTGCACCAGTGAGTTGCTTAAGAGGCAGAATTCCTCCATAAAACATTTGAGACAATAAAATACCACAGTAAGGTTTTGCAACTCTTGTAAGATTCTTTTTCTTCAGTACAGTTTATACATATAAATAAAGCATGATTAGATTATACACACTGCTGTTTTGACAGCATCTTCAGTTTCTGACAGACCATCATTTCACATTCCTTTCTGCATTTATTACTACTTGTGTTTCTGCGATAAGATTTATTACAGAGAATTACATCAAAAATTTCTACACTAGCTTAAGTCAATTTCAGTGTATTCACATTTTACCATAAATTTAATAGTCAGAAGCAACCGACAAAGTACCAAAATGCAGTACCTGTTTCTAATTTACTCTTCCTCTTATACACACAGACAGGAGAAAAAGAATTAAATGTAATGTGAAAAATACTACTACTACAAAAAAAAAAAAAAAAATAAAAAAAATAAAACTTATATATATATATCATTTTTGGTAGTAATGGTTAACACGTTCGCCTCTCAGCACTAGGGATTCCCCGTGCGAATCCCCATCTGGGTGGAGTTTCCATGTTCTCCCCGTGCCTGCATGGGTTTCCTTCGGGTTCTCCGGTTTTCTCCCGCAGTCCAGACACATGGATCAAGTCAATTGAATTCTCCAAATTGCCCCATATAGAGTGTGTATGAGTGAGTGAGTGAGTGTGTGCCCAGTGATAAATTGGCGTCCTGTCCTGGGTTTATCTGCCCAGCGCCCGAATCCCCTGGATTGACATAGGGAACTCCACCGCGACCCTAATAGAGGATAAAGCGGAAGATGATGGATGGATGGATATTTTTATTATATATTGGAGGGCCACATCAATTGGCTGAACATTATACAAAAAAGCAATGCAATGCTTTGTGTCCTTTACTATGTAGTTTTATTATGTAAAGTGACCTTGTGTGTTGTAAAAGGTGCTTATAAATAAAATGTATTATGATACAGGAATTACAATGCAGCGCACAGCCACCATACAACAGCATTACCCTTATCTACCTCTACTTTTTATCGATCGTAGTTACATTTGATTTTTAACTTCTCATTAACTTCATGTTCGCCGGACAAAAAAAAAGCCAGAGGAGCCAGATGTGGCCGCGGGGCCATAAACTGCCCAGGTCTGTTCTATAATAAAGTATAATTCTAAAATAAACACGACCTGATTCAGTGGTGATAATAGTTCTACTTTCCACCAGGTTGCCTTTCTAAGATACTAAATAGACCAACATATTGGGAAAATTACATATTACACTTAAAGAAAGATTCTTGATGACAGACACAGATGATGCATGAGAACACTCTCTGCTCTAATTCATTTTAAAGGTGTTTGATGAGGTTGATGTCAGGGCACTGTGGGTGCCATTTAGGTTTCTTCACATCAAGCTCATCCAACCTTTTCAGTCAGGATGTAACAGAAAAGGGCCTTTTACAACCGTGTCAACAAAGTAGGAAGCAATAAGCTGTCCAAAACATATGGATAATCGTTTGATTTCATACACCTGCAACAAAGGGCCTTAACGACTCACCCAATTCAAATAAATTAAAACCCAATCATTTTGTTTAAATAGTCTCTATAGAAATGAGAGCATAGAACATTTTTGTTCTGCTTCACAACAATCATCAAATCATTTTGGGTGGTTGCTAACCAATATATGATGTTTTGTTAACTTTGATTTTTGATTTACAATCAAAAGGTGATTTTCTCAGTTTCTCTTATTTTAGAAAAAAATGTTATTGAAAAAAAAAAAAAAACGTTATAGAAAATTTTTTTTTTGAATATGCCCAAATAATATTTAATATTAATTTTTTTTTTGTTTAATTCTACCACTTAGTGTAAACTGGGTCCGTGATTCCGTGAGGAATCTCCTCGCATTAAAATGTGTGGCATTGTTTCTCACATGAATCCCTTTCCTTTGAGAAATGTTAATCTCAAGAAAATAAATAATACATTACATTTAACCAGGGGTTTAATGCCTTTACATAAGAAATCAGGTTACCCAACACAGCCTGTTATAAACATCTATTAACACCCATTACTCTAGTGACTGAGGGACTCAGATTTAGAAACAGAATTAGTTCTAATGCTAGACAAAAACAATATTAGTGGATCTGGTTTATTCAGTAACTTTGATTCACCTATTAGAGGTTTGGTGACAATTGTTTTACCAAATGTGTCTCAGAGTATCATGTTTATAATGCGAGATCATGTTATTTAACGATTGGTCCAGTTAAACAGATTCGCTTTGCTCTAGACGAAATATAAAGTTGTGCTCGGCGAATTTGGAAATGATTTTCAAAGAGAAAGATTTCAACAAGTTCCATTTAAGCGTTTTTAGAGCCAGTTTTAGTGAAACAGGATTCTCTGGACTATGTAATACAGATTTAGGACCTGGTTTCAGCAATAAACTTCATTGTGAATTACGTTTAAATGAAAAGAAAAGCCGTCGTTAAAAGTCGAAATACCATGCCTGATATTTAGTTTCTCCTAAATCACCTACTTAGGAGCTACTTTCAGCCTAAGCAGAGCCAGAGATACAGTATATTAGGAGTCTGCCATGTCACAGCAAGACGTCGGAGGCCAAGACACACTGACGCTGTGACTCAGGCACGCATTCATCATCTTTTGAGCAAACACGCACGGCCTGCCAGACCGCAGACTCACAACCGGCTACTTATTTTGACAACGGTTAAGAGCTCTTTTAAAGCGCTGTCTGCAGAGGAGTCCCAGTTATTCAGGGTTGAAAAGGGAGTGAGCCTCGCGAACAGAGTAAGCAAAACACAGTCACACTCGAGTGAGGGCACCCGACAACACCCCGGTGCCGCTTGTCTCGCAGCCAAGATACTAATTTGACATAGACTTGAAAAATAGCTATCAGATGGTCGGCGATAAGCAGAGTGTCGTTTATTTCAAAGACGGGCCGATGAGCGCTCACTTCTGTCAGGGAAGAGACACGTTTTCATAAACGTTACTTTTCCGAACCGAGCTGCCACATCTGCTGCAAAGATGTCCAAGTGATTGACAGCTTGCTTTCTCTCATGCCTCAGATGTAATCATCCTCAGCAGCCATCCTTTTGGTCCTCCTGCCCACAGACCAAGTGACAAATTAGGTCTAATCTGTGCCTTCCTGTCCATTCAGGAAACAATATAAAACTGGGTGAAAAGCACCAAAGCTCGGCTTGACCCCTACAGACATTCCGAGCGGCTCCGAGAAAGAATGATGGAGGGCCGAAAAAAGAGGGAGGGTTGAATTCGGAGGGTTCTTGGGGTCTAAACAATTCATGTGGTGTCACAGTGAGACGCCGACGGAGATAAATGAATTATCACGGCACCGTTCCTGCCCACTGATCTAACCCACTCCAAATCCAAAGAGCAATCTGCAAAAGTTTACATATTCATCACATCTATCACAAGCAAACTAAGCAGATGGGCTAACAGTGTCTCTAGAGGAGTCCGGCTCGGTGAAATCAACTTCCCTTTCTTCACTTACTGATTAATGGATGTGTTTATTTTAAAGACGGATTTTTAAACTGATAAATTAGCCTGGTTCACTAATGGCTCAATTATCTTAATTTCATCCTCACATGACAATCATTTCCTCGTTTTCCTTTTTTTTTATTTTTTTTAAACAAAGCAAACATAACCGCTGTCCTTACATGAAACCAAAGTACGTGCAACATTTGGGAGCGGAAATGTAGCAGAAAGGTACATGGGAACCCTTAAGATAAATAGCTGGGACTTGAAAAATCATTAAGATGAGTTAAAACACGGCTTTCTGTGAAAGCAAGAAAAAGCCAAAGCGGGATTAATATCAGGATTCCATTATTTTCCTACACAGACCTTTTAATATAAGTCGCGATTGGTAAAGGACACGTCGCCTGGCGATTTATTCCAACTTCTATAAGCGGTCTGGAACAAGTCATATTTCAAGATAATAAAATGGCATCTGCATTACAATAAGAAAATCTGTAGGCATTATGCACCAATAATAAAGAAAAACCTAAAGTTACATTACTTATATAACATATATATATATATATATATATATATATATATATATATATATATTTTTTTTTTTTAACTAAAATTAAATTCACAGCATTTAGCATAAAACGAGTGACAAGATTAATACTGCGTCTGTGTCTAGATGCTAAAGCAACATTTTATTAATGTTGTGGCAATATAGTGATTTTTAAATTATGATGGTAATGATTTCATTCATTCATTATTTCCCGCTTTATTCCCTACTAGGGTCACGGGGGGGGGGGGGGGGGTTCCCCATGCCCAGCCAGGGAAGAACCTTTCGGGCGCTGGGCAGATAGACCAAGGACAGGGCGCCAATCCATCGCTTTGCACACACTCACTCACACAAACACGCTCTATTTGGGGCAATTTGGAGAATTCAATTGACCTGATCCATGTTTTTGGACTGTGGGAGGAAACCGGAGAACCCGGAGGAAACCCACACGGACACGGGGAGAACATGGAAACTCCTTCCAGATAGGGATTCGAACCAGGAATCCCTAGAGCTGAGAGGAGAACATGCTAAACACTAAACCACCCGTTGGTATCGCCCGTTGTGGCAATAAAGTGATTTTTAAATTCATTCATTCATTATCTCCCGCTTATCCTCTATTAGGGTCGCGGTGGGGTTCCCCATGCCCATCCAGGGGAGAACGTTTCGGGCGCTGGGCAGATAGACCCAGGACAGGGCGCCAATCCATCGCTGGGCACACACTCACTCACACTCTATATGGGGCAATTTTGTAGAATTCAATTGACTTGATCCATGTTTTTGGACTGTGGAAGGAAACCGGAGAACCCGGAGGAAACCCACGCGGACACGGGGAGAACATGGAAACTCCTTCCAGATGGGGATTCGAACAGGGAATCCCTAGCGCTGAGAGGCGAACGTGCTAACCACTAAGCCACCGTGCCGCCCTGATTTTTAAATTATGATGGTATTAATTTTATAAACAAAATCATGTGGTTTCATAAATTCTGACTAAAATTAATAATAATAATAATAATAATAATAATAATAATAATAATAAAGATCACACACAAATCTAATGAAAATAATGTGCTAACAGCATCATCTATACATTGCCTTAACATACAATAGTGTTTCTTTTTTCTCGATAATTCCTTTAAAGCGCTGCTTCCCAGACACGGATTAAACCTAGACTCGGGGTAAACTAAAAGACTTCCTATTCAAAGTCTTTTCCAGTCTATGATTAAGATGAAGCTTGGTTGGGGAAAGCAGTCCATATAGACACCTCTGGTATTAACAGATTAAGAAGTCTTCATTCCCCCTGAACAACTAAAGAACTGAGCGTTTCCTCGGGAGCACAGCAGAACCACGGCTCGCTCACTGACAGAAGGAAGAGGCCAATTTCGGGATGAATCAAACAGGGAATCAGAGGAGAGGGATTTTCACTCATGAATTGGCCGTTGAACGTTTGAAAGCCTTAGGGATGGACTGGAGAAGAGCGAGCCACTTTTTAGTCATTAATTCCAGATCTCAGCAGAAAGTTCCTGCAGCTCTGAACAGGAAAATATGTGACTTCCAAATTCCAGCATTTTGAGAAATGTGGAAATGCGTTCAGTCGTGCACACCTCCTAAATAAGATAAAAGGCTGAGCAAAGGCGTTTCATATGTACGAGTTATATAACGCTAAGATACAAGTTCAGTGATTATACAAACTAGTGTATGAGTGGGTGGCACTGTGGCTTAGTGGTTAGCATGTTCTCCTCTCAGCGCTATTGATTCCCGGTTTAAACTCTGGGTGGAGTTTCCATGTTCTCCCCGTGTCCGCGTAGGTTTCCTCCGGGTTCTCCGGTTTCCTCCCACAGTCTAAAAACATGGATCAAGTCAATTGAATTCTCCAAAATGCCCCATATAGTGTGCCTGTTTGAGTGAGTGTGTGCCCAGCGATAGATTGGCACCCTGTCATGGGTGTATCTGCCCAACGCCCAAAACGTTCTCCTCTGGATGGGCATGGGGAACCCCCCCGCGACCCTAATAGAGGATAAAAGTGGAAGATAATGAATGAATGAATTAAGGGTGGCTTAGTGGTTAGCACGTTCTCCTCTCAGCACTAGGGATTCCCAGTTCAAATCCCAATCTGGGTGGAGTTTCCATGTTCTTCCAGTGTCCACGTAGGTTTCCTCCCACAGTACCAAAAAAAAAAAAAATAATAATAATAATAATAATAATAATAAATATATATATATATATATATATATATATATATATATATATATATATATATATATATATATTGATTAAGGTCAGTTGCCCCATATAGAGTGTGCCTGTCTGAGTGAGTGTGCCCAGCGATAGATTGGCGCCCTGTCCTCGGTGTATCTGCCCAGTGCCCAAAACGTTCTCTCCTGGATGGGCATGGGGAAAACCCCCAAGACCCTAATAGAGGATAAAGTGGAAGATAATGGATGGATAGATATACGAATTAAGAGTAGACTCATTAAAGCATTTTCACTGACTGAGCTCATTTACCCAGAATTTGCACTGATGCGACTGTTGTTTCCCTTTTAGGATGTTCTGCAAGTTGCTGCTTTGGGTTCTTCTGGCTGTGGTGCTGTGTGCCGTGTCCGAGAGCCGCAAGAACCGCCCACAGGGCTCCATCCCCTCACCGTACAAAACCAGCTCCAACACATCTGATCGCCGTGGCAGGAAGCAGGAGGTGCTGGCCTCCAGTCAGGAAGCCCTGGTGGTGACAGAAAGAAAATACTTGAAGAGCGACTGGTGCAAGACTCAGCCACTTCGGCAAACCGTGAGCCAGGAGGGCTGCGTGAGCCGCACCGTGATCAACCGATTCTGCTACGGCCAGTGCAACTCCTTCTACATCCCGCGGCACGTCAAGAAGGAGCAGGAGTCCTTCCAGTCTTGCGCCTTCTGCAGGCCGCACCGCTTCACCACGCTCACCATCGAGCTGGACTGTCCTGACCTGCAGCCGCCGTTCAGGCACCGGAAGATCCAGCGGGTCAAGCAGTGCCGATGTATTTCAGTCAGTGTGGCTGAATCTGGGAAACAATAATGAGGAAGACCATGACAGAATCAATGGGACAAAACCATATAAAATACAAATATAAGAGCAACATTGTGATTTGTAGAATTTGGTACTTAATATAGTCCAAAGCTGCTAATATTGTGAGATGCCAGGAACTGTCCATATTATAGGATAGCATTAGATAGATGAGGTTGATTCTTCTTGTGTGTGTGTGTGTGTGTGTTAAAAAGGAGGGTTTAAAGGTGTATCTTATGACAGAGGCCTTCGGATGGACCGTAAACTTGAGCTCACTTCAAAAAAGAGCAACATGGGGAGAAGGTTTACTGCACAACCGCAGAAACAGCACCTGTGGGAACAAACACCAGTGATGAAGAACTTTGTGTACTCGGACAGTTATTTAAACTGTTACATTAAATTGAATGCGACTTACCTAAACACCGAAAGCAGAACGTACAGTATACCACTACACCGTCACTGGTCATCGTCTTACGGACACAACAAAAAGAAAAAGGAGACTTTGTGCTACTGGACTGTCGATTACAGGACAAGTGGAAACGGAGACTTATACCGGCCAGTGCTGCCACTTGCAGTGACTTCAGATAATGCCTTATGCAATGAATATAACATGTATTACTAGACTTAAGTATAATAGAGATTATATATAAAACTATGGTACACTTAAATGTATATATCTAGAGATAAAAATGACCTCTATATTAAAATCTATTTCAAATAGAACCCTGATCTTTTATTGGTTTTACAAAGCGACAACAATCCTATTGTTTATTAACCAGTGCTTTCTGAACTGTTTATATTGTTAGGAGCTTAGTATCCATCCATCATTTTCATTTGGTATGAGGTAAAGCAAGCTACATTCATTTAAAAGATGTGAGATGAAGGCCAGGTTATATTTAACCTGTGTAAAGAAGTAATAAGAAAATCTGTAGACATTATGCACCAATAATAAAGAAAAAATTAAAGTTATGTTACATTATATAAAGTATTAACATAATATATTTACACACAGGTGACAAAAGTAAAATTCACAGCATTTAGCATAAAGTTGCTGAACCATTTCACTAATGTTGTGCCAATATATGATTTTTAAATTATGATGGTAATGTTTTTACAAACAAAATCATGTGGTTTTATAAATTCTGCCTGAAATTAGTAATTAAAAAAATATTATAAACATAATGAAATGAAAATAGTTTCCATTCATCCATTCACATTTGGCATGAGGTAAAGTAAGATACATTCATTTAAAAGATGTGAGATGAAGGCCAGAGCTTTAAAATATTTAACTGATAACGTGTAACATTACATCACTCACTTACACAGACACACACACACTCTATATGGGGCAAATTGCAGAATTCAATTGACCTTGATCCAATTTTTTGGACTGTGGGAGGAAATGTGGACACGGGAAACCCAGATTGGGATTCAAATTAGGAAACCCTAGTGCTGAGAAGAGAACATGGTAATCAGTAACGTCCATTGGTGTAGAGTCAAAAAGCACAATCAAAAAATTTTGATTGTCCCAGTTTCAAAACTTGATTTTCTGTCCCTTGCCCATCAGAAACATACAAAATTAAACTGGTTATTAGTAACAAATAGAAAAAAATATTTCCTAATAACCAAGCACATATTGACATGATTCACAGCATTTTAAAAGTTATTTTAAATAATTCCTGTATCTAATATACACCTCAGAACTTACTTAGGCACTCATACAAAATCTGTGTGTTATTGCATTATGTAATCTACGATTGTAACATTACGTTACCTGTACACAGTGACTATATTTGCTAATACAAATTCAGCAAAATACCCACTAATAACATTAACACAAAAACAGTGAGAATACACAGTGGAATAAATAATGGAAAAAAAATATTTTCGTGGTAATAAATTAAGGTTAACGATGGGAAAAACACTACATAAAAATACTTAATTTATTCCTTTATTTTACATAAATTATGCTATTTCCAAAAACAAACAGGATACAAACAATTATTGCACATGGCCTGAACCATCTTGCTCCAAACTGGTGATCAACACTTTCAACACATGCATGACGGAAAAAAATATAGATATAAAAAAAAAATTTCACAGTAATATCTTACATACAGCTGTTAATACTACTTTACATTAGATAAAATAAAGCCATTTTTACATACATTTTGAGCAATGCTGCGATTAAAAAAACAAACAAATCCCTCCCATGGACATTTTTCGTGTCATGGCCCACAATCCCTGCCTTCAGAATGCAGTCACATGGCTTTAATCAACGTTTTAATACCTGCAAAACGGGGGAGTACACAATGCACGGGTTCTTCCACGTCAACGTTCTATAGTTTCTGTATGAACAGCTCGGCTCTCTGGTGCGCTAACATGAAGAGCATGGGGGGCTGTAAATGCCTGAGGGATGGTTCGGAAGAGCGGATTAAAGAATTAATATTAAGGAAAGATTAGCATGGAACGAAAGTTTAAAACCAGCCAGTCATGACATGTGACGGCTGAGTGAGAGATGTATTATTAATGTAGGAACTTGTAGCCATGGATCTCGTTCAAGCTCACGCACAAATAAAAATGAGTTTTATTATGGCCTCAGTGCCGGTGTGTGGTTCAGACACACTGTATTCACACCGTGTCATTTCTTCTGCACGTATAACGGGTACTGTAATATTGTGCGGTCTGAACCACAGCCCCGCTCACTCTTTATGTGATTTAAGACGTAGGAGCAGGTCATGCATTAATAACCCCGGACATCTTTCCTCTTAGATCGGTTCCGATAACCGATGCTCATTTTTGGTTTCGTTTTTCAGGTGTGGTTGGGGGCTCCTTCACGACGCCAGCCTCTGTACGTATAAGGTACAAAAGAATGAACAGCGGCAGCATGAAACACTCCAGTCAGCGGTGGGATCCTTCACCGATGGTCTGCTCTGCTTCAGCTCATCCGGCCCATCAGATTTTCATGCCCAGCTTCGCTTTCTGCAAGAGATCACCAAAGTCAAACATGATGGGGACATGGTGCATTTGCTTCCAGACATCGTTCAAACATATAGGAGGCATGTGTTATGGGGAAGTGTAGGTGGGTTGAGCCACACCTACACCAGCACGCCTTTCTAGAGCACCTGAGCTTAATTGGCAATCAGGCAGCACTGTTTATAGAGCGAGGAGAGTTAGCCTGTTGCCAGTTGTTCTCCTCTCTTGAGAACCTGGTAGGTAGTCCTGGTCGCCATAACCTTTGGTATTTCGCTACCCATGGACTTCTACCCTGCTAGACTGTTGTCTGGTTAGGAGATATATTCCTCCTGTTGTGTATCTGCGCCTTGCTGGTGTTTGTTCTCTTTTGTTACAGGACTAAAGCAGACCCTGTACTTATGTTGGACTTTTGGGAACGTTTCCCTGGACACCTTCTTATTTGGCTCGCCCCCTTTGGACTCTCGCACCTGAGACTCGTAACAGATTTTCTGTTTTTCTACTGTGGGTTTACGTTTGTTATTTGTTGTGTGGAATAAAAGGTGTCTTCCCGATCCGTCTCGCTCTGATTTTCCGAGTAGGGTTCGAAATAATTATCGGGATCTTAGTGATCCCTAACAGCATGAGGATGGTGGAGGGCGCCATGGTGGCTTAGTGGTTAGCACGTTCGCCTCAGCGCTAGGGATTCCCGGTTCGAATCCCAATCTGGGTGGAGTTTCCATGTTCTCCCCGTGTCCGCATGGGTTTCCTCCGGGTTCTCCGGTTTCCTCCCACAGTCCAAAAACATGGATCAAGTCTATTGAATTCCCCCAGCGATGGATTGGCGCCCTGTCCTGGGTTTATCTGCCCAGCAGCCGAAATGATCTCCCCTGGATGGGCATGGGGAACCCCACCGCGACCCTACTAGAGAATAATTGCGGGAGATAATGGATGGATGGATGGATGGAGGATGAACACATGAAAACCACCCGTGTTGTGATGCCATTAAGGTGGGCAAGGTAGCTCAGGGGTTGGGGCGTTGGGCTACCAATCTGAAGGTTGGGGGTTCAAATCCCAGGTCCACTGATGTTACCAATGTGGGTCTTTGAGCGAGACCCTTAACCCTCATTGCTCCAGGGGGCGCTGTGATGAACCCTGTGCTCACCTTGTAAGTCGTTTTGGATGAAAGCGTCTGCTAAACGACCAAATGTAATGTAAATTAAATCACAGTGGTATAAAAGAAAGCGGGGTTATACAATAGCCAGCATTAAAAGAGGATGGATAGATTTTCACAGCTGTCTTCAGATGTAATTTTTTCACTTTGTTTTATATAAACACGTCCATTTTCTTCTCAGCACAGAGAAACAGGATGAAATCACTCTAATTGCACACATGCTGCAGATGTGCGAGATTATTTTCAAAGACGATGAAATATCTCTTTACTGTCCAGATGATGCACTGAACCTTTAACAAAGTGGGAAACGCTGAGAGTGTGCTTTGATTAGTAGGGATGTACCCCACGCAGAAATGATGGGACGGAAACAAATTGTTCTTCTAGCTGAGGTTTCGGGAAACTACGGAAATCCAGAGAGGACATGTGTTATTGATTTTAAAAGTGGCTTCTTGTCATCATGTCTTCTTTTTAAGTGCTTGTAGAAGCGCAGGACATCGCTATACAACAGACCGCTATGATGGGTAGAAATTTTGTTTAATGGCAGATATGTTTGTATTTATTTCAGCAGATTAAATAAAGTGTTTCACAAATGACTGTTTCACACTGTGGACCGTGGTTCCTACAGAACACGTCCAAAGAGTTTGCAATATGTATAAGACAATTAAAGAACTAGTACAAACTATTACGTTCCTTCTTTTAAATGTAATTAGAATTCATCCTACAAAAACACATACATTCAAACTCTGGTTATTACCTAAATGCTGTGCTTTATGAGCTCTAACTGCTTTTTTGGTTTGTTTCTTTTGAGGTGTTGCTAATTTCCTGGAGGTGTGGTCAGCTCTTCATCCATGGTTCCGCTGGAGCATTGCGGCTATGACGATTACTGGTCGGAACTTGGATTTTTATTGGACTTGCGGTTCTGCAGGACGCCCTCAATAGACTTATATTGTTTTCCGATTGTTATATACAGGTCATTTGATCATCACACAATCTGTACATGGCTGTCCTACACTGTTGTTGCTGCCCGGCTGCTCAAGGAGGATGAGTCCCCACTGAGTCTTGATCCTCCCAAGGTTTCTTGCTTATAATAACAACACAACATGGAATCTTTTCTTGCCACTTTCGCTTTGGTTTGCTCTTTGGGGTTTAAAGGCTTACAACATTGCTTTGTAACAATGTACTATTGTAAAAAAGTGCTCTATGAATAAATATGTTGTGCATAAATCATGATAGTCATAAAGAAAATCATAATAAAATTAACAATGTAAATCATGTTAATTTGTTAAAAGGAAAAAGAAGCACTGATTTGGGTTTTGAGGCGCGTGATCTCAAGATCACGACATAAAAACAAGTCTAGACCTCTATAGGAGAACACGTGGACATTAAATAAAAAGTAAAGACATTTTCTTTATTCTATATATAATGAAATGCTATGAGTTACGGCCCTACTGACTTTTTTAGCATAACCTTTAGAACAGATTAAAGGGGATGTACACAGGATGTACTGTAGCACACAAACAGATGGACTACAGTCTGGAATTGTAGAACTAAGTCCATCTTTACAGTAAGTGGAATTGAGAACATGGATATTAAGTGGAGCAAAAATGGGCGTGTCCAAACTTTTAACTGGTACTGTATATGAAAATTGATTTGGTCAGCTGCGTAGAACTCATCCACACGAACACATGCAGTCATCTTCTGTTTTGTATGATGTGAGTAACATTTTGGAAACGCTACAAGAAAAGAACTGCAGACACTGACTGACGTGAAACGATAAACTGCTCGGTTTAGATGACAGCAGCTCTGACCTTGATTCCATCTGTTTTTCAGGATATCAGAGTTCTTTCGAATTGACACAAATGATTTAGGTTTCTGGAATGTTATTGTAATGATTTAGAAACAGAGAGAACTTTTTGAAAACGACGGCTTAAGCTGCATGTGGTAAACGGCTGGTTCCCATTCTCAACATCATTCTCAGCGTGATTTTCCTAAACTGCTGCCATTTTCTTCCATCGATCCATAAACTACACATTTATGCAAACATGACAGCTGCAAAATAAACAAAAAAGTGTACACACTTCAGGAAGTACACTCCCTTGTATCTGCACTCAGAGTCCATTTTAGCAGCTCCTCCTGCTATATAGATGCACCTGTATTTTCCATCCATCCTTTATCTTCCGCTTTATCCTCTATTAGGGTCGCGTGGGGTTCCCCATGCCCATCCAGGGGAGAACGTTTCGGGCGCTGGGCAGATACACCCAGGACAGGGCGCCAATCTATCGCTGGACACACACTCACACACACAAACACACTTTAGAGGGGGCAATTTGGAGAACTCAATTGACTTGATGCACGTTTTTGGACTGTGGGAGGAAACCGGAGAACCCGGAGGAAACCCACACGGACACCGGGAGAACATGGAAACTCCACCCAGATGGGGATTCGAACCGGGAATCCCTAGTGCTGAGAGGAGAACATGCTAACCACTAAACCACCGTGTCACCCGCACCTGTATTTTATATACTAAAACTATACACTTATATACTGAAGTCTAGCTGTTTTTCCTGCATATTCTTAAGTTCAGAAAAAAATCCTCTGACCCCATGGTCTGAACCGCCATGAATTAGTTATTATTTGGGTGGTAGATGATTCTTAGTGTGAGTAGTGGATCAGATGCATCGCTGCTGCTGGAGTTTTAAAACATTTTGCTGACAGTGCAAGACTGGAAATAGTATTGTATAGCAATGAAAATGACAGATCTTTGTAAAAGTCACAGCTTAAGCTGCATACTATTTAGATTATAATATTATTAACATTATAAGCTGCATAATCCATCCATCCACTATCTTTTGCTTTATCCTCTATTAGGGTCGCGGGGGGGGGGGGGGTGTGTGTTCCCTATGCCCATCCAGAGGAGAACATCTCGGGCGCTGAGCAGATACACCCAGGACAGGGTGCCAATCTATCACTGGACACACACTCACACACACAAACACACTATATATGGTGCAATTTGGAGAACTCAATTGACTTGATGCATGTTTTTAGACTGTGGGAGGAAACCGGAGAACCTGGAGGAAACCCACGCGGACACGGGGAGAACATGGAAACTCCACCCAGATAAGGATTTGAACCGGGAATCCCTAGCGCTGAGAGGAGAACATGGAAACCTCTAAGCCACCGTCCCGCACCAAGCTGCATATTTCTGATAATTAATCCATGAAGAATTAAAAGGTTGACCGACTGGGCATCAACAGATGAGATTCTGTATGTGACACTACATTAACTAAAGTGGAGAAATAAGGTAGATGTGTCTGAGACTGCATTGCGAGTGCACCTTCACCACATCGCCACTCACAGCAGTGTTGCAAATCACACACCCCTAAAATACCTGCTCTGTAATGATCCTGATCTTCAGAAAACATCGTAACAGGGACTAACAATGTGTAGGAAAAATAGATGACCTACAGTTTGTGATTGTTAGAGTTTAAAATGCTGTAAAGCAGGCATATCAAATGGAATATGAGTGTAGCAACAAAATGCACTGGAGCTGTATATTAGAATGTACAATAAATACCACCATTAATAAATAAAATAGAAATAATAATAGAATAATAATAAACAGTAACTGAAACTTACAATTCCAGAGGCATGCTTGGGTTTGACACTGTAGGTGGCTTTTTCCTTCGCCTGTCGAAAACATTCCTCCGCTGCTTTTAACCTAAAAAACAAAAACAGATCATACAGTTCAGACTGTTTCTGAAAAAAAATGCAAACAGGTGACCGACTGCAGAGACTACAGTGAGGAGGAGAGGAAGAGAACCACTCTGTTCTAAACATGGGAGCTTAATATTTAAAAAAAAAAAAAAAAAAAAAAAAAAAAAAAAAAAAAAAAAAAAAACTTTCCTGGATTTTAATGCCATTTTAAAGATCCAGAATCCTAAAGTGAAACTGAAAACTTGGAGGACAATCGTTATTAAAACAATACACCAGATTAATCAGAATTAATGTAACTTTGTCATATTAAAGAGCTGTGATTTGAATTCTCTTTAGATCAAAAGTCCACCAAGTTAAGCACAGAATTTCATGGCCCAAGATTTTTATCGACTAAAATCATATAGATTTTAGCACATTTATGGAAAGTAATATGGACAGGCTATGTGAATTTACATTAGAATCTATTAAGATGTAAATCTGCAATTAAGATATAAATCTGAATGTATGAAAAATCCTTTTTTTCCTCCCAACCAACCATTATCTTCCGCTTTATCCTCTACTAGGGTCGCGGGGGGGTTCCCCATGCCCATCCAGGGGAGAATGTTTCGGGCGCTGGGCAGGATGCCAATTTATCGCTGGGCACACACACACACACAAAAACACTCTATATGGGGCAATTTGGAGAATTCAGTTGACGACCTTGATCCATGTTTTTGGACTGTGGGAGGAAACCGGAGAACCCGGAGGAAACCCACTTGGACATGGGGAGAACATGGAAACTTCAAGCAGATTGGGATTCAAACCGGGAATCCCTAGTGCTGAGAGGAGAACATGCTAACCACTAAGCCACCGTGCCGCCCTTTTTTTTTTTTTTAAACCCCAAGTTTTTATCCAGTTAGGGAGTGATCAGCTTAACAGTAGTATTATAAAATATAAATAGTTTTTAAATAGGAATTCAGTGCAATTGCTTGATGGAAAATGTTTTTAAGTGAAACTAGAAATAAACTACAGCACCATTAAAAAAATTCATTATTTGATCTGAAGTATGTTTACCCCCCTTGTAATTCTCTGCCAAATTTTTTTTAATGATTTGAGTTCTGCTGCTTATATTAGACACTATCTTTCTGGATATGTGATAATTTAGCATCTCAGCTCATCTCATATTTAGTGCATGACTTTTGTATTACAGACAATGATTAAACAACAAACATCTCATCCACATTAAAATTAATTAGATCCGGCATGTCTGTCTGTGTGGTCTTTGGTTATTGAACGCTCACTTCCCTCACTGCTTCCGCTGGAAAACCTTTCGCCTTTTTGAAGTGAACGAACAGATTTAAACAGTGCTGGGGCAGATTTATTTACTGATACGTTTTACTCCCAACACCCTCTGTCTCCCTTTTTCTAACAGAACTGAAGAAAGAAGTCTGTGGGGAGTGGAAGGGGGATGCCAGGCATTTCAACTCTCATTTCCTTGACCTCCAAACCTTCAAAAGAGCCAAAAGAGCCTGAACAGAACCATAATTGGAGATGTGTTGGGCAACCGCAGCAGTAATGGGAGCAAGTAACTAACACATTGCCTGCTTTAATAGGGAGCAAGCTTTGATGCCAGAAGAAGAAAAAGAAAAAAAAACCAACAATGCTCTGGCTGTCTACGTGTATAATATCCTGATAAGGGAACAGTATAAGGTACATAGTTTGGTGGGAAGGCGTGTGTATGGTGTGTGTCTGTTCCTGCAAATGTGTTCAAGTTGGTCATAAAATGAACAAGCGGTTTGAAGTGAATTAGTGTCATATGGAAAAGCCAGCCTCATCAAGGACCTGAAGTGTTGAGATTAAAAATGACAAAACCTCTGTTCTTGTAGTCAGACTACAAAAAACCTGAGCATTTTCTTTATAGTCAAACCCATTAAAATCATTAATGTTTGGCACCAGTTCACTTTCCTTAACAGCTTCTGACTTGCAGCTGGCTGCCTTAACAAGATCCATTGCTGCTTGCTCGGTGGCAGAACTCAAAGAAATTAAGAAGTGGAAAAAAAAGAGCTAGAGACAAAAAAGAAAAAAAAAGAAGAAAAAAAACAAAGCAAAAAATATACTGGAAGACACTGGGTTGAAGGGTTGAATCTCATAAAGTAAGTTTTTATGGAATGGGAAAAAAGTGGTAACCCAGACATGAATCTTTCAACCTCGAAAAGAAAACAGATCATTTTGAGCAAGATGAATCTAGCAGCTAAGAGAACCGTCTGCGTGCAGGCCATGATAGCGCACTGACGTGTTTATGCCTCAGTGAATTATAGGGGGATTGTAAAGGACAATCAGGCCTCACCTCAGCAGTAGCCAGCTACTTTAAACACTACGCCTCTGCAAACACACTGCATTACAAAACGAACGGAACCAAAAAAAAATAATAATAAAAGCGCCACATTAGCTTTAAAAGGTTTTGTCTGACTGTGACCCAAAGCAAATATGACACTCCATCATGGTTGAAGGCGCTTCAAAATTTCAGGCACATTCGTTTACAGCAGGAGCAACAGCCCCAAATATGGTACTGCTCTCTCACAGGGTCACAATCCACTCCATGACTTACTCTTAGTGACGAAAGAAGGAAGTTGCTTATGTTGACACTTGCCAGGATCGGCATGAGGATAATCAAGCAAGACAGTGGGAGAGCTACGTCTTAATGACGTTCTGATAAAAATTAAAAAAAAAAAGCACACGCGCGCACGCGCGCACACACACACACACACACACACACACACTGTTCTGTCTGCAATTTGGAACCAGAGCCACAGAAGAGGCTCAGAAGCTTAAAGACCAGAACCAGCCGGTTCAGAGACTTCTTCTTTCTCCAGGCAACCAGACTGTGGAACGGCCAGTAGAACGGTGTACTGCCCAACTCGCTCCACTCCCATCTTACATAAGCTCTGCACCTTGCACTTTTTCACGGACCCTTGGAGATTCCCATACATCCTCGGACGTTCCCATTTCCTATTTTTATTTAATTTAAATTTTTTTTAGATTTAATTTAATTAAATTTTTTCTTGTAAATATTGCTATTTGCACAGTAGTGGGTACCTGCACCTACGTTTTTCACTCATCGGTACACCTGTACTAGGTAATGTGACAATAAAAAACATCCTTTAATCCTTGAAAATTGATCAAATGATAAAAACAGCATTCTACAGCTTTAATGAAAACAAGAATATGTCATTTGAAGCTGAGATGTTTAAAATGCCAAGTGGGAAATAAAACAGTAAAACTGAAATGCCTGTATATTTAATGTGAAACCTTTAAAATTGTAATATTCATATTTAAAATAATCACTAGTTTCATATATTGTAAGATGGTAGATCATCATATGCGCAGTTACTTGGTTTGTTCATTCATTATCTTCCACTTTATCCTCTATTAGGGTCGCGGTGGGGTTCCCCATGCCCATCCAGGGGAGAACGTTTCAGGCGCTGGGCAGATACACCCAGGACAGGGCGCCGATCTATCGCTGGGCACACACTCACTCACACAAACACACTCTACATGGCACAATTTAGAGAACTCAATAGACTTGATCCATGTTTTTGGACTGTGGGAGGAAACCAGAGAACCCGGAGGAAACCCACGCGGACACAGGGAGAACATGAAAACTCCACCCAGATAGGGATTCGAACCGGGAATCCCTAGCGCTGAGAGGCGAACGTGCTAACCACTAAAAAAAAGTCTTTTAAATACAAACCATGGTTAATATTCATTTAGAGATGGCTGTTTTGTATTTGAGGATGTTGCACGAGCACCTTAAATTAAAACAGTTTTAAATTAAAATTGTACTCATCTATTCAGTACGGTCCCATGTTTACAAGCATAAAATTATATTAGGTGTCTGTGACCTCTTTAGAACCTGAATATGTTTATTAGATAGCCACAGCAGATTGACAAATTTAAATATACAGCTGTATAAGCTAAATTTAGTTGTTATATAAAGTGTTATTACACCTCTTTTCTGTGATTTGTTCACAATGACACACAAAGCCGAGTACCTTGTTGCTTAAAAAAAGAAAACGAAAAAAAAAAAAAAAAAAATATATATATATATATATATATATATATATATATATATATTTAATTTTAATTAATATGTTGATTCAAAACAAAATTATCTAGTCCATTTTTTAATGTAAACATTGATTACTGGGTAATGGTATATCAGCTTAGTGCTAGATAATAATAATTTTGGTTCTTAGCTGGTAAGCTGAAATAGTTTGATTCAGAGCGTTTTCATTTTTAAAGTTTGGCGCTTACAAGAACGCTGCTGCAGCATATTAGTTCAGTCACGTAAGGATGCAAAAGTGATTCAGTTCGTTGGCTAATCACAGAATTTTCTTTCGTTCCAAATATTAAACAAAAAAAAAAACTGTGAAGAGATGATAGATGTGAGCGTTATTGTCAATAATGTCACGGCTTAGCCAATCAGATATAATGACAGGAACTACTCATTTCATAAGAGAACTGTAATTTGGCTTATTTAATTAAAGCAAAAGTTCAGAGTGCTTTCCCGCATCATAGTCAGCACCTGGCAACTCCAAATAGAATAAACAGCTTTGAAAAAAACTAAATCAGGGACTCAAATGAAACTGAATCAAATTTGTATTTATAACAGATTTGTTAAAATTAGTTTTACCTTAAAACTTTCAGACACACTTTTCATTTCTTGAATTCCAAGTCGATTAATGACTTGCACACTTAGAATCTGCAAAACCTAAATCTAGATTCTCAAAGCCAAACCAATGCCACAATCTATAGAAGTGATGAATATATCCTCAGCATATTTATAAGTACGGGTTTAAGGGCTGTGTGTTGGAGGTGTGTGTGTGTGTGTGTGTGTGGGGGGGGGGGGTTAAGGTGTTGGAGAGTTTTACTAAAGCCCTTTTTTCTTTAATTTACACTGGATTTCTCTTGAGAACGAAAGATGGACATTGTGGCAAGATAATCACCTCAGCAGTCGCCTAGCATTGTTTCTCCAGCTGCAAAGCATTTGAATAAAACCCTCAATTATCATCTATAAATTAATCTCTTACGCTGATGGTGTATTATTAAAGAAAAAACATAAGTACAAATGAGTCACTTCACTTCTTATTCTCGTTCATTAGTTCTGACATAACAATCCGACAGTGCTGTACATGAGAGTGAAGCTCAGAGGTGAAACTCGAGTCTTTAACGACTCAGGCGAGTGATGTCCACTTTGGGTGAGTGCTGTTTTCAAGAGAAAGTTGAGGATCTCTCCGCTCGAGGCTGTTCCACTTAAGCCCATGTTTAGCCAAGTCAAGCCTTTAAGCACAGGCAGGGTTAGAGAAACAAATAAACACATGAGCTCCCTCCTGAGACCCAGGTCAACTTCATATAGACAAACTGCGGCTCCAGAGTCGGAGGGAGGCAGGAAAAGAGGGGTTTTATATTATTGTAAACCTGTTTCTTAGGTTTCGGCTCCAAAACCTTTTACCGTGCATCACTGCACATCCAAAAGAAATATTTTATTAATAGCTTAAAATTAGTGCCTTTTAAAAAATATATAAAATAAAAATAAATAAATCACATTTATACCATTGTTTGTTTAAGGCCACATTTACACAGTTAGTTAATTATATTATTTATTTAATTTAATATTTGCAGTTTTAGTCCAGTGATCTATAAATAAGTCAAAGTTTTTTTTTTTTTTTTTGGTGTTTGTAGGTTTCGGTGTGTGTGGTAATGCAGTAGTACATCGGTGTTGTATATATTTGGAACATTCTGTTAGTCTGTGTTTCACAGTTAGGGGTTTGTAGCGTGGTTCACATGAGGGTGGTGGTTCCCCCTTTATTAGGTCAGAATGGCGTGTCCAATACGGCATCTAGAGATGGTAACCTGGTCTATTCCATGCTCAGATCATGGTTTGTTTTGGGCATGTATGATAAGATATTTCCTGTAGCTATATTTGATCAAGAACTACGAACTGCAAAGTAATCAGTATTCAGCTTTATGCTCAGGTTTTAAAATAATATTTTTGTAATAAATATTAAACTCTTTAAATTTCAGTATGGCCAAAAGTACAGAGATGTATGACTTTATTTCCAACTCGTTTATTATATCTGGAATGAGTCAATTACTAGGTTTTTGCAATTCATTGTGAATAAAAACATTACAATTACTTAATCGTAAAAGGAGTTTCCATGTTCCCCCCGTGTCCGCGTGGGTTTCCTCCGGGTTCTCCAGTTACCTCCCACAGTCTAAAAACATGGATCCAGATCAATTGAATTCTCTAATTTTCCCCATATAGAGTGTGTTTGTGTGTGTGAGTGAGTGTGTGCCCACCGATAGATTGGCGCCCTGTGCTGGGCGTATCTGCCCAGCGCCCGAAACTTTCTCCCCTGGATGGGCATGGGGACTATTATTCTATTCACCTCACTTTGTTTATTAAATTTTGTACCCATACAGATATAAATTTCCTTTTTATTTCTGCTACACTATTATATTCTGGCTGAGTATTTTTTTTTAAGAGCGTCATCACTGCCCTGACGAGAACCATCAAATTTCGATCTTAATTAGCAAACCACACATTCAGAAGCTGCCAATGCCTCCTTAATTAGATGCTCGCAGCTCAATGCTTGGTAACAATTGGCCAACCAGCAGGCATTTGTGCACCGCATTGCCCCATTCTTCATGCAGCATAAAACCCTTTTCTCCAGTTAATTACACCCTGATGTGCTGCCGGGTCGTTTCCATCTTTAAAGTGAGGGGTTGGAAACCCGGTTTGCAAAGAACCAACAAAAGCTTTAATGATGAAGATGGATGTGCATCACACATCTAGATGCTCCACTCAACACACTGCACATTAGACGGAACAGCGCAGGAACTATAACGACTAGAAACCGGAACATACTTTAGTACGAGAAACTAGAACAATTTAGAGTCTTAGAAACTGGAACTATGTCCAGTGCTAGAAGGTAGAGGCGTGTAAATTACTAGAAACTAGAACAATATAGAGTACTATAAACTGGAACCATGTACAGAACTGGAAACTGGAACCATGTACAGTGCTGAAAAGTAGACCCATGTAAAGTACTAGAAACTGGAACCATACACAGCACTAGAAACTGGAACCATATACAGCACTAGAAACTGGAACCATGTTCAGTGCTAGAAAGTAGACCCATGTAAAGTACTATAAACTGGAACCATGTACAGTACTAGAAACTGAAGCCATGTACAGTACTAAAAACTGGAACATTGTTTAGTACGAGAAACTAGAACAATCTAGAGTACGAGAAACTGGAACCATGTACTGTGCTAGAAAGGAGACCCATGTAAAGTACTAGAAACTGGAACCATGTACAGTACTAGAAATTAAACTGGAACCATGTATATTACTAGAAACTGGAACATTGTTTAGTACAAGAAACTAGCTAACTAACTGGAACCATGCACAGTGCTAGAAAGTAGACCCATGTAAAATACTAGAAACTATGAACCATGTAAAGTACTAGAAAGTAGACCCATGTAAAATACTCGAAACTGGAACCATGTCCAGTGCTGGTATTTGTTCTTTCTTTCCATCTTTAAGTAAGGTGTTGTAACCCTGTTTGCAAAGAACCTATAAAAGCTTTAATGATAAAGATGGATGTGCATCACAGATCTAGATGCTCTACTCAACACACTGCACTTTAGACGGAACAGCACAGGAACTATAACGATGAGGTTAAATTAGCATGCAACCCAACCTGAAAGCAGAGAACATGACAATGTGAAAAAGCTTTATCTCGTTCGCTTCTGCTAAGTCGTACCACACAGAGATCTCTGAATGGCCCCGTTTCTATTCAGGCTCCAAAAACTACAAGGATTTGTGACAAATTGGGGCCGAGCAACACAGAGGGGGGAAATTCTTTGGGGCTTTAGGAGCCATTGGAGAAGGAAGACAAACACTTCAGAGACAGATCGCCTGATTAAGAGGGGCAGCAAATGTCAGGAGAAAGGCAACACTGCCGCGTCTGCCGGTGGGAACTAATCTATCTGATGTCTCGTCGCTCAGGGGGGCTATTGAGCCAGGCGCACTTAAGGAGTCAAAAGCTGTCACTTTGCCCTGTCAGATAAAGAGGTGCACTGTTCAGCAAAGAGCCACCTTATCGGAGGGAAGCGGCGTGCAGGATAGCCGAGAGAACAAATGTGTTGAAAGAGGACGAGCTCTCTTTTCACTGGCTGAGATCTCGTATAAATCATTCATGAACACATCATTCATTTCACTCCCTTAAGAGACGCCATTCAGAAAAAGTGTCACACGGCTAAAATACCCGCAACTCGAACAGCGGGGTCAGTCGGCATGAGGTACTGAAGGATTTGTGCAACATTTTAAACATACCGCTTTAAAAAAGAGAAAAGACTCAGACTTCATAGAAACCACTCACTAAAATCCGCCTGATTTTAAAGTTCTTATATTCATATCTCTCTATTTATCCATTATCTTCCACTTTATCCTCTACTAGGGTCGCGGGTGGGGGTGGGGGTTCCCCATGCCCATCCAGGGGAGAACAGTTCGGGCGCTGGGCAGATACACCCAGGACAGGGCGCGAATCTATCACTGAACACACACACAAACTCTATATGGGGCAATTTGGAGAATTCAATTGACCTTGAGCTATGTTTTTGGACTGTGGGAGGAAACCGGAGAACCCGGAGGAAACCCACGCAGACACGGGGAGAACATGGAAACTCCACCCTTTGATTATATAAAAATGAATCCTCGGAGGGGGCATTTCAGGAACTGAGCAGATTCACCCAAGGCATCAATCCATCAATCCAATATGCACACACTCACTCACACAAACATACACGATTAGAAGGGCAATTTAGAGCAGCCAGTTCACCTTGAATCCATGTTTTTGGATGGGAGGAAGCAGGAGAACCCGGGGAAAACCCATGCAGACACTGGGAGAACATGGAAACTCTAGTGAGATTGGGATGAGCTAACCACTAAGCCATACCGAAATATTATATTGTCCAAAATAAATATTCTAGAAACACGTTTTACAAATTACACAATATGGTGGTTTGTGTGCTTCAGATTTCCCATGAGGATGGTTATTTTGTAGAGTTTGCATGTTCTCCATGTGCGGATGAGCGTCCCCTGGGAGCTCAGGCTGCCTTCCCAGTCAAAAAAACCTAGATGTCAGTTTAATTACGCAAAGAGGGTTAAAATGATTAGCAAAAATGTTTTGTTCATCTATTCATCAAGTTCAGCTTTACCCTATACTAGAGTCGGGGGGCAGGGGGGACAGTACACACAGTATATGGGGCAATTCAGAGCAGCCAATTTACCTTGGGAATCCATGATTTTGAATTGTGGGAAGAACATGGAAACTCTGAGCCACTGCATCCTCCTTATTTGATGAAATTACTGACATGACGGCATGGTAGCTTAGAAGATAGCAGCTCTAGGGATTTAAGTTCGAATCCCAATCTGGATGGAATTTCCATGTTCTCCCTGTGTCTGCGTGGGTTTCCTCTGGGTTCTCTGGTTTCCTCCCACAGTCCAAAAGCATGGATCAAGTTCAGTTGATTCCAAATTGCCCCATATAGAGTGTGTCTGTGTGAGTGTGTGCCCAGTGATAGAGTGGCACCCTGTCCTGGGTGTATCTGCCCAGTGCCCGAAACGTTCTCCCCTGGATGGGAATGGGGAACCCCCCTGCTACCCTAATATAGGATAAAGTGAAAGACAATAGCTGGAAGATTGGAATTACTTACATTTTGACTTCTAAACGTTCTTTAATCATTGCCTTCATTATGTTTTTTTTTTTTTTTTATAGTTCCACATCCAGAAACCTAAACAAATAAACTGCACTCGCCGAGGCAGAGTTTGAAAGCACTGCGGATCTGGCATCATTTTTCCGAGATAATTTTTCCACAGAGCGTGTCGGCGCCCGCGATCTAACATCTCAAAGCCCAAGTTAACTGAGTTATTAGTAGAAGAGTAGCGAGGGCTTCTGAGGGAGTACAAGGTTAAGGAAACCCGATCTGAACTGTATATTTAGGGACAGATGTACCAGATATGGGTGCTTATTCACGGCGGTTCCTTATGAATAATGGAGAAGCCAAGACGATCGGCTCAACAAAACCGGGCTAATTTGTACCTGTTGACTTTGGGCGCTATCACAAAACCTCATCGAAATCACTTGAAGCTAACTGTAGCAATCAAATATTCTTTTCATTACAAAGGTTATAAAAATAATCTAGGTTCAATTCAGCAGAGCCCCCCCCCCCACTCCCCTCCCAAACCTCCCCCTTACAAATTTTAAAAAAGCAGGAGATAAAGCGTAATATTAAACATATGGCACAAGTTATGGGAAAAGAGGGGCAAAGAGTGCAGACAGACGGCGGCAGGTCAGCGCCGTGCAGAAGGGTGGATCGCTTCATTGTGGCTACAGTAATACAGCACAGACATTAAAGCTAAACACAGAGAGATGAGGAAAAATAAACCTGGGTGCTCTTTGATTTGCAGGTATTTGTCAGACGGTTCGGGGAAATGGATTAGTGCTGACAACAAAGCAATACCAAACGCTCGAAGACTAACAGAAATGACAGCGAGAATATTTTGTCAAAGCTGCTATTTACAGTTTTCCAATTTCCAAGGGTCCGTGGGCTGTTCATGGTTTGCTTTTTTAGTTTTGCAATTGAGATATGACTGGACCCAGCTGCCCCGCTCATTTTAACAGAGGAGAGAACTCGCTGATCCCACGCAGGGCCTCCGAAAGCAGCCAACGCAAGTGCTTTGATTAAGCAGAGCTCAGTTTGTGGTACAAAAAAAACGGCACTTTGTACTCAAAAGACTGAGAATTAAACTATAAACTTTAAATGTGTCTAAAAGTTTCGATTGGGCCACCTATATTGTATAGTATATACACACACACACACACACGTGTGTGTATGTATATATATATATTCATTCATTCATTATCTCCCGCTTATCCTCTATTAGGGTCGCGGTGGGGTTCCCCATGCCCATCCAGGGGAGAACATCTCGGGCGCTGGGCAGATAGACCCAGGACAGGGCGCCAATCCATCGCTGGGCACACACTCACTCACACAGACACACTCTATATGGGGCAATTTT